>JBBCBC010000013.1:18378828-18519441 GCA_037126765.1 Stenogyne calaminthoides | reverse complement strand
CATTGTGCTTTATTGTAAAGGATATCTCATCTAGTTGGAAACCAACCAAGAAACCCCAAACCCTTGTGAAGGTAGTTGGAGTGTGTGCGTTGGTGAGAAGTGTTGTAAAGAGTTAGTAAACTACGGCGGAGTAGTCGAGAAAACTCTAGAGAGAAGTTAGTAAGCTCTGAGGGTAGTCCAAAGCTTGTGTGTGATTGAGTAAATAAACTACGGAGGTAGTCGTAAAGCTCAAGGTCGGGTTGAGTAAGTAAACTTCGTGGAGTAGTCGAAAAACTTCGTAGAGTTGAGTAAGTAAACTCACGAGGTAGTCGAAAAGCTTCGAAGTTGATAGTGATTTTCTCGAAGAGTCGGGAGAGTGGGCGTAGGAGCTTGAGTCTCCTGAACCACTATAATTCTTTGTGTCCTTTATTGCTTTCCTTATACGTGCTTATACATTTGCATTGACTTGATTTTGAAAGCATATCTTTTTCAGCGATATTCGGTTGGAATCAATCCTTTGAAGTTGCATATGTGAATCCACGCCTAATCACTATTTCATAAAGGGAAGGTTTTTCAAAAAAGCTTAAAAACGAGTATAAACTAAGACCAACCATTTTGCCTGGCCCCAGGTAAATAGAAACGGATAGTTACCAAACCGAGCGTTACTCTTACGAGGGTTCAATAAGTTAGTTATCGATCCAAGCAACTCAAGATCTCGACACTTAGGGACTCAATTGGGATTATCTGAGGTTTCCGAAAAGCAACTCATGATCACTGTCTTAGTAGACTTTGACTCAGAGCGATCTGTGCTTCTCATAACCTAATCTTCAGGATTATCGACCCAAAAGTGACCTCGATGAAAAAAGTTTTAAAAACATTGAACACATGTATTCCCCCCATACGTGTAAGACTTCGTTTCTGTGGGACCAACATATACATTTCAATTTGGTCATCTTATTCGATTCTAAGTCATCGATCGGTCTTGAATTCCGATCGGTCCTATTACAACTTTGTTTTGGAACTTCCATCAAAACTAAATTACATATTTCCCAACAATTTCCCCCTTTTTGATGGAACCAAAACACTTAACCAAACTTGATCAGAAAAACAAATACCATGAATGGAAATGTAGATAATGCAAATAGTACATACCTCAGAAGACAATGAGATGATTGTCTTAGAATCAAATCAGGATGGAAAGTTTTATTCAGATAGGTGTGTGCATTGTAGAATATGTGGAAAGCGTATCTATCATCATCGATTCCAAGTTGTCTTCTTCAGTGTACTTTGAACATTTGCGATTTCTTTGGGGATTCCAAACATCCTGTACATCCTTTGCATTAGCTTGTCCAAATCTTCTTTTTTCTATGGATTCCTCCTTTTTCGGCTAGTCCATAGTAGATGTTCTTGAATTTAATTTAAGATCTAGCTTGTTGTTTGGTTTGACGCAAAGGTGGAAGGAGTAGTTCAAAAGGTGGAGCTTCCGGTATCGGTGACATGATCTTGCCTTCTTGTCATCACCGTGCGGTAGAAATCGATATCTTGTGCTTCTAACGGTTCGAAATTCATCATCATTTTGATCGATTTTGATGAATTGGAATCTTCTCCGTGATGTGGACGTCACATAACCATTCTCCTTTGATCTGATCCCATTCTGGAAGAAAATCTTGTCGCGGCGAGAGGATGCCTTTAACAAAAGAAGGGCATTTTTCTCCCAAGCAATCTCCTCTCTTCTGCAGCGCCGGTCTTCCTTTTCCTTCGGATGTAGGCAATGTTCAAATTTGCTCTCTTGCTAACCAACTTCTTGATTGCGGCCTCTCTTATTCTATGTCTTGTTTGCTCTTGAACTTGTTCAGAGTCATCCCCAGCTTTGGTGGAGAATATCGGCCTTGTCTCCGATCTTCCGCGATTGCTTTCATCATCTTGCCTTTGCTTTTTCTTCCTCCTCAGAGTCTGCTCAGGTTTATCTTGTTCATCTTCTTCAGCTAATTTCTTAGCGAGTTCAAGGCTCTTGGCCTGATCATCAGCTTCTATTCTTTTCTAAATCGGATGAAGAGAAGTCTTCAATTTTTGTCGACTCTGGCGGTAATCTCGAAAGAGTACTTTTACCTTTCGGCGATCTCTTTCTTGTGTTGCTCCACGTTTCTTTTTTATTTCAAAGAACGAGATCGGTAGATGGAGTGGGGGCAAGTTAAATCTGATGGTTTTTGGTAGAGATGAAAATTTTACCAAGCGTATGCGAGTCATTTTTCTTCCTTCTCTTTGTTCTCTTTTTCTTGAGTCTGTTTTTACGTATTCTCTTTTCCTTGAGACTCTTTTCGGACTCTTTTCCTTCCCCTTTTTGGTTGCATCAAAGAGGTTGGACATCTTCTTGATTCGAGTTGTTAATTGCCGTGAGATCTCCTCTCTAAGTTCCTCGACAACAACAACGGAGTGATCCGACGGCGGTGGCGGAAAAGGTGCGGTGTGTAGAAGTGTCTCGAGAGCGGTTTTAGATTTCTGTCTTGCCTTTTACGTAGAAGTTAGAAAATGTTTCCAACCCATATCCAGTGATTGTTGGTTTTGTCGAAGGATGCCCAGACACTCTCCAAAAAGTACACAGTATGCGATTGAGCATCTCTGTCAACTGAGAGTTTGTCAGACTGGAGCTTGAGCTTCTCAGCAAGAGGGTATAATAGTTGCATTACTTCAGCAAGGATGTCATTGTGCATCCCAACAATGTGACTTCGTTCCTTGTCAACTAGTTTAAACGCTTTTGCTCATCTTCAAACCGCTTCATCGATCTGGCTTTGTGGCCCGCGGTTTGTCTTCAAATGCGGCTGGATCCCATCCTCGAATCTTCTTAGAGTGATGATCTAGGGTATCGAGCTCATTTTAACAGTCTGTTAAGATGTTGAGGCCTTGCCAAATTGGGTCTCATCTGCAGCACCCATTCTTGGTTCATCGGTAGCTCCCTCATGATCTGTAGGAGGTTGAACGGTTTCCTCCCTGTTATCAGCAATTCCGAACCTTTCGTGAATCAGCCATTGGTTATCGTCGTCTGATGCCAATTCAACAACACTTTCAATCCCAGCATTGTGTAGACATTTCAACTCTAAGTCTACAAAAAGTCGATCCCCGAGTTGTCATTAGAATCGAAGTTCTTCAATGCTCTTGATCGATATCCCTCCGAACACTATCTCTTCTATCTGTTCTTTGGATGCGGGATGTTGATCCAATCCGGGCATAGATCCAAAGAGATACTCTTTGATTTGTTGCTTCATTATTCTTACGATGGGGCTCTCTGGGCGCGGTGAAGCAAAATCTTTGCTACGGTGTTGAAGGGATTATGAGAGATGGACACATGTTAAATCGAATCTCTCAGGTTCTTGAGACTGGATTTAGGATTAGGATGTTTGTTGTTCAGGTTCGTTTTCAGCTTGTAGAGGGTGTTCAGTTTCCTGAACGGGTTCATTGATTGGTGGTGTCGAGATTTTGTTCTGAGAGATGAGGGTGAGGGAGAGAAGGTTTTGTGGGGAGAGGGTGGAGGTGATGGTTTCTAAGGAGAGGGTGATGGTGATTTGGAAGTGGGCGTTGGCGATCTTGCTCTCTGGAAGATCTTGGTTAGAAAGCGGATATGTCGGATGGTGATTCTTCCTCGGTTGCACCACTTACATCCTTCGGCGATTTCTCTCCTTCTGCTGCGATCATCTGTTCTTCCCGTACTTCTATGATAGTTGGCTCAGAGCGGACTGCTATCTCGTCGTCTGATCTTTCTTGCATCAGATCCTCTGTTCACCGGCTTCTTTTTGGCGAGAACTTGGAAATGATTTTTTGGAGGAGATGAGACTCCTTCGGCGTTTCATTGGCGTCTGGTTTCTTGGCCAGATCCTTCCTCTTCATCCTCTTCTCTTGAATGTCCTTTTCCTGCACTTCAGAAGATGCAGCTGCCTTATATTTTCCTTTCTTTTCTCCCTTGGGTTTGGGCACATAAGGAGTCGGATCCTCATCAGCTTGTCGAGGTAGGGACTCATCTTTACCCAATATGGCCTTGTGCTTTGCTTGATAAATCTTCGCTCTATTCTCGTTCCATTCATAATTACATGGCGGCTTATCGGCGAGAATGATAGAATTTTGTGTATGAATGAACACTTGAAGATAAGCGCACTTCATTGCTCACGGGTCGATTCGAACTTCCGGAGTCTTTTCTCGATCTTGCTTTGACCATACCCAACCAATCGATGTTTGAAGCCTTCTTGATTATTGCAAACCATTACACTTATCTTGTATAAAGTGACGCATCAAAGTCGTAAATCGAGCACATGATCACCTTACGAGCGATCTCAAGAAGAAGCGATACTTTTTTTTCGGATAGGAGGCTTTGGCGTTAAATGCGTGTTCTCCTTGTTTCTTTGGTCTCAACAAATTTCGGCTTCAAAAAACTCCTTTTCTCCTCTGGGCGTCGTGTAGGTCTCTGGATTGATGTTTCCCGAGTTAGTCCGAATATCCTCTCAGATCGTCATTCGTCACTTCGAACTTTCATTCCGCCAACGGAAGAAATTAAGTCGAAGATCATTGTCTTCATCCCTCTGCGCAGATGGTAAAAAAAACTCCGTGGCTTCATAGGTGTGAACGATGTTACGATGAGTAGAGCAATATCGTTCCAGTCCACACGCTCTTAAGCACTCCAGAATTTCCAGCGTTTTCGGATCTGAGGTGATGTTGAAGACGACGTACTTTTCATCAATGATGTCTTTCTTCATCGATGCAAAGTTGCAGTACTTTTTCCCTTGTCTTGGTCTTGAAACAAGATGTGCCATTTCTGTAAGATATGCAGATTGATGTTTAGTTTGAGTAAGATATTTCAATAAATTCATCCAAACTAGCAAAATTCAGCATCAATTTAGCAAATAAGCGTTTAGATTGAATAAATTACAGAAATACAACTTGAAAACCTAGGTATCATAGATAAATCTAGATCATGCAATTAATTTAAAACAAGAAATTACCAGTAATTGATTCAAAAGATTTTGAAATCGGAAGTGTAGAATCAAATGATTTCGAAGGTAATTCTTAGAGAATTTTAAACGAAATATGATCTTTTCAGAATTTTGAGAAGACGAAGTAGTGGAAAGTGGTTTTCTGAGAAAAATTTGGATTTTGTAGAATACGAGGGAAAACCTTTTTGCACAACTTTCCAAAGTACTCAAGTATCTTTGTTTTGAAATCGATGGCTGAGATTAGTCGGCCAAAAAGTATTTTGATCGCACGGTTGAGAAAAATAGTCTTCTCGTTTCCGAACTCAAAAAATCGCAATAAAACGTTTTGAAAACATTTTCAGGTCCGCATTAAAAGCTTTGCAGAGCATGCGTCATGAATAGTGTAAAATAAATCAATTAAAATAAATAATGCATATAAAGATATTCAGAAAGAGATAAATAAGGGAGCGTATCTGACTGATTGATATTGTAATCAATCAGTTACCACGGTGATCTGATCTGGTACTTTGTTGACTTATCTGATGTTTGCCTCATGCATTTCCCAACAATATCTCGCTTATCTGATCAGATTCTTTGCTTGAAACGCTTCGTCACTTATCTGATCCTCTTTTCTAAAAAACTTCATCCTTCAGTTTTCTTCTATAATCTTGCATTAACTGAAGTCAACTCCCGCCAAAACTTTTACTTCAAGGAGTCCAAAAGTTGCCTCGATTCCCAAATCGGCGATTTGACATTCCGTAATAATGGCATAGATACGCTGTAATTTAATCACACCGTTAACTCATCCAACCATTAGCCGCGTGTTCCTAACGCGTTGTCGATGCAAATTTCTCTTAAGATTTTCTGAGACGATAAAATTTACATTTATACCCCTAATTTCCTTCTATAAATAGCCTGGGGTGTTAGGCGAACAACACAATCATAAACCATTTCATCTTCTTTAGCATATCCTTCATGCTTTTTCGATGAGTTCCTTATCTCCGGTGAAACTTTTAGGTTGGGAACCTTTAGCCCTTTTCTAATGAAATCGACTTCTCGGATCAACCCACGTGTTCCTTCACCCGCTTTTTTCGTCGTCATCTAAGATTTCACATACGATCAATGCTAAGCTTCTTTACCACCATGGGCGTGGATCTGCTAAAGGCAAATGAGAGGGCACTTCTCCTAACCGTATGCACCTTGTGCGCTTTATCGAGATAATGGTATTAACATCAATGGACTTCGATGCGAAACAAAATATGAGTTTGGTATATGGTCTGCGCATCGATCAACGGTGATCTCCATATATCAAGCTCAATTTTTACATCTCGACACAAAGTGTCTGTTTGGTCCTTGTGACCAAACCTTTGCATCATGCCCCCATTTAACATTTGGAAGTCCTGTTGATTTTACGTCCCCGAGGGCTTCCGGCTTGGACATCCTTCAAAGCCTCTCTTGCTCCTCCTTCCGCTTTGAGATTGGCTCGAGATTCTCGAAGCCTCTCGGCGCCTCTTCTAGGACCCGAGGGAAAATGAGGCGTCATACCTTGAACTCTCTCTCGCGTTCCCTGCCTAGGGTTGTCTTAGGGCTGATGGTCTTCTTGTACTTGTAATACCACTTGAAGATAGATGTAGCATTTGTAGCTTATGATATCACTTGTAACTTGTAAAACTGACCTCCTGGTCTTTATCAATGAAAAACTCTGTTTATTCTATTGCTGTGTTGTTTTCTTCTGACTTATACGATCTGTAGCTTTAAACTTGACTTGTTTGTTAACTGAAGCTTTAATCGACTTCTAAAGTAATCTTTCCAATCTGATCAGTTCCCCCTTAATCTGATATATCTTGAATCGATCGCCCTTTGTCCGAACTTGGATTAATTACCTTTCGACTTTTCGATCGCTCCTATCTAAACTTGATTGGCTCGTCTCGTCTGTCGTTACGATCGATTGAGATTCCTAACTCAACTGTTTCCACTTATCCTTGGTTAGTCTTTTAACCAACTGAATCTGGAGATCAATCTTTTAACCATATCTGGTGCATTTTCTCCAAGATCCAGAAGCCCTAGCTCGTTGCATAACTCTCTGAATCTGATCTCAGCTAGTGGCTTGGTTAAGATATCAGCTTTCAGCTTGTCAGTATGGATCTTTTCCATCCTGATATTCTTCTTTTCAACATGATCTCTGATAAAATGGTGTCTGACATCCACATGCTTGCATCTTGTATGTAGAACAGGATTCTGAGTGATTGCAATAACACTATTACTGTCACAGAATATAGGTACGTTCTTAGCTACGATGTTGTAATCCCTCAGCTGCTGACTTAGATAGAGCGGTTTAGGAACAACGACTTCTGCAACCATATATTACGCCCCGGTAGTAGATGTCGCAACTGATGTCTGCTTCTTCGAAAACCAAGAGATCAGTTTATTTCCCAGAAACTGACATGAACCTGAGGTTGACTTCCTGTCGATTCTGCAACCTCCGTAATCTGAATCAGAATACCCACTAAGCTCTAGATTGTCATCTGATGGGTAAAATAAACCAAGGTTTACAGTCCCCTTCAGATATATGAGAATCCGCTTAGCTGCTTCTAGGAGGCTTTGCATTGGATTTGCTTGAAATCTGGCACATACACCTACTGCAAAAGTAATGTCTGGTCTGCTGGCAGTCAGGTATAGTAGAGATCCAATTAGAGCTCTATACTCCTTCTGATTCGTTTTCTGACCATCTTCGTCTGGATCCATCTTGAATCCGGTCATCATTGGAATTCTGGCTTCCTTGCAGTGTTGAACTCCGAACTTTGCCAGTAGATTCCTTGTGTACTTCGCCTGGCAGATGAATATTCCTTCTGTATTTTGCTTGACTTGTAATCCCAGAAAGTAATTCATCTGACCCATCATGGACATTTCTAATTTCCCTTGCATCAACTTGCTGAACTTCTCACATAGCTTCTTGTTGGGAGATCCGAAGATGATGTAGTCCACGTAGATCTGAACCATCAGAATATCTTCTCCATCTTCTATTCTAAATAAGGTTCTGTCCACTGTTCCTTTAGTGAACCCGCTATCTGTCAAGAACTGAGAGAGTGTATCATACCAAGCTCGAGGAGCTTGTTTCAGGCCGTAAAGAGCTTTCCTTAAACGGTACACTTGGTTGCCTTTTTCAAAGCCTGGAGGTTGTTCGACATAAACTTCCTCTGCTAGTACCCCGTTTAAGAATGCACTTTTTACATCCATCTGATACACAGTGAACCCTCTGTGGGAAGCATATGCCAGAAACAGCCGAATGGCTTCTAGGCGAGCGACTGGTGCAAAGGTCTCATCATAATCGATTCCTTCTGATTGTGAATACCCCTTAGCAACAAGTCTTGCCTTATTCCTGGTTATGACATTTTTCTCATCTCTCTTGTTCTTGAATACCCACTTTGTGCCAATTACGTCTTGATGAGTTGGTCTGTCCACCAATTCCCAAACTTGATTTCTCTCAAACTGTTCCAGCTCCTCCTGCATGGCTAGAATCCAGCTTGCGTCTTGTAGAGCTTCCTCTACTGTGGTTGGTTCCTTCATTGACAGATAACAACTGTATATGGAACTTTCACCAATCTGATGTCTAGTTTTGACTTTATCAGATGGGTCTCCGATAATCAGATCAGTTGGATGACTGGTAATCCAGGTCCTTCTGTTCTGATGTGCGTCTGTTTGGAGAACATCATCCATATCTGATAGTTCATTACTAGTGATTGGGAGTGGTGCGGAATTATGATCCACTTGATAAGAACATGTCTCAGCTGATGTTGGACTCATCATGTCTTTGAAATGCATTCATAGGAACTTCGAAGTTCCCCACGAACCCGAATGGTTCGGTTGATCTTTATCTCGGTATAAACAACGTCTTCAATTGTTGTGCGAACCTTTGAGTCTGATTGACCTGTTGAATCAGTAAGATCAAGTTCTGGGATGTGCACTGTTACATGTTCAGGTTCTTTATCCTTGATGCTTAGCTGATTCATTTTCTGCGTGTCAGGTAAAGGTTGATCTGGTACAGCTTGTTCTGAGGCAGCTTTCTCTTGTTCAGAGGATGTCTCATCAAAGACCACATGGGGTGTTTCTTCCACAACTAGAGTTCGTTTATTGTAAACTCTGAAAGCCTTAATGGATGATGTTGGTCCCGGTGGGAAAACCCATTTTGCGCGTGCGGAAGCAAAACATTTCGAGCGATGCATATAAAAACAGGGGTGAGGGAATGGTGATTCCAGATTTTTCGCTTTTAAGAACGATGTGTGTTGTGTTTTGCTTATAATCGAATGCGTATGATAAGATAAGAACATAAAGCAATAAAGAACACAACAAAGTATAGTGGTTCAGAGACTCAAGCTCCTACATCCACTCTCCCTGTTCCTAGGGAAATTCCTTCAAACACTTCCTGAGCTTTCTGACTACTCCACGTAGTTTACTTACTCAACCCGACCCTGAGCTTTCTGACTACCTCTGTAGTTTACTAACTCAAACTGGACTTATCACCCTTTCGGGTTCGCCTCTAGATGTTTAACGAGTTCACACTCCAACGGGACTTATCACCCTCTCTCGGGATTGCCTAACAACTACCTCACTTCACCACTAGTTATCTCTTACGAGAATGGGGTTTGGGTTTGGTGTTGTCTCCAACTATGGTGAGATTTTCCCTTACATTTGTTTAGCCTCAATTGCTAAGGTTGGGAAAATCTCTCTAAGTTTAGGATACATCGTGGGTTGCTTAGGTTGGGTTCTAGAACACTCTTTGAATATATTTGTATATCTACAGACTTGTGTTCTAGGGTGGGAAAGCTTGAGTATATGTTCTCTTAGCTCTGTAGCATCATTTGCTATCTTCTCCTCACTTCCACACATTAGAATGATGAAAGACCTTGTATTTATAGTGTGGATTTGAATGTTACCGTTGGAGAGAATCACATTCAAATCCATACTATTCTCTGTAAGTTCTGCAGCTTTTTCAGGCTGGTTGTCATCCTCTCATTGGTCCTCGTCAGCTGGATTCCAACGGCTATATTCCTCTGCTTCAGTGCCTCGGAACATTCAGGATATACTGAGCATTCAGTACATTACTGAGTCTTCAGTAATTACTGTGCCTTCACTATCCTTTGTCTTCAGTCTTCAGTATCTTCAATCTTCTGAGTCTTCAGTGTCTTCTAAGTCTTCAGAGATATACTGAGTCTTCATGCCGAGTCTTCAGTGTCTCAGTTTCACACTGAGTCTTCAGATTCTCAGTTTCATACTGAGTCTTTAGATTCTCAGAAACTTACTGAGTCTTCAGTTTCTATCCTGTTCTATATCTGCCGACTATACACGGTGCAGATATTATCCTGAACACTCTAAAACTGAATCCTGACTCATCTATCAAGATTATCCTGAATATGTCATACTCAGGGGTTTTGGGATCTAATCAAAATCCTCTTTATTAAATTCATTTCCCAACAATTTCCCCCTTTTTGATGATGCCAAAACCATCTTGTTACAATACTCTTTAACCTATACTCAGGTTTCAGTTTTTCCTATTACAAGAATGATAAATCTCTTAACAATCAATTTCAGCAATGAATCTCTCAACAATTTCATCACCAAACAACAATAATCAGGCATATCAAATATAAAGACATGTAAAGTAAGATAATGAGGTATTATCTTTGAGCATAAAGATAAATTTTCATTGATGTATGATAGACTATTACAGTTTACAATGAACTTATCAAAAGATAAAGACAAAAACATAAAGAATTACAAGTCTTCAGTCTTGGTCTTCAGTCTTCTTGATCTTCAGCTCGCCTCCTCATCCTTCTTCAACGGATCTTGTCTGATCAGGCATACTGACACTCATGCTGACTGAGTTCAGTTCTTCTAACTTCAGACATCCTGACCCTCAGGTCTTTTGACCTATACTGAGTCTCAGTTTTCACTTTACTTACTGAGCCTCAGATCACTTTTACTCAGGCTATCTGATTTCTTTTTTGCCTGATCTGATCATTTCGACTAATCAGATCAACACATCTTTTGATCAACATATCAGGATAGCATCAGCTCATCACATCAGGTTTGCATATCCGGTTTATCATATCTGATCTCGATCACGTCTGATCTTGATCAGTCTCATTTGCTCATCTTCTGATCTGCAACCTACTCTTCTGATTTGCTGACTTTTGCTTCTTTTTATTCACTTCAGATTTTGCACAGCTCATCAGTTGACTCCGAACTCATCTAACTCATCTGATGTCGACCAGTCTCATCTGCAGCCTCGTCTGATCTTGATCATCTACTTTTGATTCCATGAGTTCCCCCTCAATTTGTTCTCTCGTTCCCCCTCAACTTGTTATCTGTAAATTTTCTTGAATAACACAAGTTGATAATGTTTTGGCATAGAACTAAAATATCCCAATAATTTCTCAATTGATAATGACGCCAAAACATCAGAATATATGCATTTTTAAAGAAACGGGCTTTTTTAAAAAAAGATCAGTTCAGGTGATCACATTAAAAGTGATCTTTTGAACTCCTGCTCTGATACCACTTGTTGGTATCAGATCAGAGACAGGTTTAAAAAATAGATCTGCATAGGCGATCACATTGAAAAAATAATCTTTTGAGCATCCGCTCTGATACCACTTGTTGGTCCCTGTGCAAACGAGTCTTACACGTGTATGGGGGGGGAATACACGTGTTCAGTGTTTTTAAAACTTTTTTTACTGAGGTCAGCTTGGGTCAGATAATCCTGAGGATTAGGTTCTGAGAAGCACAAATCGCTCTGAGTCAAAGTCTACTGAGACAGTGATCCTGAGCTGCTTTAAGATACCTCGAGATAATCCCAACTGAGTCCTGAGTGTCAGAGATCCTGAGTTGCTTGGATCAGATAACTAACTTACTGAATCCTCAGAAGAGAGTTCAATTCGGTAACTATCTGTTCTAGCTACTCAGTCGTGCAGAATGGTTGGCCCTTAGTTTATACTCGTTTTAAGCTTTGCTGAAAACCTTCCCTTTTTGAAATAGTGATTAGGCTGTGATTCAATTATGCAACTTCAGTGGATTGATTCCAACTGAATATCAGTGAAAAGTATGCTTTCAAAATCAAGTCAATGCAAATGGCAGTTAAGCGTATAATAAAAGCAATAAAGAACACATCAATTATAGTGGTTCAGAGACTCAAGCTCCTACATCCACTCTCTCTGATCCTCAGAGAAATTCACTATCAACTTCTGAGCTTTCTGACTACCTCGTAGTTTACTTACTCAACTCCGTACCCGAAGTTTTCTGACTACTCCACATAGTTTACTTACTCAACCCGACCTTGAGCTTTCTGACTACCTCCGTAGTTTACTTACTCAATCACACACAAGCTTTCAGACTAACCCTGTAGCTTACTAACTTCTCCTCTAGAGTTTTCTGACTACTCTTATTAGTTTACTAACTCTTTACAACTCTTCTCACCAACAAACACACTCCAACTACCTTCTCAAGGGTTTGGGGTTTCTCGGTTGGTTTCCAAGTAGGATGAGATATCCTTTACAATGAAGCACAATGCAAAGGGTTAGGATATCTCGACTAAGCTTTGGATAAATCTTATCAAGCTAGGCTTAGTATAGTGAGCTCTCTTCAATATCGAAGCACTTGGGAAATTCTAATTTTTTCGAGTGCTTTAACTTTTGCAAGAATAAGTTTGAGCTCTTGAGATGCGTATAAATTTCCCGTAACCTTACAATGTAGAGGGTCACCAGTATTTATAGGCATACACCAAGGTCACTTTTGAAAACTATCCGTTGGAGAGATAGCTTCGTGAGTTTCCTCTTGTGGTGTGTGAAACGGCTATATTTAGGGTTTGAAACTCCCTAACATGTTTTAGGCAATAGCCTTTAATGTAGCCGGTCTTTACTTTTTGCAGTCTGGAACTTTTGTACATCTGACATCCTTTTTCATGACATGTCCTTTGTCGATGTCGATATGGTGCGATGTCGTCTTCCTCTTTTTGACTTTTGTCTCCAGTTAAAGGTAGACACCTTCAACGGCTCTTTTGGTTACAAACTCTGAGTTTGATATAACCTTAACAACACTTCTGACTTAGTTCCTTTTGTCTGCATTTGAATGTTTTGGCAATATCTAACTTTCTAAGAAATCGCGATCTTCTCAGTATTGCATCCTTTAGATAGATTTTTTTTAGTGCCTCGGAACATTCGAGTTCATCTTGAGCATTGATACATTCTTGAGTCTTGATAATTCTTGTGCCTTGATATTCTTGATCTTCGATTCTCGATCTTGATCTTGTGTCTTGAGTCTTACGAGTCTTGAGGTCTTCCGAGTCTTGAGGTCTTCTGAATCTTTGTAGTTTATATTGGTGATGTCTTGAGTCTTAAATCTTGAGTCTTGATTACTCGATATCATCTTGAGTCTTGATATCTCGGTTTCATCCTGAAACTTGGATACTTGAAAACATCTTGAGTTCTTGAGTCTTGAAACCTATCTGAACTATATCTGGCGACTATACATTTTGCGAGATAACATCCCGAGTACTCTAAAACCTAATCGACTCAACTATCAAGATCATTATGAACATGTCATACTTAGGGGTTTTGGGATCTTAATCAAAATCATATATCTTTATTAAATTCATCTCCCAACAATTTCCCCCTTTTTGATGATGCCAAAACCTATCTTGTTACAAACATATAACCTATACTCGGTTTTGGTTTATCCTATTACAAGATTGGTTGTCTCCCAACAATTTCTTAAATCGAGAATCTCCCAACAATTTGAGTTTCTCAACAGTTTAATCATTCAACAATTTCTTGAAGAATGAATCTTTTAAATAGTTCATTACATAATACTTAAACAATTTCTCCCATATTCGGACAATTTCCTCCTTATATGAACATACAATCGTTCGGAGACATTCATTCGGGGCATATCAAAATAAAAAAGACATGTAAATAAGATAATGAGATATTATCTTTTGAGCATAATGATAAATCTTCATTGATGATGAGTATACCATTCTGATTACAATGAGTTTATCAACAAAATCGAAAAGACAAAAAATTTAAAAGATTACGAATCTTACGAGTCTTGATCTTGATCTTGATTTGGCTCTTGATCTTACGCTCTTGATTTGCTTCATTCTCAACTTCATCGGCCCGGGCACCTCGAGTCAAACATTCCGAAAAATCTCTTCTTGACTCATTTCTTTCCTTGATGATGTCCGATTGCTTCTGTTAGACCAACCCGACCCGGCATCTTGAGCAATCTCTTGAGTAATGGCCTTCTCATTCACCAAGCCATTATCAAGTCTTGGAGGAGGATAGGAATATGGACCAGGGGCTACTATCTGTACCTCTCCTTCATCCGCAAGGTTAATCCAGCTCTGTAGATACTTTGGATAGAAGGTAAGGAGATATTCAATGAATGCTTCATTCTGATCTGAGCTTTCCCCTCTCCATTCCCTAAGAACATCATAATTGAACCAGAAGGTTCTCTTGACTTCTTCCCACATATCGTTGAGTTTGATAGGCATCCATTTATCAACGTGGGGCCACTTTAGTGCTTTTGATGCTCCTTTCCTCTTGCTGCGCCAAACTTCACGAATTCACTCCTTCGCTTCGCTCTTCGTCTATCTTCTTCTTTACGATCCACGGACACCACCAGACCGAAGCGGCGGGTTTTCTTAGCTTGTTCCATTTGGAGTGTCTTGAGCATTTCTCATGTTGAAGACTTTCTTACGAGGTTGAGACTCAGATTCTTCTTTATCTTCATCATCCAGAATCAGTTTCCTCTGGATTGGCTTAGAAGCCTTCGCACGCTTGCTTTCAGGTTGAACACCGCCCAAGGCTTTCCTCTTCATAGGCAATTCAGCAGCAGCCTGGCTTGTTCCAACCTTTGCTCTAAGACTTTCGGTTTCTCTCTTGCAACATCAAGCATGGTTTTGCTCGAAAACTTCGAGTGTAGATAAACTTTTCTACTGGCGAACTTCAACTTCTCAAAGAGCCCCGACTTCTTTAAAGGCTTTGGCTAGATTATACATTTTTTGCATCTTTAAGCCTTCTTCTCCAAAGTCGTGCCGTGAACTTTTCTTCCGAGATCTTGACTTCCTTTTTCCCCTTCTTGGCACCGTAATTTGGAAGAAGCACGGAGAGTGTTGTGTCCATGTGATATTGCTCTTTGCTCACACAAATAACTTCTCCGCTATCTCGATCTTGTTTGTCTTCGGCCTCCTTAGATGGTTCTTGCCCACGGAAAATTCTTGAGATAAGTGGGCAAAGCGCCGGCGAGTGCTTCCTTGAACATCTCTGTCATCTTGGTCATGAGCATTGAGCTCATTTCCTCAACAAATTGATTTTATCATCACTTCACTCCTCTCAACCAACTTCACTTCTAGAAATGCGATTGACTCTGGTGCTTGATTCATTTTTAAAAGATCGAGCTCGGCTTTTGACTCCCTCAAGGTTTTCATTCGACTTTTCTTCCATGGAGGTCATCCGAGAGGTCGAGTGTTTTTAATTTGCACCAGCTCAAGAAGTGACTAAGACTTTCCATCTTTTGAGCTTGATTGGCCAACGCGTCTCTTCCATCCGAGCAATTTTGATCATCATTGGCTCAACCTTCTCAAGTTTCTCCATCAAGGGGTGAGATCAATCTCGAGAATCTTCTCGCACCTCATCTTTGTCATCGATCATCCTGGCCCCGGCTTAAATCTGAGCTCCGATCTCCAATCGAGCCTCGATCATTTATCGAGACAATTGAAAATAAAGATAGAACTTTCAATATCTTTGGCATAATTGTTAATAGTGCCAAAAAGGTACTGTAGAGTGCTTAACTTCATCTGAGGTTGACCAATTTTAGGTTGATAAACAAATGAAGTCTCCTTTTCCATCCGAGGCCGCTTCAACATCTCCTGTTGGTCCCCATCTCCATCTTTAGATTTGTCTCATTTTCTCGGAACTCAACTTCGAGTGCTCTCCTCTCGTGACTTCTTTTGAACCGGCTCATCAAAATTGGAGTTTTTCATCCCGAGCTTTGTCATACGAACCACGAGAAGTCGATTCGGAAAATTTGTCTCCTCATTCCACCGTCTTCCCCTCTGGCAGCAATGTCAAGCATCTGGGAAGAGTCGATTTAGGATGAACACGGTTGTCCTTAATCCAAAAACATCTTGAGATCGGGGGTATGAAATGAGCTTCGAGATAGCGATCTAGAATGAAACATTCCCCCTTGCTCCTCCACTTTCGCCTTCTTGACTTAGCCCTTCTTCCATCTCGGGCTCTCTGGGTTCGGTTGAAGCATCGGTGAGGATCAAGCGATGAATCCTTTCGAAGCTCATCAAGAATATTACGCTCACTGAGCCTCAGCTGACATCTGAAGTTTGTCTTGTCGAGTCCTCGGTTTGCATTTGAGAGGTTACGAGGGCTGAGTTGGCATATCCTCGGTTTGAATCTGAGTTGGCTCTTCTTACATCGAGCCCTACATCTTGGATCGACTCGAGTTGGCTCTTACATGCGAGCTGCACATCCGAGGTAGGTATCTCTCGAGGTCTGAGCTCGCTTTAAAAAATTTCTGAGAAATTTTATCTCGAATCTGACGATGTCTCGAGCACCTCGGAGAAGACACGCTCCTCGATCGATCCACGTGTCCTAGAGATAACTGAGCCAACACTTGTAATGGTGAATTCTCGAGCGGTTTTGCCCTCGGTTGAATCTCTTGAGAATCACTTCCATCTTCATCGGTGAGAACCACCAATCTTCTGCGCTTTGGGGGCAAGGTTCTTACCTTCATCATTTTTGCTCCTTGCTCCATCTTTGCCTCCAACAAAACCTTCCCCCTGGTTTGTTGAGTCTCATTTTCAGCCGCAACTGGTGATTCAACCTTCTTTTCTCTCTTTCCCCTGATGACCTGCTTCTTTGTAGCAATGGGTTTAAAGAGAATTTTGGACTTAGGGAATGGGGTCGAATTGGCGAAGATATCCTCCTCCTCTCTGCACATCTCCAAAATGTAAGCAATTTTGGTGGCATGGTGGATCTTGCCTTTGATTGAGATCGCCCCGTCAACCTTCCTCAAAACTTTGGTCTGCTCACTCACCGTCTGAATCAGGAATTTCAGCCAGTTGAAGTCTGTGGTGGGTGAGGCTTCTATCGCCGCCATCAATCTGAGCTTCGGGGTACTGATCTGCTCAAAACTCCCCGCAAGACTCATGATGCACTTGCTCACAATATCCATCAACACACGATATTGTGGCTTTAAGTGCCTCTTATGCAATGTCGCCTCAAACTTAACAGGATTCTCAACAATCCTATCTATGTATTCCTGCTCTCTACCTGACATATACATCGTAGGATCCTCTCCTCTATCACAGAGCTCAAAAAATCATTCAGATTTTTCGGAACTATATACAGATCCCTCTCAAAATCGATGTATTTGGACGAATGCTCTAAGTGTGATACAGTTAACTTAGAATGCATACAGCCCTCTTCATCTATCTTCAAGTTATAGATGAATTCGATTACCTCTTTCGCAAACTCCTGGTCAGGTCGGCTTGCGACTAGTTGGGTGAGTTTAGCCAGTCGAATCATATGCAGAGCCTCCTCTTCCGGCTTTGAGTTGGTTGTGCTTTCGAGTGAAACAATGAACTCGTACCACGACTTGTTGGTTTCGGCTAATCTCTCGAACAGGGTTGGAGCCATTTTAGAGATTGATTGAAGAGATGAAGCTTTAGGGTTTGGAGAATTTCTAGGCAAAGGGGATTTATTTGCAGAGGATTTGAGAACGAAGGGTTTGATAAAATTTTGGCTTGAATGGCTGATTGGGGTTTATATAGCTTCGAGATCATGGGGAATTGCGTTGGTTAGGTGAAAAACAACGGTTGAGATTAATCTCCGATTAATCGGGTATACGAACCGATGATCTCCGAAAAGTAAGCCGCCAAAACATCCTCATTGGTCATTAATGTAGTAGAGCATTAAATGACTGTTGACCTTCTTCGGAATTTAAAACGATCCCGCCCAAAAAAAATTCCTCAGGTGTTTTGTATTTATTGCAAATGATTACTGAGTTTTACTTAAGCAATAAATGAATCGCATGAGTCATTACTTCTTCAGACCAATTTCCCTCTATCAATCTTCTTTCGATCTTGACCTTGATAAAATGTCGATATAATACCGAAATCTTGAAATGGTTCGGTTTTGTTCTTGAAATCTTGACCTTCATAAATCTGAAGTTTCTGAGACTCGATTCAAAAGATTTCCATTTTATCCTAAGCTTCTCAGTAGAATTCTGAGAAAAACTTCATGCTTCTGAAAACCTTCAATTTTTTAGATTTTACTCTATACACCTTGTTCTAACATCCCTAATTCAACTGAAAGTTCCTGAAATCTTGATTCCGCCAAAGGTTTGGTCAAGATATTAGCTTTTTGCTTATCAGTATGAATTTTCTCCATCCTTATGTCCTTCTTCTCGACATGATCTCTGATGAAGTGATGTCTGATATCCACATGCTTGCATCTGGTGTGCAATACCGGATTTTGTGAAATAGCAATGGCACTATTATTGTCACAAAATATTGGTACTTCATTGGCTACAACTTTATAATCCCTTAATTGTTGTCTGCGAATCGAAAGAATAAAAAATTTTCCTTCTGCAGCCCATATATTCAAATTTGCAAAGAGTACTAGTTGCTCTTTGAGGTCCGCTTTCTTCAAAACCAAGATATCGCCTTACTTCCTAGAAATTAACAAGTTCTCAAGTGGACTTCGAAATCAATTCGCAACCTCCATAATCGATCCGAGTAACCACTTAACTCAAGGTTATCATCACCGGATACCATAATCCTCTATTCATCGCGTGCCTTTAAGATACTCCAAAGATCTTTTTGGCGACTTCCATGTGACTAGCCTTAGGATTAGCTTGGTATCTTGCACATATCCCAACAAAGAAATGTTATATCCGCCTACTTTCATCGTGAGATAGAGCAATGATCCAATGATTCCTCTATAATCAGTATGACTCACTGATTTGCCTTCAGAATCAGGATCCATCTTGTAGTTAGTATTCATGGGAATCCTAACTGTATTGCAATTCTGTACACCATATTTAGCAATCAGATCTCTGGTGTACTTTGCCTGGTTGATGAATATTCCTTCATTTGATTGTTTCACTTGAAGACCTAGAAAGAAATTCATCTCTCCCATCATTGACATCTCAAACTTGCCTTTCATCAGTGTTGAAAACTTCTCACACAGCTGATGGTTTGGAGATCCAAAAATGATGTCATCAACATATATCTGAACTAGTAAGATATCTTCCCCATCCTCTATCCTGAACAGAGTTCTATCAACAGTTCCTTTGACAAAACCATGGTCTGGGTGCTTGCTTAAGACCATACAAGGCTTTTCTGAGCCTGTAAACTTGGTCATCCTATTTGAAACCAGTAGGTTGTTCCACATAAACCTCTTCTTTAAGCACACCGTTCAGAAATGCACTTTTCACATCCATTTGATAGACTGTGAACTTCATGTGGGCAGCATATACAAGAAACAATCTGATGGCTTCTAGTCTTGCATCAGGTGCAAAAGTTTCATCATAATCCAAGTCTTCTTCTTGGGAATAACCTTGTGCAACTAGCCTTGCCTTGTTTCTTACAATGTTGTTGTTTTCATCTCTTTTATTCTTGAAAACCCACTTGGTTCCAATGACATTGTGCCTTTCTGGTCTATCTACTAGCTCCCATACTTCATTCCTTGAGAATTGATTAAGCTCTTCTTGCATAACAGTAATCCAATGAGAATCTTGTAGAGCTTCACCAATCTCAGTAGGTTCTTTCTCTGATAGGAAGCAGCAGAATAGTGCACTCTCACCATGGAACCTTCTTGTTTTAACACCTTCAGTTAGATCACCCACAATCTGACTTGTAGGATGACTATCTAACCATTTCCTTCTTGATGTTCCCCCTTCAATAGTGTCCTCAACATTTGAAATGTTAGGTTCAGTTAAATCAGTAAACTCAGGGAACAACAGAACAGGAGAAAGGGAATCATCTTCCTCAGGGGAAATTCTATTCAGAACATTGTCAGAGACATTTGTTCCCCTTTGGTTGATAGATTCAGAATTTGCCTCAGCTGTGACCACATCTTCATTGGCATCACATACCTGAGTCTGAACTGGTGTCTGTTCAGATTGGTCACCTTTGGAGTGTTGGTTTTCCTGAGTCTCACCATCCTGAACTTCTTTATCTGAGTCTGAGTCACTCCAATCATAGATAGTGACTGACTTCTTCTTTTCAGGTTCAGTGGATGATTTATCTTTCTGTTTCAGGCTTAATCTGGTGATCCTCTTAGTCAGTTCATCTGCATCATGTTCCTGTTTCTTCTGAACACAAGTAGATTCATCAAAAACAACATGAGGTGTTTCTTCCACAATAAGAGTCCTATAGTTGTACAATCTGAAAGCTTTACTGACTTCAGAATATCCTAAGAATATTCCTTCATCAGCTTTACTATCAAATGTTTTCAACTTTTCTTTACCATTATTGTGTATGAAACACTTGCAACCAAACACACGAAAGAAAGAAACAAGAGGCTTCCTTTCATTCCAAAGCTCATAGGGTGTTTTGCCTTGACTCTTAGTCAGTCAGCATGGATCTATTCTGAGAGTAGCATGCAGTGTTGATAGCTTCAGCCCAAAACCTTTTAGGAATGTCAGCTTTAGCAATCATTGTCCTTGCAGCTTCTTTCAGAGTCCTGTTCCTTCTTTCAGCAACACCGTTTTGTTGAGGGGTCCTTGCAGCTGATGTTTCATGTGAAATTCCATTTTCTGCACAATAATCAGATATGATATGATTTATAAACTCAGTTCCTTTGTTAGATCTGATTTTAACCACACTCAGATTTTTCTCAATACTGAGCCTTTTTAGTAACTCTGGCAGCTTTATCTGAGTCTCTTTCTTACTGAGTAAGAATATGACCCAAGTATATCTTGAGTAGTCATCGACTACTACTAGTGTGTATTTCCTGCCATTAGTGCTCACAGGTGTTATAGGACCAAAGAGATCCATATCACAATAATCAAGTATTCTTTCAAGAGAAACTTCAACTTTGTTTTAAATGATGCTTTAACTTGTTTTCCTTTTTAACGCATCACAAATGTGTTCCTTACTGAAGACTTCATTAAGCAACCCTCTCACAAGAGCTAATCTTGCAAGCTTGTTCAGGGTTTTGAAGTTTAGGTGATTCGTTCTTTTATGCCATAACCAACTGGTATCAGTGGAACTTCCTGCAACTAAACATGTATCTTTAGGAGTTGAACTCCTATCAGCAAGATACACATTCCCTTTTCTTGTACCAGTCAGTAGTACTTTCTGTGATGTATCATCTTTCACAAAACATAAGTTCTTGGAGAACTCAACATTGAAACCCTTATCACGCAATCGGCTAATTGACAAAAGTTATGCTTCAATCCGGATACATATGAAACACCATGGATATGAACTCAGTCGATTTCCCAAAGTTCCATATCCTTAATCGTCCCTTGGAGTTATCTCCAAAAGTGATCTGTGGGCCTCTTTGTTCAACATAGTCACCGAAGGCATCTTCTTGAATCTGTCATATGTCTTGAGCATCCACTGTCAAGATACCATACATCAGGAGCTTTTTCATCTCTGCTCATCAGTGCCATGTGATCTTTCATCATCTTAGTGCCCTTGTTTTCCTCCTGAAAAACAGATCAATTCTTAGGTACCCAATTTGTGTAGGGTCCTACGAGGTTAGTTGTACCTTTCTAATCCAAATCACATGACAACTCTAATCACTTTAGAGTGGCTAATTTGTCTTCCATAAACATCAACATATACATCCACTACTCTGGGTGCCTTAGCATTTTTCTGTATATGTGTGCTAGCTTTAACATGAACATGGGCTTTTGAATTCTTCTTTTGGTTCAGGCCTTCATTGGATGCTTAGGCTTTTTGTGCAAATGGGTCTAAATCTTTGATGACTCGGGTTCGAGATAACCTTTACCCTTAGGAAAGTGGGGTTCGGGTTATGCATCTTTGAAATCTATGTCTTTTCAAAGATCTTGAGGACTTGGTCTCTTCAGTTGAGAATGTCTCTGGTGAGTGTTTCTCATCTGAGGATTCCTCTGATGGTTCAGTGTGGAGCCTTTCAGGTTTGCATTCTTAGCCTGAGGCTTTGAAGTACTTGCCTGAAACTTTCCAACTGGCTGCTCAGGTTTTCTAGCCTTTACCTGAGGTTTGGGCTTTCTAACCTGATCATTCAGTTTTACTGAGACCATAGGTCCTTTTCCCTTGTCTACAACCTTAGGCATTACTTCAGTTTGAAGTGTAGGTGCCACTGGTTTTACAAAGATAGTCTTCTTGCTACTTGACGCAGCATTTAGATGACCTTGTGAGGTTCCCCCTGGAATGTATCCCAATCCAGATTTTATAGTCACAGATCTCTGGTAACTCTGAATTTCATCTATCACATTAGATGCATTATTCAATAGAGTTAACTTCTTCTGTGCACTATCCTCACAGTTCTGTAGAGTTTTATGCTTCTCAGAGAGGTCATTGAACTCAATTCTGATTAGCTGAATTTCTTCAGTGGATTTCTCTAGCTTTTTCGATTAGGGACATTATCAACTTCTCTTTCTCTCGAGAGTTGTACTTTCGAAACATCCATTTCATCAAGAGCTCCCATTAATTGAGAAGTGATTTCAATATTGCTAGAGTCTTTCCATTTTAGATTTTCAGCTTTCAGTTCCTTATTCTTCTCTTGAGTTCGATTTAGCAGTCCTTGCAAAACAACATAGTCCTTCATCAGATTCTCAAAAGAATCCATCAGTCAAAATGACCATTTTTCGGTGGAACTTGAAAACTCTTGTGCTAGTGTAGGAGCAACAACGAGAGAAAGAAGAGTTTACCTCCTCAATGGCCATCGGACGGATGTCATCACTTTCATTTGTCTCGAGAATATCTCATCCTCAAGAGCTAGATCCCTCCTCGAGTTTTTTTTCTTCGCTACTTGGCCTTTTTTGCTTGAGAACTTCGGTCTCTTTTTAGCTTGCCTTTCTCTTCACTCCTTAGCACTCAAATCTGGACAATCATACTGGAAGTGACCTTTCTTCTGGTAATTATAGCATCTGTTGGCATCATCATCCTGATCATTTTCTTCTTTGGACTTGGAGTCCTTTCTCTTGGATGAAGATCCTTGAAATTTTCGTTTCTTCTTCTCGGTTGATCCGTCCTCGGGTTTCTTCTACACCTTGTGGTTCTGTAATAGCTTTTGTATTTTCCAAATCTACTATTGAGTCTATCAAACCTTCTTGCCATCAGTGCTAGCTTTTCCTCAAGCTCATCCTGATTTTTGGCATGGGGGTTCTCAGACTCTCTAGTTTTACAGGTTTTATCTTTGGCTTTTAAAGCCACATTCTTACTCGATGAAGAATCATCTTTGCTGTCAGCCTTTTTGGATTTCTTATCAATTACAAATTCATAGGCTTTCAGCTCAGAGAAGACTTGTTGGTAAGGCATTGAATTAATATTCTTGGTGTTTTTAATCACCACTGCATGAATATCCCATTTCTTAGACAGACCTCTAAGAATTTTCAATGCGACTTCTCTCTGTGGGTATTTCTTTCCAAGTGCATTTAGATCATTCATGATGCTAGTGAATCTGACTTCCAATTTGTCTATTGATTCACCATCATCCATTTCAAAACTATCAAACTTTCCAATTGCCACTGAAAGTTTGTTTTCTTTTATATGATCTGTGCCTTGGCACATAACAGCTAGTGTATCCCAAATCTCTTAAGCAGTATTACAGTGAGAGATCATTCCCATCACACCATCATCAACTGTACTGTATAGTGTGTCTTTTGCAATGTAGTCTAGATTGACTAACTTTCTCTCCTCCGGAGTTAGTTGGTCATCAGACTTAGGAAATTCTGCTCTAGGATCAATTCTCTCATCTTCTGTTCCTCTGGGATTCACTACAGTAAATTGGAATGGTCCTTGAGAGACCACTTTCCACATACGCTCATGCTTGGAATACAGATGAGCCTGCATTCTCAGTCTCCATAGATCATAGTTCTCCACTGAGAACATGGGAAGTTTTTTTTGAAGACATTTTTCTGATCTTTTGAAAAGAATTTTTTTTTCAGCAAATAAGATTAGTTCAGATAGACCACAAGTATTTTTGAAAATAAAACTTTGGTCAACACAACAGGTGGTCAAGTTGAACCACTGCTTTGATACCACTTGTTGGTCCCGGTGGGAAAACCCATTTTGCCGTCGTGGAAGCAAAACATTTCGAGCGATGCATATAAAATAGGGGTGAGGGAATGGTGATTCCAGATTTTTCGCTTTTAAGAATGATGTGTGTTGTGTTTTGCTTATAATCGAATGCGTATGACAAGATAAGAACATAAAGCAATAAAGAACACAACAAAGTATAGTGGTTCAGAGACTCAAGCTCCTACATCCACTCTCCCTGTTCCTAGGGAAATTCCTTCAAACACTTCCTGAGCTTTCTGACTACTCCACGTAGTTTACTTACTCAACCCGACCCTGAGCTTTCTGACTACCTCTGTAGTTTACTAACTCAAACTGGACTTATCACCCTTTCGGGCTCGCCTCTAAATGTTTAACGAGTTCACACTCCAACGAGACTTATCACCCTCTCTCGGGATTGCCTAACAACTACCTCACTTCACCACTAGTTATCTCTTACGAGAATGGGGTTTGGGTTTGGTGTTGTCTCCAACTATGGTGAGATTTTCCCTTACATTTGTTTAGCCTCAATTGCTAAGGTTGGGAAAATCTCTCTAAGCTTAGGATACATCGTGGGTTGCTTAGGTTGGGTTCTAGAACACTCTTTGAATATATTTGTATATCTACAGACTTGTGTTCTAGGGTGGGAAAGCTTGAGTATATGTTCTCTTAGCTCTGTAGCATCGTTTGCTATCTTCTCCGCACTTCCACACATTAGAATGATGAAATATCTTGTATTTATAGTGTGGATTTGAATGTTACCGTTGGAGAGAATCACATTCAAATCCATACTATTCTCTGTAAGTTCTGCAACTTTTTCAGGCTGGTTGTCTTCCTCTCATTGGTCCTCGTCAGCTGGATTCCAACGGCTATATTCCTCTGCTTCAGTGCCTCGGAACATTCAGGATATACTGAGCATTCAGTACATTACTGAGTCTTCAGTAATTACTGTGCCTTCAGTATCCTTTGTCTTCAGTCTTCAGTATCTTCAATCTTCTGAGTCTTCAGTGTCTTCTGAGTCTTCAGAGATATACCGAGTCTTCATGCCGAGTCTTCAGTTTCTCAGTTTCACACTGAGTCTTCAGATTCTCAGTTTCATACTGAGTCTTCAGATTCTCAGAAACTTACTGAGTCTTCAGTTTCTATCCTGTTCTATATCTGCCGACTATACACGGTGCAGATAATATCCTGAACACTCTAAAACTGAATCCTGACTCATCTATCAAGATTATCCTGAATATGTCATACTCAGGGGTTTTGGGATCTAATCAAAATCCTCTTTACTAAATTCATTTCCCAATAGATGAGGAATATCCTAAGAATATGCCCTCATCTGACCTGGCCTCAAATGTCTTCAACTGACTTTTCCCATTGTTGTGAATGAAACACTTGCACCCAAAAAACATGGAAGTATGAAACACGAGGTTTTCTGTCTTTCCACAGTTCATAAGGTGTTTTGAAGTGAGTCTTAGTCAGAGACCATCTGTTCTGAGTATGGCATGCTGTGTTTATTGCTTCTGCCCAGAAACGGCTTGGTGTGGCATGTTCAGCTAACATAGTGCGAGCAGCTTCCTTGATAGTTCTGTTTCTCCGTTCTGCTACTCCATTTTGTTGTGGTGTTCTTGCAGCTGACGTTTCATGCTGTATACCAAACTCAGTGCAAAAATCAGTAATAAAGGAATTCAGGAACTCTGTACCTTTATCTGATCTGATCTTTACTATGCTGACACCCTTCTCATTTTGTAGCTTTTTGAGCAGTTCGGGTATCTTAGTCGTTGTATCGTTCTTCATGTATAAGAATACAACCCAAGTAAACTTGGAATAATCATCCATGATTACAAGAGTATATTTGCGTCCACTGAGACTGACTGGTGTAACTGGTCCGAATAGATCCATATGGAGCAGTTGCAATACTCTACAGGATGCTGGCCTAGGTATTCCCTTGAATGAGGCTTTAACTTGTTTTCCCTTCTGACATGCGGCACATGTCTGATCTTTGGAGAATATCTCATTCGGAAGTCCCTCAACCAAAGACATCCTAGCGATCTTGTTAAGAGTCTTGAAGTTCAGATGACTCAATCTTTTGTGCCAGAGCCAACTGGTACTTTTAGAACTCTTAACAATTAAGTATGTATTCTTCGGGCAACTGTTCCAATCTGCTATGTAGATCGTGCCTTTCCTTGAACCAGTTAGCAAGATTTATTGAGTGGCTTGATTCCTTATCGTACACTTGTCGCTCGAGAACTCAACGGCCAATCCGTTATCGCAGAATTGTAATCTTGATAGTAGATTGTGCTTCAATCCTTCAACATCTGAGACTCCAGCCATACTTGTACATCATCATTCTCTAAGGTTCCGAATCCCTTGGTAAAACCAAAGTTATCATCACCGAAGAGTACACGTGGGCCTTCTTGTTCTTTGTAAGATCTAAGGAGATGTTTGCTTCAAGTCATGTGCCTTGAGCATCCACTATCGATGTACCAGATAGTTGCTTGTGCACCTCCTTTGTTGGCCAGTCCCAAGCGAACCTGCAATCAAATTAGGCTTTAGGTACCCCTTTGGAATTGGGTCCCGGGGGTTAGTGGTGGATTTAGGGATCCACACAAACAGAGCACTTTTATGAAAATCATTAGAAGGTCCGATTTGTCTCCCATACATATCAACATAATCATCGTCTCTTTATATGCTTTACGATTAGTATGATTATTAGTGTGAGCCTTGGATGACTTAGAAGACTTGGGATTTTTCTTTATATTTTGTCTTCTTTTTAATCGATTAGGGCTGGCTCGGTCAGTAGCCTAGATCTCTAAGGGTAGGTCTTTACTACCATCAAAAGATTCATATCTTTTTTGGCATAGGTGGTCTTTGCAAATTACCTATAGCTTGCTTATTTGGCGGTGACCTTGATTGGGTCTCGATTAGATTTACTTCTTATGGGTTGTCTCTTACGATACCTAATCTGGCTTTGATCGAGTTGAGGTCTCTTCATAAGAACTGGGTTCTTCTGGCATTCCTCGGTGATGCTTTATCGATTAGGGGTCCATTTTTCCCTTTCGATTAGGCACACCCTTACTTGCTTTCGTGTCTTTTTCCTTATTAGATACAAGTTTAGCTTTTAGTGTTTCTTTATCAAGAGACTCGTTTGATTACACCCTTACGAAGTGAATCAAACGGGGGCTTTTGAGATGTAGAAGGGTTCTCATGCGAATTCCCTTCTTGTTAGTCGCTTCAAAAATAGGTGTTCATTTCTTGAGCGGTTTTAGATGACTTCGTGAAAACCTTGTTGGTCCCGTGGGAAAACCTATTTTTTCGCGTCGCGGAAGCAAAATGTTTGATTTCGATGCATATAAAGCAGGGGAAAACGAGTGTTTCCAATTTTTTTTAAACTTTGCGGCATCATGTGTTGTGGTTTTGCTTATAACTAGATGCATATGACCCGGTGTAAACATAAAGCGATAAACAACACAAAGAATATATAGTGGTTCGGACAACCCGGTCCTACATCCACTCTCCCCGACTCTTGATCACTATCAACTTCGAGCTTTACGACTACCTCGTAGTTTACTTACTCAACTTTCGTACCGAGTTTTACGACTACTCACGTAGTTTACTTACTCAACCCGTTTTTCGACTACCTCCGTAGTTTACTAACTCAAACTCTTAGATGTTTAACGAGTTCACACTCCAATCGGGACTTATCACCCTTTTCTCGAGATCGCCTCTGAGATGTTTAACGAGTTCACACTCCAACGGGACTTATCACCCTCTCTGGGTTTGCTTAACAACTACCTCACTTCACCACTGGTTTGGGTTTGGTGTTGTCTCCAACTTTGGTGAGATTTTCCCTTACAATGGTTTAGCCTCAATGCTAAGGTTGGGAAAATCTCTCTTTATGATACATCGTGGGTTGCTTAGGTTGGGTTCTAGAACACTCTTTGAATATATTTGTATATCTCTGGAGACTTGTGTTCTAGGGTGGGAATGCTTTGACTATAACGCTTTTGGTTTTGTAGCATTTTGTGCATGGTCTTCATGTATCCACACTTACTCCACCACTTTGTATTTATAGTGTGGATTTGAATGTTACCGTTGGAGAGAATCACATTCAAATCAATACTATTCTTCGTAAGTTCTCCGCACTTTTTTTGGTTGTCTTCCTCTCGTTGGTCCACATCAATTTGGATTCCAACGGCTATATTCCTCGATTACTTTTTGAACATTTAGGATATCTTGGCATTGATTGTTTTGAGTCTTGATATTTCTCTGAGTCTTGAGTTCTCTCTCTTGATTCTCCTGAGTCTTCGGGTTCTCTGAGTCTTGAGTTTCTCTCGAGTCTTGATTTCTCTGAGTCTTGAGTTCTCTGAGTCTTGATTCTCGGTATCCTCTTGAATATCTTGATTTCTTCTTGAGTCTTGATTCTAACACTTCTATATCTCTGACTATACATGGTGCGAATAATATCCTTAAAACCTAATCTACTCATCTATCGAGATTATCTGAACATGTCATACTTTCGGGGTTTTGGGATCTAATCAAAATCCTTTTTATTCATTTCCCAACAATTTCCCCCTTTTTGATGATGTCAAAACCTATCTTGTTACAAACATATAACCTATACTCGGGTTTTAATGGTAAATCTCCAATCAATTTAAATCTTTCAACGATTTCTTCGATAATGAATCTTTTCTAAATAGATCATTACTAAATACTTATCTGTTTCTCATAGCATCATATAGTTTCCTTATATATGAGCATATAATCAGATTAGAGACATTCAATCGGGCATATCAACATAAAAGACATGTAAAAAGATAATGAGGTATTATCTTTGAGCATAAAGATAAAGGTTTCATTGATGCGTATGTTATCGGTTTACTGATTACAATGAACTTATCAAAAAAAAATAAAGACAAAAACATAAAAAATTACAAGTCTTGATCTTGGTCTTCAATCTTAATCTTACGCTTCGACTCCTCATTCCTCTTCTTCTCACGGACCTTGTTGTCGGGCATCTTGACACTATCTTGTTCAACTTCGGACATCCTCCCCTCGGGTCTTTTGACCTATCTTGAGTCTCGGTTTACTTTATTCGAGTCTCGGATCACTTTACCAAGCTTATCGATTTCTTCTTTTTGATCCGATTAAGCTTGACTAATCAAATCAACACATCTTTAGATCAACATAGCATTAGGTCATTATATCCTTAGCATATCGTTTATCATATCGATCTTGATCACGTCGATCTCGTCGTCTTCTTTTCTCATCTTCCGATCTGCAACCTTCTCTTTTTGCTTTTCTTCATTTTTATTGCACTCATCATTTGAACTCAACTAACTTTCATTTGATCTCGATCAATCTCTGGGGATCTTTGACCATTTACTTTTGATTCCGTTGTTCCCCTCAAGTTGAAGTTCCCCCTCAAGTTGAAGTTCCCCTTTCAACCGATATAGACCGATATATCCGATTTGGTGAAGCTTTCAAATTTTCTTCATTTGATCGACTTTGTATGTAATCATTTTTGTTGACTTAATCGATTCTCCTCGAGTTAAGCTAATTTCTTGAAAGTGTTCTTGCCAAAACTTAGTCTAGAATAGTAGCTTCTATTCCCTAAGTTGGTGTGATTTGACATCGTGAATATCGTCCGACACTCTCGATATGTCAATCCGCGTAACTTTCCAATTGTCGGTCGGCGTGATTTCTACATTTATCCTTGTGATGCAAATTTTTTTTTTTTTAAAAGGCTTTGAGAATTCAAATTTGCATCTTTTTTGGCCTCTATAAATTGGACCAATGTTTTACTAACTTTCGTTTCACCATACATAATCTTCTTTGTAGAATCATGTATCTGGTGAACCCTTGTTTCCGTGAGATTTCGGCTAAAAAGCTTTTACCCTTTTCCATGATTTCATCTTCTCAAATCAACCTTTTTCATCCCTTATTCTTTGCTTTTCGTCGAAACAGCGATTTCACATCTGATCGTTGCAAAGCTTCTTCTTCCACCATCGGCGTTACTTTCTTTTAATTTCTCCTAACGGTATGCACCTTGTGTGTCTATCGTTATGACGTGACTACCATTAACAGACTTAATCGAAAATGAGCGTGAGTTTGATATCGATCTTGATCCGATAACGGTTCTTCGTATATCAAACTCACCATTCTGTTGGAGAGCCGGTGACTCTTTCTTAGGGCTCTAGCTTAAAAATCCTATCGGGGACTCCACTTGTTGGTCCCTGGGAAAACCTATTTTTTTCATCGTCTGATTTCTTTCATATAAAATGCGGGGGAGAGAAACGAGTGTTTCCAATTTTTTTAAACTTTGCGGCTCATGTGTTGTGGTTTGCTTATAACTAGATGCATATGACAAGTGTAAACATAAAAAGCGATAAACAACACAAAGAATATATAATGGTTCGGACAACCGATCCTTCCACTCTCCCGACTCTTGAGAGAAATTCACTATCAACTTCGAGCTTTATACCTCGTAGTTTACTTACTCAACTTCGCCCTGAGTTTTAACGACTACTCCACGTAGTTTACTTACTCAACCCGACCTTGAGTTTTACCCGTAGTTTACTAACTCAAACTCTTAGATGTTTAACGAGTTCACACTCCAACGGGACTTATCACCCTCACTCGAGATCGCCTATAGATGTTTAACGAGTTCACACTCCAATCGGGACTTATCACCCTCACTCGGGTTTGCCTAACAACTACCTCACTTCACCCCTTGGGTTTGGGTTTGGTGTTGTCTCCAACTTTGGTGAGATTTTCCTTACAATGGTTTAGCCTCAATCTTAAGGTTGGGAAAATCTCTCTAAATATATGATACATCGTGGGTTGCTTAGGTTGGGTTCTAAACACTCTTTGAATATATTTGTATATCTATGATACTTGTGTTCTAGGGTGGGAATGCTTTGACTATAACGCTTTTGGTTTTGTAGCATTTTGTGCATGGTCTTCATGTATCCACACTCACTCCACCACTTGAAGGAAGAACTTGTATTTATAGTGTGGATTTGAATGTTCCGTTGGAGAGAATCACATTCAAATCCATACTATTCTTCAATAAGTTCTGCAGACTTTTTCAGTGGTTGTCTTCCTCTCGTTGGTCCACGTCGGTTTGGATTCCAACAATTATATTCCTCGGCTTGATGCTTTGGAACATTGGGATATCTTGAGCATTCATTCTTCTTTGAGTCTTGATGTTCTCTCCGAGTCTTGAGGTTCTCTGAGTCTTCAAATTCTCTTCTTGGGTTCTCTGAGTCTTCAGGTTTCTCTGAGTCTTCAGTTTCTCTGAGTCTTCAGGTTCTCTGAGTCTTCGATTCTCGGTATCCTCTTGAGTCTTGATATCTTGATTTCTTCTTTGAGTCTTGATTTCTAACTTTTTTCTATATCTGCCGGCTATACATAGTGCAGATAATATCCTGAACACTCTAAAACTGAATCCTGACTCATCTATCGAGATTATCCTGAACATGTCATACTCAGGGGTTTTGGGATCTAATCAAAATCCTTTTTATTCATTTCCCAACAAACCTCTATTTTCTTCCGCAGACTATCCTCAGTAGATTTAAGACTCTCATGTAGTCGGAATAACTCATCAAATTTAGCTTGAAGGATTTTGAAATCATCGATTACATTTTTGTTGATTGCTATTTGGTCTTTGATCTGTTTCTCTCGAAAGATTTAACCTTGAGCGTTAAGTTCATCCGATTACCTTCCTGAGCAGTTTAAATGATTTTCCATTCGATTTATCGATTATTTGATCCTTAGCTTGTCATTTCTATTGTATAAGTGTCTCTTTGCTGGAGATCATCAAGCAATTGCTTTCGGTAGAGCCTCAATCTCTCCAAAGTGTCCTAATAATAGCGAGTGTGGAAATTGAAAAAGCGAAAGGTTTGGAGGTTACCTCAGATTGGTCCTCCTTGGCCATCGGTTTCTTCATCGTCATCCCCGAAGAGAATATCGATCTTCATGTTCTTGAAATCAACAAAGATTGCATCGGACATAAGTCTTCTATAGATGAGTAGCCATAATCCTCAGAAGGCAGATAGGAATCATCAATTCGGGATGTGTATTTACCGGGGTTTTCCTATCTACGAGGCGTTGCTCTCTTTTTGTTCCGTTTCTTCTTCTCTTTCTTTTAGGTCAGGCGTTCGGTCTTTGTGGTGACTGGTTTCTCGCAGTTGAAGCATGATCCTCAATCTACGGAACTTCCTCTGCCAGGTGAGTCACTCCCTCTAATCAGAACTTCTTCTGTTAGATCCGTTATCTCTTCTTTCATCTGTCAGATCATCTCTTTTCTTTTCTTCTCTATGATCTCTTCATCATCGTGGGTTCTTTCTTGATCGTCGGTTGGCCTCTTTTCTTTGATAGTCAAGAATCTCCGATTTACCAAAATGTTCTTTCAAGTTTCTTGGTAGCGAGAAGCGATCTTAAGATCTTATGATGTTTCATCGAGTTCGGGCCTTCGATCTTTTAAACGATTTAAATCCTCTTCGATTAATTCGAACTCGTGAGCTTTAAGGCTTAAGAACAAGCTACTCGGCTTCATCTTTGAAATGTCTTGGCAATCCTTGATTACCGTGACTTTCATGTCCCATTTATTGGTGAGAGATCTTAAGATCTTGTAGTTAATATCTTTGTCTGACATCTCTCTACCAAGTTCTCGTAGCTTATTGACTGACATGGTGATCCTCCCATCGAGATCGTTGATGGTCTCGTTGGGCAGCATCTTTAACTTTTTGAACTTCACCAGTTCAGCTTGTAGGTGGGCTGTCTTTGATCTGATCATTTCCTTCGCATATCTCAGCAAGAGTATCCCACATTGCTTTTGCGGTTTTGAGATACTTTATCTTCTCTTTGGTGACTTTATCCATTGTCTTCATGATTATATGCCTGGCGATTGTATCTAGATTCAAAGTAAACTTTCTTTCCTCTACATCCATCGTATTTGGGCTTTTTCAAAAAGACTTCTTTCTGGATCTCCTCCATTCTTTTGGTTGTCATGGTATATGATGATGGGTCCTCGTTCGATGACTTCCATCATTCTGCCGCTAATCGATCCTAGATGGTTGTACATATATATAGCCCAATCTGCATACTCATCAATTGAAAATTTAGGCAAATCATGATACATACCAGAGGTATTATCCATGCTGAGTGATTTTGAAAATGAATGAGTTTTAAAAATAGTTTTTCAAGATCGGTTCAAATGACCACAAAGATTCTTCCTCAAGAATTGATGATACTCAAAGCCAGTGGTCTGTAGAACCACCGCTCTGATACCACTTGTAGGTCCCGAACGGGTTTTGTGAGGGTGGAAGTCTAGAGGGAGGGTGAATAGACTTCCAAAAACTTTTCGTGAGGATCGGTGTGAACTATGATTACCCGATCCAGTCTTAGTGTATTAGTTTAGGTGATGTTCAATCTTCTTGAGTGCTGAGGGCGGTCGGTTTGATATCTGTCGAACTTAATCAATGGTGGGGAAGCTTGTTTTTACCCGTGAAAAACCGTTTTATCAATCGATTCTTAAGTCGGTTTTCAACGGTTGGTGAAGTGTCAATCTGATTAGATCAGTTACTTGGTGCAGACTGAGCTTAACTTTAGAATATGTATGTAGTTTAAACTCAGTTGAGTGACTTGTGTAAAGCGATAAGAAAGCAAGTAAATGCACACAAGACTTTTTATAGTGGTTCAGACGAAATCCGTCTTACGTCCACTCTTCCCTTAACACAGGGAAACCTTAACCTACTTTAACCTGCGGGACTTATATCCTTTTCAGGATGGCCGAGATGTTTACCGAGTTCCCACTCAAGCTTAACCTACGGGACTTATATCCTTTTCAGGATAGCCGAGATGTTTATCGAGTTCGCACTCTACAAACGTAACCAGTGGGACTTATATCCTACAAAGAGGATAACCGAGATGTTTAATGAGTTCTCACTCTACATACTTGACCTAACTTGCATTTCGGTAAAGAATGATTGAGGGTTCCAACTGGAAATCTATCCTGGTGCTTTAGGTTGCCAAAATGCTAGTGGATAGGATTTCTTGCTAAGAACTATGGGATGAACACTCTTAAGAATAATCTTCAGATGTAGTGTTCTTTTGAGTGGAGATTTGTTGTAGCTTTAGCTTCTTTTGCGATGTCTCCGTGTTTGTTCTTTCGTTTTCACTTGTTGGTCCTTGCGTTTTATCTCTGTTGGTCCTGTTCTTCTAAATGAAGATCGATCCCATTTTATAGACCTCGAAATCAAAGAGCCATTGGAGAGCAATTTGAATTTCGGGCTATATTAGGTAGGCTGTAGGATATGATTGTGACGTGCTCCGATTATAGGCGTGGCCGTAGGCATCATTAGCGCCGTTTTTGTCTGCAGATGTCGTATCCCGTATTGTCGACTCTTTTTTTTGTGCACGTCGGCTTTCTCCTTGGCCCCGGTGCGGCTTTTAGAAATTTGTCCGTTAGGCGATTGATATTCCTTTTGAAGAGGATTTCATCTTATGCGGTGTATCTTTTTATTGTCACGGTGTGGTGACTTGATCAAATGGCGGTCGGTCTACCTTGTTGAGTCTTGATTTGCACATTGTCTTAGCTTCAATATCACGGACTCTGCTTTGAAAGTAGGTCTTGGTCTTTTTATCTTGGTGTCTCTCGAGCCTCGGTGTATTCATCGTCTTTGAGTCTTGAGTTTGATCTTTGAGTCTTGAGTTTATCTGAGTCTTGAGTTCATCTCGAGTCTTGATGTTATCTCGAGTCTTGAGTTCATCCGAGTCTTGAGTTCTTCCCCGAGTCTTGATGTCTTCTTGTCTTCACGATCTTGACTTCTTGTCTTTTGATTTGCGCTTAGTCTTCTGATCATCTGACCTTCTCTGGGTCATCTGATACTTCGACCTGACCTATACATATTGAGTTCACCCTCAATATGTGACCTATCTTTTACATCGACTATCTATACATTTAAATTTGGTCATCTTATTCGATTCTAAGTCATCGATCGACTAATGTGTCCGACCGGTCCTATTACAACCTGTTTTGGAACTTCCATCAAAACTAAATTACATATTTCCCAACAGTATTTCAATTTTTTATCTCTTGTTAAATAGTGCTATTTATTTATACTGAATCGTGCAAGTATTTTATCTCTTTTAATTTTGAATCATTTGCATTGATATTTTCCAAAAAAAAACATTAAACATAAATTAATAGAAAATATATTTTAATAAAAATATTTTAAACCGAAGCACTATATAAACTGATTACTAGGGTTTTTATCTCACCTTATATAACTCATTCCGCCGTCACAAATTGCCTCTGCACTTTCACTCCTTTGAATACACTTTTAAATTAAAAAAATTATCAAAAAATTAATTAAAAAATTCAAAAAAAAAAAAAAAAATTTATGTCGCATTGTCAACGCGTTGACCATGCGACAAAGAAATTATTTCGTCGTGTTGACCACGCCGACAGACACCCAACTCTGTCATGATCGACCACGCCGACAGCAAAGAATGTCAAATCGGGTTTGTTAATATGTAGAAATAGTTCAACTCTGGCATATCACTGTCCAGCTTCGAAGAATTTTATCAAATTCTGACTTGGAATGTAGAATTTTATAAACATTAGAATGTGACAGGTGCAACAACAACAGCCTCTATTTAATTTCTATAATTAGCTTGATGAGTGTGATATGAAGGAAATTTCCAATGTGAGACTACACATTGCTTTTCAACTCTGAAGACAAAGAATGGTCTAAAGACTCTCTATATGTTCAGTCATAAATTGAAGGGCCGGTTGGTTTGAAACATAAAATTCGGGGGGTTTACATATTATGATTGAATTTCTCCTTTAATTAATTGTGGCCACACTTGTGCAATAGAAAACAAACAATCTGCGAGAGTTTACATTAGAAAATACTAGACAAATGTGCCTAATATTTAGTTCCAAGTATATTGAATAACCAGATTCAAATTCCTTGGTTACAAGATTAATTCATGCATGCTTGTTTTTCTAGTATTTAATAAAAATATATCGAATAACTAGATTTAAATACCTAATATTTAATGAGTTAAATTATTATTTTCACTACAAGTCAAGACACCCTCTTACATTTTACTACTGCCCTTTTCACTCCTACTAACAGGTATAAAATCAATGATAAAACGTCACTGTTGTACCCCATGTTGCCATTAAGCGACATGTGAGCAACCGAGAAGACGTGCTCGATGGGCGACCAAAGATCCTAGAAGAGTGAAGTATTAAATACAAATTAATAACAAGTGTTGATGGTCGTCGAGCGACAACCTAGGGGGCTACCAACTAATGTCGATAGAACGTCGCCCAGATAGGATTTGACGTGAAGGTCAGCAACGATCAACGAGACCCAAATCACCGATAAGACAATAGTCAAAAACCGACCAGAGAAGAAAACGAGGTTAAAATCTCACCGCATAAATAGAAGCACGAGGAGTGAATCAAGGCCGCATGATATCAGATTTAATAGTCTACGCGGATAATCAGGGACGCGACGACTTTGCCTATTCAATGTTGGGGCTAATTTCAAGGGCTTAAAAGATGCCTCATTAATAACTATATATAAATGACATGTAATGTCTATAAAAATGAGTTTAACCCACAATAAAAAGGTAGAATTTTTTAAAAAAAGTCTTAAAGTGCAAACATCATTCGTGTTCTTGAGTTGTTTTAATTCACATTCATATTAATTATTTGTTGTTCCTGGACGATTAATTTAAGGTACAAACAATTAGCGCTAGAAAAAGATTCCTTGGTATAAATTTTTAATTTTTTTTATCAAAACCTCTCAAAAACCTTTTAATCATCAACCACGATGGAACAAACCAAAATGGTTGCTTGTAACATTCCTAAGGAATCGTCCTCATCGGAAGGAGGACAATTGAAAAACTTGGATGAGATCAAAAACCCTAAAGATCTTAAAATTGCTATGGCGTACTCCGCAAATGCAAGTAAGAAATGGGGGGCAAACTAAGCCAACCCCGTCACAAACAAAAAGGATTAGAAAGAGGCCCCCCAATCTAAGGGCAAGCGAAAGATGGAGGAAGATGACAAAAAATAGAGGCCAATATAGTGGGTCATGTCACTCTCCTTAGTCGAGACAATACGAATGCCCACAAAAGGAGTACGAGAGGCAAACCAACTCTCGACACTCCATTCATGAGAGTGAGGGTTCGAAAGGGCAGCGAGGAAATTCCGTCTTCGACCATCTGGGAAAGTGTGCCCCCAAGGCATCTAGGCCATGTGAATCGGATAGTAATTCCAGTCCGGCAAGTGTTGGGAAATGAGTTGCACAGATCTATTCGGGGTGAATATTTAAATACAAATATAATTCTTTAATTATTACTAGAATGAATTAATCCTATATTAATTCAAATAATAATTACAACAACATATCGTGCATATAAAAAGCCACGTAAAACCTACGCATGCGGAATCTATGGGTTTACGTGAACGTACCTCTCGGGATGGCAGTGAATTCGGTTGGACGGACTAACCAAAAGGACTTCCCAAGTATTCCCTTAGCCCTTGCTCAACTATCCGGTGGAAGGACACTTGTCGAACAATTAACAAAAGGAAAGAATAAACTTTGTTGCACCACTTATGTGGATTTGCTAATTTTTCCAGCACATGGAATTGTACTTGGGAATGAAAGAATCATCCCCTATTTATAGATACAAGGGTGGTCGAAATTTTGTGATGAAAACAATGTGGGAAAATCTTTTCTCGATCTTCAAGAAATCTTGAATATATCTCCTATATTCTTTTTCCCATAATTATAATATTCCACAAAATCCCACCCTCTATATCAATATGGTAGTTTTCAAAAATTTAGAGTGCAAGAATCCAAGATTTGGATCTTCTTGAATTTACGAGATATTCTTGTATTTCAAGAAATACATATCTTCCATAATATCTTTTAAAGAAAATCAAGAAAATCTTTCTTGCCCTCTATTTTCAAAAATTTCGAAAATCATATCATAGATAACCAAGTGGGAGATTTCTTGAATTTAATGAGATAATCTTGTATTCCAAAAATACATATCTTCATTCCATAATAAAATTCAAAGAAAATCTTTCTCCCAATATATCTACAATTTTTGAAAATTATGATAGGAAAAATAAGCAACAATATTTATTTTATTTTAATCACCTTTTTTCAATTAATGGACTATTTGTTGGGCTACTCAGGGGGCCTTTAGGAGAATTAAGATTGGACCTTCTAATGGACCTTGAATATCTAATATTGAGCCACAATATAATTCAAGCCGATAAATATTAATTAATCTCACTACATATATTGCACTATCCATCTTAACCCATATTACAGTCAATATGGCTCCCGGTCGTTATTTCCCGTGTTTAAGATTATCTAGCCCATTAATTAATTCAAGCCACTGAAATAGCTTTTCGTTAATTAATATCTTTTGTCCTTGGTCAAGGAACGGTTCAACATTATTATCAATACCGGAAACTAATTCCACTTGCAAGATTTGGTATGATAAAGCTTATGAACCTCCCAAGGGGGCAAATCAAACAAGCGTGCTTTGCACACGATTCTTAAGTATTAAATCTTAGCAATCACATGTGACTAATAATATTGCCCAAGATAAAAAGTATTGAATCTCATTTATTAAGCTACCCATGATAAGTCAAAGCAATAGTTACCAATCCGACGTGATCCTATTTAAGGGGATGAAGGATAAGAAATAACGAACCAATCGAGGTCTAATTCTTCCTAGTTGGGTTAAAGAATTTATCCTCCTGTGGGTCCTATTCGATTACATCGGTCATGCACTAGTATAATCTCTTGGTCAAGACAAGTCAATCTGAGCCTTACACTTCAACCTTTCACGATGGGTTGTTCATTTCCATCTAGGTTGTGATTAACGTACTTTTTAGTTACAAGGACCGCAATTTAATCTTACGTGATGCGGTATCACTAAATTAACTACAATGTAACACGTCGACTTTTATTGAATAGTTATCGCGAAGAAATATCGTAACATTCAATGATATTTAAAGCATCGATGATAAACAATTTATTTGATAAATAAGTCCGGAAATTCAGATTCGATTATACAAAGTAAAAACATACTTTCGATATAATCCCAAAGAATCTCCCACTTATACTCAAAGTCCGCTTTTAAGTATACTACAACATGTCTCGCGTAGTCCGTGTGACATCTAATGTCACCTATCACGAACCTAATAATTTATCCCACTTATACTCAAAGCAGTTAGCGCGGTCTTGACACCCATTCCACCCACATGTCTCTCGAATGTATTCAGAGGCAGACTCTTTGTGAATGGATCTGCTAGGCTGTCCTCAGATGCTATCTTTGCCACATCTATATCTCCTCTCTTAACGATTTCTCGTATAAGATGTCTTTCCTTTAGTGTGATTGTTTGGCTCGTGGACTCTTGGTTCTCTTGAATTTGCAACTGCCCCTAGCATATATTGCTAGACAAATTCAGAACACCATCCAAGTCCACTAAGAAGATCTAGAGCCCAATCGGTTCTTTCACTGCTTCACAAGCAGCTACTTACCCGACTTCCATGGTTGAGTCAGTGATGCATTTCTGCTTCACACTCGTCATTTGATTGCTACACTTCCCAAATCGAAACACACTAACTGAGGCAGATAATTTCTTGAATCTAAATCTGATTGGAAATCCGAGTCCGTGTAGCCGATGGGGATTGGAGTATTTGAATGATAAATTAACATTCTATCCCGAGTTCTTTTAAGACATATCAGAATGTTTTTAACTGTCGTCCAACACGCTTTCCCTGGGTTACTCTGATATCTTGCTACCATGCCTACGGTAAAGCAGATATCCGGTCTCGTACACAGCTTTGCATACATAAGGTTTCCGACAGCCGAAGCACAAGGAATGCCTTTCATGTCATCTATCTCCTTATGCGTCTTAGGGGACATTTTATTAGATAGATGGATTCCAAGTCTGAAAGGTTACGAATCCTTTCTTGGAATCTTGCATGCTGAATCGTTTCAAGACAGTGTCTATGTATGAAACTTGCGATAACCCGATCATCCTTTTCTTGCTATCTCGAGTGACCTTGATCCCAAGGATGTGTCCGGCTCTCCCTAAGTCTTTCATATCAAACTGTTTTGAAAGTCTTGCCCTTACGTCTGATAACACCTTCACATCATTCCCGATGATCAGAATGTCACCTACGTATAGTACTTAGAATACCAATGCAGTTCCGACACACTTTTTATACACACAACTTTCAAAACCGTTTTGATCAAACCCATAAGACTTTATAACATGATCAAAACATTGGTTCCAAGCTCTGGATGCCTGTTTGAGTCCGTAAATGGACTTCTTGAGCTTACAAACAAGATGTTCTTGGCCTGTTTCAATGAAACCTTGGGGTTGTTGCATATAGATCTCTTCATCAAGACTTCCGTTAAGGAAAGCTGTCTTGACATCCATTTGCCAGATTTCAAAGTCGAAATGCACAGCAATCGATAAGAGAATACAGATGGACTTAAGCATGGCTACGGGCGAAAAAGTTTCCTCATAATCGATCCCTTCTTTCTGAGTATAACCCTTCGCCACTAGTCTTGCTTTAAAGGTTTCAACCTTCCCGTCCGGTCCTCTTTTCCTCTTATATACCCACTTGCATCCAATGGGTTTGACCCCATTAAGTGGTTCGACTAGCTCCCACACTCTATTATGAAACATAGAACCCATTTCGGCTTTCATTGCTGTTTGCCAAGAATCTGCATCCTTATCTTGGAGTGTCTCGTCATACGTCCATGGGTCTGATTCGTCTTGTCCGGGAATCAAGTCCGAGGACTCTCCTATTCCCATGAATCTCTCGGACTGTCTAACAACCCTCCCACTACGACGAGGCTCCGGTTGTGAAAGCGTATCGGTTGGTATATCATCTAGTACAGTTCTCACTGAGGTTTGCCCTCTAAGCTCATTTAAGGTAATCTCACTTCTGGGTTTTCTTTGGTTCATATAGTCTTCTTCCAAAAATCTAAAGTGGGTGCTGATTACCACCTTTTGATCTTCGGAACTATAGAACATACACCCTTTTGTTCCCTCGGGGTATCCTACAAACAGCCTTAATTCAGATCGAGAATCCAACTTACCTGCTTTCTTGTCCAACACGTAGGCCGGACACCCCCAAATTCTCATGTGTCTCATACTAGGCTTGCGCCCGATCCACAATTCTTTGGGAGTTTTTGGAAACCGATTTGGATAGCACCAAGTTCAGAATGTAAGCCGCTGTTTCCAAGGCATGACCCCAGAACGACTCGGGAAGATCCACATAACTCATCATTGATCTAATCATTTCCAAAAGAATTCTATTTCTTCGCTCTGCAACCCCGTTTTGTTGAGGGGTTCCTGGTGCAGTGAGCTGGGATACAATCCCTTCATCAGATAAGTAGTTCAAAAACTCATTGCTGAGGTATTCGCCTCCACGATCAAATCGTAGAGACTTGATACGTTTTTCCCTATGATTCTCTGTTTGAGCCTTAAATTCTTAGAATTTCTCAAAGGTCTCAGATTCATGCTTCATGAGGAAAATGTAACCGTACCTTGAGTAATCATCAATAAAAATACTCATAAACTACTCTTGCTTTGTTTGACATTGGACCACATACATCTGTGTGAACGATCTCTAACACTTCTTTGGCCCTATTCCCCTTAGCTCCAAATGCCCTCTTGGTCATATTACCCTCCAAACATGATTCGCAGGTTGGAATCGATTCAACTTGGAGACGCTCCAGTGAACCATCTTTCACCAACCTTTGGATCCTCTTTGGATTTATATGACCTAATCTTAGATGCCAAAGAAGTATTTCGTTCACGCTTTCTTTTGTCGGAAATAGTTTATGTGTTATAGGATGCATTTAAGTGAGTGGTGTGCCGCGATTAATTGTATAGAGATTTTCCATCAATGTCCCGTGACAGATACACTCATCATTTCAAAAATGATGTCATTCTTATTAGAAGAAACTTAGTGTCCTTTAATCGAATTTTAGAAACTGAAAGTGAATTCTTTCTAAAACTGGGAACATAAAGATAATCTAAAAAAAAACTTTATCTTCAAAAGATAGGTGCACTTCTCCCACTGCTTTAACTGCTACTCATGTAGCATTGCAATGTCTGCTACTTGCGTAGTATTGCAATAATCGTTACTATCGTAGCATTGCAATATCTGCCACTTACGTAGCATTGCAATGTCTTCTACTTTCGTAACGTTGCCCAGTGTGCTAAGGATCTCATTCCCACTAAGTTGCCGGATCATTTAGAACCCGTGAAGCCAACATGATTAGTGGATCTCGTATCAACCACCCACGAATGAGAAGTATACGCCGCTAAACAAGTTTCAACAACTAGTGCGTGAGAATTACCTTTCTTTCCGTCCCTTTTTTGGGGTTGGAACAGGGAAAACCTCCATTGTCCTCTCTCACCGCAGCTTAAGCACTTCCTCTTTGGATTTTCCTTGACACAACAAGCATTCCTCATCTTACCATTGCCCTTGGCAATAGTTGAGTTTTATTGCTTATGGCCTTTGGTCCTCTTCTTTATCTTGCCTACCCTTGGCCTAGAAGATGAAGACGGACCACTTGCCGTCAAAGCTTGAGTTTGGTGCCTCATCATCATTTCTGCCGAGACCAAAAGCTTGCAACAAATTAGCTAGCGAGGACAAAATGCTCAAAAACTTTTTGGACAGAGAGTGAAGTACCAAATTCATCTGAGTCTCCAGATCATAATCTGCACTCAGAATCTCAAGTTTGTTCAGATGGGCCATCTATTTTGAGGACGTAATCCCTTACGGGTTTGCCCTCCACCCTTTTCAGCGATGACATCTCTCGCAAGGTGATCTGAAGAGTCCCACATGTTTTGACTCGTCAGTTAGCTCATCTGATTTTTGGTGTGTCAAGAATCCACTTGTGCTTTTGTGCAGTTAGGATAATTTTTCGTTTCCAATCAATATAGTTTCCATACATATTGTATTGAATTTAAGTATAATAACAATGGATTAAAAGGTAACGACATGCTGAACTGAAATAAACAACTATATGCAATAGCACAAGTATATCACAAGGTTCGATCACATGCATCATATTAAAATCTCAAAAAAATATGAACATGCAACAGCCAACATCTCAAAACAGTTTAAATAAGCAACGTTGGGTGGGTCATTATTTAAACACATTCAAGCAGGTTACAAACAAGAACAGTTACAAACTGTTGGGATATTTTAGTTTTGATGAATTATGCCAAAACATTATCAACTTGTGTTATTCAAGCTAATTCTGGATAACAAGTTGAGGGGAACGAGAGAACAAATTGAGGGGAACTCATGAAGTAAGGCGAAGATGATCGAGATCGAGGCGAGGTCGCGACGAGGTGATCAAGATCGGATGAAGGATGAGTTTCGATCCAGATCTGATCTTGGATCGATCGTGAGCTGGATCGGCGATCAATCGATTCGGATGAACGATTTTTCGGATGAAATCGGTGATTTATTTCGGTGAAATCAAATCGATGAACAATGATTTCAACATCGATGAATCTGATGATTTTAGTTCACGAAATCTACTGATCAGATTTCGGCGGACGGACCGGTCGACGAGAATCGGAAGCAATGAACGAATCCAACGAAATGATCGGATCCGTTAGACACACAAAAAGCGGTGATCAATAAGAAGACAACACACGTATTGATGTGACATAAAGGCTGCGAGGAAAAGTGCAATAGACAAAAAAAAGTTGGAAGACCATTAGTATGGATTTGAATATTACTCTCCAACGGTAATATTTAAATCCACACTATAAATACATTGCACTATCTTCAAAAGAAGATAATGGAGAATCCGCAAAGTAAAGATTAAAAGCCAAATATTCAAGCAACTCCATTCAAGAACACATGGCATTAAATATCCAAATTTAACCAAGAGTGTTCTACCCTAGATCTAAGCACAAATGCCATATCCTAAGCTTAGAGAGATTTTCCCAACCTTAGCATTGAGGCTAAACCATTGTAAGGAAAAATCTCACCATAGTTGGAGACAACACCAAACCCAAACCCAATGGTGAAGTGAGGTAGTTGTTAAGCAATCCCGAGTGAGGTGATAAGTCCCGTTGGAGTGTGAACTTCGTTAAACATCTGTAAGGCAATCCCGTGGAGGGTGATAAGTCCCGAGGCGAACCCGAGAGAGGGTTATAAGTCCGGTTCGAGTGTGAGCTCGGTAAAATATCTATAAGCGATCCCGTGGAGGGTGATAAGTCCCGTTTGAAGGAATTTCCCTAGAGAGGAGAGTGGATGTAGGACCCGTTGTCCTAACCACTATATATTCTTTGTGTTGTTTCTTGCTTTATGTTTATACTTGTCATATGCATCTAGTTATAAGCAAAACACAACACATGAGCTTAAAAAGAAAAATTGGAAACACTCTGCCCTCCCCTCGCTTTTTATATGCATCGAACATAATGTTTTAAACTTCAAGACGCCGCAAAAATGGGTTTTCAACCGACCATCACAAACCTTTAATATCCAGATTAATAGTTGGCTCCCCACTTGAACAATATAAAATTGACAGGGACTTGAGAAGATATATGCATATCAATTTTATACCTAAGTAATAACCATGATTAAATCTGATTATTATTTAAACTTTGAACGAGCCTTGTTGGGAGGGTCATCGTCACCACTAGTAATAAACCATAATCATCCGTTTGGAATTCATTCATGTGAAAGCTATCTTTTGACCCGTCTGGTTGGGGAATTTCTCCAAAAGATTCACAAATAAATAAATCATGGAGGTCAAAATTAATTCAATTTTATTATCCTAATAAAATTGTCAATTAATTATTTAAACATACTTAGTAATTTTGAAGGTGAGATTTTTCCATTTGGCAACTCTCATGCAAACACATTTAAACAAATTAAATAAAGCACAAGATAGCACAAATAAATAAATCAAGCAAAAAAGAAAAATAAACATATTGGGCACAAATTATCCAATTGTCATGGTTTGATTTTTCTTTGCTTGATCTTGAAAAACTACCGTCTTGAATTTCTCCCTTTCGATCGTCTCGAAAGAACTCCGTCTCAGCATGCCTTAGTAGGTCGCGGCGTAGGGATGAAACGCCCGCGTCGTCCGTGCGCCGCCGCGGCCCAGCGCGTTGCCCACGAGCACCCGGTGTTCGCGCGTCCAGCGCCCGTTAATGCGTCACGCCCGCGTCGCTAAAAAATGTTACGCACGCTGCGCTCCGCGTCCGCCTGCCCGTCACTCCGGCGCCGCGGTGCGTGTCGCCAGCGCCGCCCCCCGTCTGTAGCGGCCACTTCGCGTCGCGGCTCGGCCCCTCGGCGTACTGCGGCGTCTGTCCGTCGTCTCTCGCGATGCCTCCTCGCAGCGCGTTTTTCTTGCGGCATGCGCCTCCCCCACCGGATTTTATCCTTTAATTCTTCATCTCCGTCTTCGTTTTTCGATCCGGTTTACAATTTATTTACAAAAATAAATAAACTGGAATCTGGTAATTCTATTACATTGATCAAATAAAACAAATTCTAATATCTACTCGTGGATTTTCTCACGAGGCAAAAGCGAATCCGCGAATCGAATTAAAAAACCACGGTTTATATGCATGCATAAATAAACACATTAAATTCCATGACAATTGGATACCGCAAAATAGATCTAGCAATTCTACTATCGATTTCAAATTTAATGCCCACGAATTAAATTACAATTTAAAAAATTGAGCCAAACCGTAGCTCGATACCGATTGTTGGGGAATGAGTTGCCTGAGATCTATTAGGGTGAATATTTAAATACAAATATAATTCTTTAATTATTACTAGCATGAATTAATCTATATTAATTCAAATAATAATTACAACAACATATCATGCATATAAAAAAGCCACGTAAAACCTACGCATGAGGAATCTCTACGGGTTTTACGTGAACGCGTACCTCTCGGGATGGCGGTGAATTGGTTGGGCCGGACTAACCAAAAGGACTTCCCAAGTATTCCCTTAGCCCTTGCTCAACTATCCGTGGAAGGACAATTGTCGAACAATTAACAAAAGGAAAAAAATAAACTTTGTTGCACCAACATGTGGATTTGCTAATTTTTCCAGCACATGGAATTGTACTTGGGAATGAAAGAATCATCCCCTATTTATAGATACAAGGGTGGTCGAAATTATTTGATGAAAACAATGTGGGAAAATCTTTTCTTGATCTTCAAGAAATCTTGAATATATCTCCTATATTCTTTTTCCCATAATTATAATATTCCACAAAATCCCACCCTCTCTATCATTATGGTAGTTTTCGAAAATTTGGAGTGCAAGAATCCAAGATTTGGATCTTCTTGAATTTATGAGATATTCTTGTATTTCAAGAAATACATATCTTCCATAATATCTTTTCAAGAAAATCAAGAAAATCTTTCTTGCCCTCTATTTTCAAAAATTTCGAAAATCATATCATAGATAACCAAGTGGGAGATTTCTTGAATTTAATGAGATAATCTTGTATTCCAAGAATACATATCTTCATTCCATAACAAAATTCAAAGAAAATCTTTCTCCCAATATATCTACAATTTTCGAAAATTATGATAGGAAAAATAAGCAACAATATTTATTTTATTTTAATCACCTTTTTCAGTTAATGGACTATTTATTGGGCTACTCAGGGGGCCTTTAGGAGAAATAAGATTGGACCTTATAATGGACCTTGAATATCTAATATTGAGCCACAATATAATTCAAGCCCATAAATATTAATTAATCCCACTACATAATTAATATTGCACTATCCATCTTAACCCATATTACAGTCAATATGGCTCCCGGTCATTATTTCCCGTGTTTAAGATTATCTAGCCCATTAATTAATTCAAGCCACTGAAATAGCTTTCCGTTAGTTAATATATTTTGTCCTTGGTCAAGGAACGGTTCAACATTATTATCCATACCGGAAACTAATTCCACTTGCAAGATTTGGTATGATAAAGCTTATGAACCTCCCCAAGGGGGAAATCAAACAAAGCGCGTGCTTGCACCGCGATTCTTCAGATTAAATCTTAGCAATCACATGTGACTAATAATATTGCCCAAGATAAAAAGTATTGAATCTCATTTATTAATTTACCCATGATAAGTCAAAGCAATAGTTACCAATCCCACGTGATTCTATCTAAGGGGCGAAGGTTAAGAAATAACGAACCATTTGAGGTCTAATTCTTCCTAGTTCGGTTACAAGAATTTATCCTCCTCAGAGGTCTATTCGATTAGGTGATCGGTCATGCACTAGTATAATCTCTTGGTCAAGACAAGTCAATCTCGAGCCTTACACTTCAACCTTTCACGATGGGTTGTTCATTTCCATCTAGGTCGTGAATAACGTACTTTTTAGTTACAAGGGGATTTAATTTAATCTTACGTGATGCGGTATCACTAAATTAACTTCTGATGTAACACGTCGACTTTATTGAATAGTTATGCGGTAAATATCGTAACATTCAATGATATTTAAAAGCATCGATGATAAACAATTTATTTTAAGAAATAAGTCCGGAAATTCGAGTTTCGATTATACAAAGTAAAAACATACTTTCGGTATAATCCCAAAGAATCTCCCACTTATACTCAAAGTCTGCTTTTAAGTATACTACAACATGTCTCGTAGTCCGTGACATCTAATGTCACCTACGAACCTAATAATTTATCCCACTTATACTCAAAGCAGATTAGCGGTCTTTGACACCCATTCCACCCACATGTCTCTCGAATGTATTGAGGCGGACTCTTTGTGAATGGATCTGCGCTGAGTCGTCCTCGACGCTATCTTTGCCACATCTATATCTCCTCTCTTAACGCGATTTCTCGTATAAGATGTCTTTCCTTTAGTGTGATTGTTTGGCTCGTGGACTCTTGGTTCTCTTGAATTTTGCAAGCGCCCTTTTAGCATATATTGCTGAACAAATTGAGAACACCATCCAAGTCCACTAAGAAGATCTAGAGCCCAATCGGTTCTTTCAACGCTTCAAATGACTACTTACCCGATTTCCATGGTTGAGTCGTTGATGCATTTACGCTTCACACTTTCGTCATTTGATTGCTACACTTCCCAAATCGAAACACACTAAGCGAAAGGATAATTTCTTGAATCTAAATCGATTGGAAATCCAGAGTCCGCGGTGTGGCCAGATGGGGATTGGATATCCGAATGATAAATCAACATTACGTCCCGAGTTCTTTTAAGACATATCAGAATGTTTTTAACTGTCGTTCAACACGCTTTCCTTGGGTTACTCTGATATCTTGCTACCGTGCCTCACGATGGCGGATATCCAGGTCTCGTCTACCGACTTTGCATACATAAGGTTTTTCGACGGTAGAAGCACAAGGAATGCCTTTCATGTCATCTATCTCCTTATGCGTCTTAGGGGACATTTTATTAGATAGATGGATTCCAAGTCTGAAAGGTTACGAATCCTTTCTTGGAATATTGCATGCTGAATCGTTTCAAGACAGTGTCTATGTATGAAACTTAGATAACCCGATCATCCTTTTCTTCTTTCTATCTCGGTGACCTTGATCCCAAGGATGTGTCCGGCTCTCCCTAAGTCTTTCATATCAAACTATTTTGAAAGTCTTGCCCTTACGTCTGATAACACCTTCACATCATTCCCGATGATCAGAATGTCACCTACGTATAGTACTTAGAATACCAATGCAGTTCCGACACGCTTTTTATACACACAACTTTCAAAACCGTTTTGATCAAACCCATAAGACTTTATAACATGATCAAAACATTGGTTCCAAGCTCCGGATGCCTGTTTGAGTCCATAAATGGACCTCTTGAGCTTACAAACTAGGTGTTCTTGGCCTGTTTCAATGAAACCTTGGGGTTGTTGCATATAGATCTCTTCATCAAGACTTACATTAAGGGAAAGGCTGTCTTGACATCCATTTGCCGATTTCAAAGTCGAAATGCACAACAATCGATAAAAGAATACGGATGGACTTAAGCATGGCTCTACGGCGAAAAAAGTTTCCTCATAATCGATCCCTTCTTTACGAGTATAACCCTTCGCCACTAGTCTTGCTTTAAAGGTTTCAACCTTCCCATCGGTCCTCTTTTCCTCTTATATACCCACTTGCATCCAATGGGTTTGACCCCATTAAGTGGTTCGACTAGCTCCACACTCTATTATGAAACATAGAACCCATTTAAACTTTCATTCTTTGTTTGCCCAAGAATCTGCGTCCTTATCTTGGAGTGTCTCGTCATCGTCCATGGGTCTGATTAAATCTTGTCAGGAATCAAGTCCGAGGACTCTCCTATTCCCATGAATCTCTCGATTGTCTAACAACCCTCCCACTTCTGACGAGGCTCCGGTTGTGAAAGCGTGTCGGTTGGTATATCATCTAGTCTGGTTGTCATTTGAGGTTTTCCTCTAAAGCTCATTTAAGGTAATCTCACTTCGGGTTTTCTTTGGTTCATATAGTCTTCTTCCAAAAATCTAAAGTGGGTCTTTGATTACCACCTTTTGATCTTCGAACTATAGAACTTACACCCTTTTGTTCCTCGGGGTATCCTACAAAAGCGACCTTAATTCGGATCGAGAATCCAACTTACACCTTTCTTGTCCAACACGTGGGCGGACACCCCCAAATTCTCATGTGTCTCATACTAGGCTTGCGCCCGATCCACAAATCTTTGGGAGTTTTTGGGAACCGATTTGGATAGCACCAAGTTCAGAATGTAAGCCGCTGTTTCCAAGGCATGACCCCAGAACGACTCGGGAAGATCCACATAACTCATCATTGATCTAACCATTTCCAAAAATTCTATTTCTTCGCTCTGCAACCCCGTTTTTGTTGAGTGGTTCTGCAGTGCGATGGTGGGATACAATCCCTTCATCGGATAAGTAGTTCAAAACTCATTCTTTGAGGTATTCGCCTCCACGATCAAATCGTAGAGACTTGATACGTTTTCCCTATGATTCTCTGTTTGAGCCTTAAATTCTTAGAATTTCTCAAAGGTCTCAGATTCATGCTTCATGAGGAAAATGTAACCGTACCTTGAGTAATCATCAATAAAAATACTCATAAACTCCTCTTGCTTTGTTTGACATTGGACCACATACATCTGTGTGAACGATCTCTAACACTTCTTTGGCCCTATTCCCCTTAGCTCCAAATGCCCTCTTGGTCATATTACCCTCCAAACATGATTCGCAGGTTGGAATCGATTCAACTTGGAGACGCTCCAGTGAACCATCTTTAACCAACCTTTGGATCCTCTTTGGATTTATATGACCTAATCTTAGATGCCAAAGAAGTATTTCGTTAACGCTTTCTTTTGTCGGAAATAATTTATGTGTTATAGGATGCATTTAAGTGAGTGGTGTGCATGATTAATTGTATAGAGATTTTCCATCAATGTCCCGTATGAGATACACTCATCATTTCAAAAAATGATGTCATTCTTATTAGAAGAAACTTAGTGTCCTTTAATCGAATTTTAGAAACCGAAAGTGAATTCTTTCTAAAAACGGGAACATAAAGATAATCTAAAAAAACTTTATCTTCAAAAAGATAGGTGCACTTCTCCCCATTGCTTTATCTGCTACTCATGTATGGCATTGCAATGTCTGCTACTTGCGTAGTATTGCGAATAATCGTTACTATCGTAGCATTGCAATATCGCCACTTACGTAACATTGCAATGTCTTCTACTTTAAATAACGTTGCCCGGTGTGCTAAGGATCTCATTCCCACTAAGTTGCGGATCATTTAGAACCCGTGAAGCCAACATGATTAGTGGATCTCGTATCAACCACCCACGAATGAGAAGTATCGCCGCTAAACAAGTTTCAACAACTAGTCGCGTGAGAATTACCTTTCTTTCCGTCCCTTTTTGGGGTTGGAACAGGGAAAACCTCCATTGTCCTCTCACCGCAGACTTAAGCACTTCCTCTTTGGATTTTCCTTGACACAACAAGCATTCCTCATCTTACCATTGCCCTTGGCAATAGTTGAGTTTTATTGCTTATGGCCTTTGGTCCTCTTCTTTATCTTGCCTACCCTTGGCCTAGAAGATGAAGACGGACCACTTCACGGGTCAAAGCTTGAGTTTAGTGCCTCATCATCATTTACGCCGAGACCAAAAGCTTGCAACAAATTAGCTAGCGAGGACAAAAAATGCTCAAAAACTTTTTGGACGAAGTGAAGTACCAAATTCATCCGAGTCTCGGATCATAATCTGCTTTTCGAGAATCTCAAGTTTGTTCAGATGGGCCATCTATTTTGAGGACGTAATCCCTTACGGGTTTGCCCTCCACCCTTTTCAGCGATGACATCTCTCGCAAGGTGATCTGACGAGTCCCACATGTTTTGACTCGTCAGTTAGCTCATCTGATTTTTGGTGTGTCAAGAATCCACTTGTGATTTTGTGCAGTTAGGATAATTTTTCGTTTCCAATCAATATAGTTTCCATACATATTGTATTGAATTTAAGTATAATAACAATGGATTAAAAGGTAACGACATGCTGAATTGAAATAAACAACTATATGCAATAGCACAAGTATATCACAAGGTTCGATCACATGCATCATATTAAAATCTCAAAAAAATATGAACATGCAACAGCCAACATCTCAAAACAGTTTAAATAAGCCACGTTGGGTGAGTCATTATTTAAACACATTCAAGCAGGTTACAAACAAGAACAGTTACAAACTGTTGGGATATTTTAGTTTTGATGAATTATGCCAAAACATTATCAACTTGTGTTATTGAAGCTAATTTACAGATAACAAGTTGAGGGGGAACGAGAGAACAAATTGAGGGGGAACTCATGAAGTAAGACGAAGATGATCGAGATCGAGATCGAGGTCATAGACGCGGCCGATCAAGATCGGATGAGAAGGATGAGTTCGATCCAGGATCTGATCTTGCGGATCGATCGGTGAGTTGACGGATCGGTGCACTGAAAATCGATTCGGATGAACAGTGATTTGACTTTAGTGAAATCAGCGATGAGCGGTGATTTATTTCGATTGAAATCACCGATGAGCGATGATTTCAGACCGATGAACAAATGATTTGATTCACGAAATCTCTGAGATCGATTTCAAACCGGACCGGATCGGTGACGAGAATCGAAGCAATGAACGATGTCGACGAAATGATCAGATCCGTTAGACACACAAAAAGCAGCTGATCAATAAGAAGACAACACACATATTGATGTGACATAAAGCTGCAAGGAAAAGTGCAATAGGACAAAGAAAAGCTGGAAGACCATTAGTATGGATTTGAATATTACTCTCCAACGGTAATATTTAAATCCACACTATAAATACATTGCACTATCTTCAAAAGAAGATAATGGAGAATCTGCAAAGTGAAGATTAAAAGCCAAATATTCAAGCAACTCCATTAAAGAACACAGGGCATTAAATATCTAAATTTAACCAAGAGTGTTATACCCTAGATCTAAGCACAAATGCCATATCCTAAGCTTAGAGAGATTTTCCCAACCTTAGCATTGAGGCTAAACCATTGTAAGGGAAAATCTCACCATAGTTGGAGACAACACCAAACCCAAACCCAGTGGTGAAGTGAGGTAGTTGTTAGGCAATCCCGAGTGAGGGTGATAAGTCCCGTTGGAGTGTGAACTCGTTAAACATCTGTAGGCAATCCCGTGGAGGGTGATAAGTCCCGAGGCGAACCCGAGAGAGGGTTATAAGTCGATTCGAGTGTGAGCTCCGTAAATATCTATAAGCAATCCCGTGGAGGGTGATAAGTCCCGTTTTGAAGGAATTTCCTAGAGAGGGAGAGTGGATGTAGGGCCCGGTTGTCCTAACCACTATATATTCTTTGTGTTGTTTATTGCTTTATGTTTATACTTGTCATATGCATCTAGTTATAAGCAAAAACACAACACATGAGCTTAAAAAAAAATTGGAAACACTCTTTGCCCTCACCCCGCTTTTATATGCATCGAACATAATGTTTTTCGCTTCAAGACGCGCAAAAATGGGTTTTCAACCGGGACCATCAATTGGTATCGAGAAAGGTGTGTTCAAAATGTTCACTAATTGATTTTAAAGTGACCACCGAATCGATTTTTTTTTTTTAAAGGAAAACCCGTTTTCTTAAAAATGCATATATTTTAATGTTTTTGGCGTCATTATCAAAAAGGGGAAATTGTTGGGATATTTTAGTTTTGATGAATTATGCGAAAACATTATCAACTTGTGTTATTGAAGCTAATTTGCGGATAACAAGTTGAGGGGGAACGAGAGAACAAATTGAGGGGAACTCATGAAAGTCGACGAAGATGATCGAGATCGGTGAGGTCGCGAGACGAGGCGATCAAGATCGGATGAGAAGGATGAGTTCGATCCAGATCTGATCTTGGATCTGATCGGTGGTTGATCGGATCGGTGACCAAAATCGATTCGGATGAAACAGTGATTTCACTTCGATGAAATCTCGATGAATAGCGATTTCAAAGATCGATGAAACGATGATTTGATTTCACGAAATCTCTGAGATCGATTTCAATTGGACGGTCGGTGACCAGAATCGGAAATGATGAAGAATCAAGCGAAATGATCGGATCCGTTAGACACACAAAAGCGGTGATCAATAAGAAGACAACACACATATTGATGTGACATAAAGCTGCAAGGAAAAATGCAATAGGACAAAGAAAAGCTGGAAGACCATTAGTATGGATTTGAATATTACTCTCCAACGGTAATATTTAAATCCACACTATAAATACATTGCACTATCTTCAAAAGAAGATAATGGAGAATCTGCAAAGTGAAGATTAAAAGCCAAATATTCAAGCAACTCCATTCAAGAACACGCGGGCATTAAATATCCAAATTTAACCAAGAGTGTTCTACCCTAGATCTAAGCACAAATGCCATATCCTAAGCTTAGAGAGATTTTCCCAACCTTAGCATTGAGGCTAAACCATTGTAAGGGAAAATCTCACAATAGTTGGAGACAACACCAAACCCAAACCCAGTGGTGAAGTGAGGTAGTTGTTAGGCAATCCCGAGTGAGGTGATAAGTCCCGTTGGAGTGTGAACTCGTTAAACATCTGTAAGCAATCCCGTGGAGGGTGATAAGTCCCAGGCGAACCCGAGAGGGGTTATAAGTCCGGTTCAGTGTGAGCTCAGAAATATCTATAAGCAATCCCGTGGAGGGTGATAAGTCTGTTTGAAGGAATTTCCTAGAGAGGGAGAGTGGATGTAGGGCTGGGTTGTCCGAACCACTATATATTCTTTGTGTTGTTTCTTTGCTTTATGTTTATACTTGTCATATGCATCTAGTTATAAGCAAAACACAACACATGAGCTTAAAAGAAAAATTGGAAACACTCTTGCCCTCACCCCTTTTTTTTATATGCATCGAACATAATGTTTTTCGCTTCCGCTCGCAAAAATGGGTTTTCAACCGGACCATCAATTGGTATCGGAGCGGTGTTCAAAAGGTTCACTAATTGATTTTAAAGTGACCACTTCGAATTTTTTTTTTTAAAAAGGAAAACCCGTTTCTTTAAAAATGCATATATTTTAATGTTTTGGCGTCATTATCAAAAAAAAAAAGGAAATTGTTGGGATATTTTAGTTTTGATGAATTATGCCAAAACATTATCAACTTGTGTTATTGAAGCTAATTTCTTGATAACAAGTTGAGGGGGGAACGAGAAACAAATTGAGAGGAACTTCATGAAGTCGAGGCGAAGATGATCGAGATCGAGGCGAAATTTATGACGAGGCCGATCAAAATCAGATGAGAAGGATGAGTTTTATCGGATGCGATCTTGGATCGTCGGGTGAGTTGATCGGATCGGCGACCAAATCGCCTCGATGAGCGGTGATTTATTTCGATGAAAATCATCGATGAGCAAGTGATTTCAAAGATCGATGAACACGATGATTTGATTCACGAAAATCTATAGATCGATTTCAGCGGACCGGATCGGGCGACCAGAATCGAAAGCAATGAACGATGTCAAATTATAGCTGATCGGATCCGTTAGACACAAAAAAGCGGTGATCAATAAGAAGACAACACACATATTGATGTGACATAAAGGCTGCGAGGAAAAGTGCAATAGGACAAAAAAAAGTTTGGAAGACCATTAGTATGGATTTGAATATTACTCTCCAACGGTAATATTTAAATCCACACTATAAATACATTGCACTATCTTCAAAAAAGAAGATAATGGAGAATCTGCAAAGTAAAGATTAAAAAGCGAATATTCAAGCAACTCCATTCAAGAACACGGGACATTAAATATCCAAATTTAACCAAGAGTGTTCTACCCTAGATCTAAGCACAAATGCCATATCCTAAGCTTAGAGAGATTTTCCCAACCTTAGCATTGAGGCTAAACCATTGTAAGGGAAAATCTCACCATAGTTGGAGACAACACCAAACCCAAACCCAGTGGTGAAGTGAGGTAGTTGTTAGGCAATCCCGTGAGGGTGATAAGTCCCAATTGGAGTGTGAACTCGTTAAACATCTGTAGGCAATCCCGTGGAGGGTGATAAGTCCCGGCGAACCCCTGAGAGGGTTATAAGTCCGGTTCGAGTGTGAGCTCGGTAAATATCTATAAGCAATCCCGTGGAGGTGATAAGTCCCGTTTGAAGGAATTTCCTAGAGGGAGAGTGGATGTAGGGACCGGTTGTCCGAACCACTATATATTGCTGTGTTGTTTACTGCTTTATGTTTATACTTGTCATATGCATCTAGTTATAAGAAAAACACAACACATGAGCTTAAAAAGAAAAATTGGAAACACTCTGCCCTCACCCCTGTTTTATATGCATCGAACATAATGTTTTCGCTTCCGCACGCGCAAAATGGGTTTTCAACCGGGACCATCACAAACCTTTAATATCCAGATTAATAGTTGGCTCCCACTTGAACAATATAAAATTGACAGGGACTTCGGAGAAGTATATGCATATCAATTTTATACCTAAGTAATAACCATGATTAAATCTGAGTTATTATTTACGCTTTGAACGAGCCTTGTTGGGAGGGTCAAAATAAGCCACTAGTAATAAACCACAATCATCCGTTTGGAATTCATTCATGTGAAAGCTATCTTTTGACCGTCTGTTGGGGAATTTCTCCAAAAGAATTCACAAATAAATAAATCATGGAGGTCAAAATTAATTCAATTTTATTATCCGGAATAAAATTGTCAATTAATTATTTAAACATACTTAGTAATTTTGAAAGTGAGATTTTTCCATTTGGCAACTCTCATGCAAACACATTTAAACAAATTAAATAAAGCACAAGATAGCACAAATAAATCAAGCAAAACAGAAAAATAAACATATTGGGCACAAATTATCCAATTGTCATGGTTTGATTTTTCTTTGCTTGATCTTGAAGAAACACCGTCTTGAATTTCTCCCACTCGATCGTCTCGAAAAGAACTCCGTCCCGAAACGCCACGCCAAGTAGGTCGCAAATGGGATGAACGCCTCATCCGTCCGTCTCAGGCGCCTGACAATACAGCGCGTGCCCACTGAGCACCAAAGTGTCGCCCGTCAGCGCCCGTGTCGCGTCGCCCGCGATCGCTAAAAGCGATTCTGCTGCTCTCGCGCTCCGCGTCCGCCTGCCCGTCCGCTTTCGCCTGATGCTGATCTTTGCGTCGCTTTCGGCCCTCGGTATACTGCGGCGTGTCGCGTCTCGTGGCGTGCCTCCCCAGCGTTTTTTCGCTGACGCACGCCTCTCCTCCTTGGGTTCTGGATTTTATCCTTTAATTCTTCATCTCCGTCTTCGTTTTCGATCCGGTTACAATTTATTTACCAAAAATAAATAAACCTAGATCTAGACTAGTCTATTACATTGATCAAATAAAACAAATTCTAATCTACTCGTGGATTTTCTCACGAGAGCAAAAGCGAATCGAGCGAATCGAATTAAAAACCACAGTTTATATGCATGCATAAATAAACACATTAAATTCCATGACAATTGGATACCTGCAAAATAGATCTAGCAATTCTACTATCGATTTCAAATTTAATGCCCAAATTAAATTACAATTTAAAAAATTCAGAGCTGGCCGTGGCTCGATACGATTGTTGGGGAATGAGTTGCCTGAGATCTATTAAAAGGTGAATATTTAAATACAAATATAATTCTTTAATTATTACTAGCATGAATTAATCCTATATTAATTCAAATAATAATTACAACAACATATCATGCATATAAAAAGCCACGTAAAACCTACGCATGCGGAATCTACGGGTTTACGTGAACGTACCTCTCGGGATGGCAGTGAATTCGGTTGGACGGACTAACCAAAAGGACTTCCCAAGTATTCCCTTAGCCCTTGCTCAACTATCCGGTGGAAGGACAATTGTCGAACAATTAACAAAAGGAAAAAATAAACTTTGTTGCACCACTTATGTGGATTTGCTAATTTTTCCAGCACATGGAATTGTACTTGGGAATGAAAGAATCATCCCCTATTTATAGATACAAGGGTGGTCGAAATTATTTGATGAAAACAATGTGGGAAAATCTTTTCTTGATCTTCAAGAAATCTTGAATATATCTCCTATGTTCTTTTTCCCATAATTATAATATTCCACAAAATCCCACCCTCTCTATCATTATGGTAGTTTTCGAAAATTTGGAGTGCAAGAATCCAAGATTTGGATCTTCTTGAATTTATGAGATATTCTTGTATTTCAAGAAATACATATCTTCCATAATATCTTTTCAAGAAAATCAAGAAAATCTTTCTTGCCCTCTATTTTCAAAAATTTCGAAAATCATATCATAGATAACCAAGTGGGAGATTTCTTGAATTTAATGAGATAATCTTGTATTCCAAGAATACATATCTTCATTCCATAACAAAATTCAAAGAAAATCTTTCTCCCAATATATCTACAATTTTCGAAAATTATGATAGGAAAAATAAGCAACAATATTTATTTTATTTTAATCACATTTTTCAGTTAATGGACTATTTATTGGGCTACTCAGGGGGCCTTTAGGAGAATTAAGATTGGACCTTATAATGGACCTTGAATATCTAATATTGAGCCACAATATAATTCAAGCCCATAAATATTAATTAATCCCACTACATAATTAATATTGCACTATCCATCTTAACCCATATTACAATCAATATGGCTCCGGTCATTATTTCCGTGTTTAAGATTATCTAGCCCATTAATTAATTCAAGCCATTGAAATAGCTTTCCGTTAGTTAATATATTTTATCCTTGGTCAAGAGCGGTTCAACATTATTATCCATACCTAAAACTAATTCCACTTGCAAGATTTGGTATGATAAAGCATATGAACCTCCCAGGGGGCAAATCAAACAAGCGTGCTTGCCACGATTCTTAAAGATTAAATCTTAGCAATCACATGTGACTAATAATATTGCCCAAGATAAAAAGTATTGAATCTCATTTATTATTTACCCATGATAAGTCAAAGCAATAGTTACCAATCCCGTGATCCTATTTATGGGATGAACGTTAAAAATAACGAACCACCGAGGTCTAATTCTTCCTTGTTCGATTAAGAAGAATTTATCCTCCTCAGGTCCTATTCAAAATCGATCATGCACTAGTATAATCTCTTGGTCAAGACAAGTCAATCTGAGCCTTACACTTCAACCTTTCACGATGGGTTGTTCATTTCCATCTAGGCCATGAATAACGTACTTTTAGTTACAAGGGACTGTTAATTTAATCTTCTGTGATCTGGTATCACTAAATTAACTACAATGTAACACGTACGACTTTATTGAACAGTTATGCAGTAAATATACGTAACATTCAATGATATTTAAAGCATCAGTGATAAACAATTTATTTCAGTAAATAAGTCTGGAAATTCAGTTTCGATTATACAAAGTAAAAGCATACTTTCCAGTATAATCCCAACAGCAAGATGGGAGAGGGAAAATTCTTTCTCATGTTAATGGGAATATCGTCATCAGGCCCAGGCAAGCGAGGGACTGAGGCTGTCTGTGCATGACTGTATGGGTGCATACATGTTGGAATATACTAGCAAATAGAACATGTAAACATGCGCAACGGAATAAGATAATTCACAAACAACGAACATATAATTGCATAAACAAAATACGGATAAACGTAACGAGGAATCTTACAAAAATTCATATGCAGTTTCGTCTACTATGGTATCCACGTAATCCCCGTTAATAGATTTGCACAGATTTGCCAGCGTTGAATCTGAGACGGAATTTGATAGGAAAATTCATATTCTAGATTTATGGAGAAATTAGGTTTTCTTGTTGTAGTAAATAATGAATTCCAGGATGTCATATATAGGGAGAGATTGGCTTAAATCACAAACCATCTTTATTAGGAAGATAATTCCTAATCTTGCAAAACAAATCTGAAAGATATGTTTTTCCCTACTGATATTTTCCTACGGTAATATTCCATAATATTATTTGGGATTCCCATTTAATTAAATCTAATTTAATTAAATAGTAATAATAATTAAGTCTAAACTAATATATTATTAGTTCTCCATCAATTAAATATTAAATCTAATTTAATACTTAATCAACCAACTATAATCAGACAATAAATCAGACAATCTCAATGTATGAGGTACGTTGCGAGAAACGTTCAACTACTTGTAACTGAAACATAGGCTATTACGACTTCCTCCTTTCATTCATGAATACTCGATTAGTCTTGAACATGATGAGGTTTCTATTCAAATAACATAATCAATTTATCTCCAATCACTAATTGATCACTTATGTCACACTTGGTCACAGAGTCCAAGTTGACGTGCATTGGCCAATGACTTTGATCCAATTATAATGAGAAGATGAGTATTCTCTCTAAATCCACTTTGAGGAATGAATCATTTTCTTGGTTCAACTACCACGCACGTGCACTTTGTGATGAACCCAATCCAAGCCATATCTACCCATGGAAGGGTGCAAGCGTCGGTCGTGGTCAAAGTTCATCACTCCACACATGTCGTGCGTATTAACCTCAATTAAAAGGAGTATCGCATCTCTCCCACTAACCGAGACACCCATAGACACATATAGTGGATCTACATCAAACAGTTGCTCGGATGGGTATACCAATACCCTCTAAGGTATTTGTGCATCCATCATGAGATACCTAGTATCTCGTAGTAAGTGAGATCTGACTACACTCTCTAAGAGTATGAACATTTAATATTAAATAAACAATAATATTAAACCAACACTGAATATTATCTTAGTATTATGTCCATACAAAGGATTGTCTATAGGACACTAACACTAACAATCTCCCACTTGAACTAGAGCTAATCACCTACATGCCTAACCCCTAGACCATTGAAATGTCTAGTGTGTACATGAATACTCAAAACTTTAGTGAAAGGATCGGCCAAATTATCTTCCGTGGGAACACGTTCTAACTCTATCTCTCCTCTAGCTATTATCTCTCTTATACAGTGATAACGTCACGGCACATGCTTATTTCTGTTATTGGATCCTTAGCTTGCGCAACCGCGCCAGTATTGTCACAATACAACTTTATTGGACTGTTGGCACTTAAAACTACCCCTAGTTCACTTAAGAACTGCTCTATCCAGACAACCTCTTTGGCAGCTTCCGCCGCAACAATGTACTCAACTTCGGTTGTTGAGTCCGCGGTAGTCTCTTGTTTGGAACTATTCCAACTAACCGCCCTACCATTGAGAGTGAACACATAGTCTGACTGAGATTTGTAATCATCACAGTCAGATTGGAAACTTGCGTCCGCATAGCCAGTAGCAACTAGCTTTGACTGTCCTCCGTAGACCAAGAAGTTATCTTTAGTACGTCTGAGCTACTTAAGAATTTTCTTGACAGCAATCTAGTGAAGTTCACCTGGATTCTATTGGTATCTACCAGTGGTGCTAACAGCGAAGGCCACATCTGGCCTAGTGCAAGTCATGGCGTACATGATGGACCCAATTGCTGATGCATATGGTACGTCCTTCATGTGCTGGATACCAGCGTCTGTTGAAGGACAATCCTTTTTAGACAGCTTTATCCCATGACATGCCAGTAGAGAACCACTCTCAGAGTTCTCCATCGTGAATCACTTCAACACCTTATCTATGTAGGTGGACTGTGATAGCCCCAACATCTTTTTGGATCTATCCCTATGGATCTTGATCCCTAAGATGTAGCAGGCTTCACCAAGATCCTTCATCATGAAGGTCCTTAACAACCATTCTTTCACAGACTGCATGAGTGGGATATTGTTTCTTGTAATGAGTATGTCATCGACATACACAACTATGAAGAAAATACTCTTTCCACTACTTTTTCGATAAACCCACCGATCTTCCGAATTTCTGACAAAGTCAAATGATTTGACCACCTCATCAAATCGGATATTCCAAATCCTAGAAGCTTGCTTCAACCCATAAATGGACCGTTTAAGCTTGCATACAATATTAGACTTTGGCTTTGACGTAAAACCTTCCGGTTGAGTCATAAGCACTTCCTTATCAATGTTGTCATTGGGGAAATCTGTTTTAACATCCATATGTCAAATTTCATAATCGAGATGTGCTGCTACCACAAGTAGAATTCGAATGGACTTGATTTTCGCAACTAGTGAGAAAGTCTCGTCATAGTCAATGCCTTCGCGTTGACTATAGGTTTGTACCTTGCCATTTGCATCAGTCTTACGTTTATAGACCCATTTGCAACCTATGGGTTTGACCCCTTTTGGCAACTCAACTAAGTCCCAGACTTGATTGACGTACATCGAGTCCATCTCTAATTTCATGGCTTAATGCCCCTTCTCTGAGTCAACATCTAATGTAGCCTCAATGTAAGTTCTAGGTTCGTCTTTATCTGGGATCTCCACGTTATCATGTTCCTCTACGAGGAAACCATAATATCTGGTGATTGGATTATGAAATCTATTAGACTTACGGAGTTGTGGTTGTTCAGGCTGTACATTCTGATCGTGAAAATTTTGTGGTACAACGATTTCATCGTTGACCGGGGAGGCCTCAAGAGCGACACTTCCGGATGCCTCTTGAGCAGGGGTTTGAACCATGCTATTCTCATTTCAAATTTACTTGGAGTCCATTGCTCGGCATGGAACTCCAACTCGCCCCATTTGGTGAAAAGAGGATCACTTAGTGACAAACTTCCACCATGTGAGCTGCTAAATGATCCCACTGATACAATCACTGATTGTTTCTCTGGTAGATAGAAGTAATATCATTTAGTTTCCTTAGGATATCCCACAAAATAATCCTTTTCACCTTTGAATTCCAATTTATCAGTGAGCATCTTTTTCACAATCACGGGGCAACCCCATGTCTTGATATGTGAAAAAGTTGGCTTCTTATCACACCATTATTCATATGGTGTATGCTCAACTGATTTGGATGGAATCCTATTCACAATGTATATTGAGTTTGTAACGAGTATCCCCATAAGAATGTCGGAAGAGAGGAAAAACTCATCATGGACCTCACCATGTTTAACAAGGTTCGGTTTCTCCATTCGGATACACCATTCATCTGTGGTGTTCCCCAAGGAGTCCATTGTGATTGGATTCCATGTAACTTCAAGTAATCAGTGAATTCATGGCCAAGGTATTCACCTCCTCGATCTGATTGAAGAGTCTTGATTCTCTTACCAAGTTGCTTCTCTACTTCAGCCTTAAACTCTTTGAATTTCTCAAACTATTCGGACTTGTGTTTCATAAGATACACGTATCCGTATCTTGAGAAATCATCAGTAAAAGTGATGATGTATCCGAACTGACCCCTAGCTAGAGTGGGCAATGGACCACAGACATCACCGTGAATCAACTATAGGACTTCTTTGGCACGAACCCCTTTCCCAGAAAAGGGTTTATTGGTCATTTTGCCCTTAAGACAAGATTCACAACTTCCATAAGACTCAAAGTCGAATGGGGTTAAGTAGTCTAAATTTCTTAACCTTGCAATTCTTTTCTCGTTTGCATGACCAAATCTACAATGCCACAAGTAAGTTGGGTTTTCATGATTACTAAGTTTGAGTCGTTTATTTTGTATATTAAGAATGTTATATCCACAATGCAACAAGTATAAACCATTATATAAAGGAGCATTTCCATAAACATCACCATTAAGCAAAAAATAACAATTATTGTTTGCAAAATGGAAGGAAAAACCTTCAATATCCAACATTGGAATAGAAATAATCTTGCGGGTAATAGAAGGAACAAAATAACAATTATTCAGTTCAAGTCTGAGCCAGAGGAAAATATAAAACATAAGTGCCAACATGTTCAGTAGCAACTCTTGCCCCATTCCTAACGTGTAGCGAGACTTCACCAGGCTTAACTGCCCTGCTATCCTTGGGACCCTGCACATTGTACAAATGTGTGAGCCACAACCGGTATCTAATACCCATCAGTTAGTGATAGGCCCGGTGGAAAACCCATTTTGCATGCGGAAGCAAACATTTCGTGCGGTGCATATAAAAACAGGGGTGAAGGAATGGTGATTACAGATTTTTATGTTTTCATTTTAAGCTCATGTGTTGTGTTTTGCTTATAATCGAATGCATATGACAAGATAAGAACGTAAAACAGTAAAGAACACAACAATGTATAGTGGTTCGGAGACTCAAGCTCCTACATCCACTCTCCCTATTCCTAGGGAAATTCCTTCCAACTGGACTTATCACCCTCTCGGGCTCGCCTCTAGATATTTAACAAGTTCTCACTCAAACTGGACTTATCACCCTCTCGGGTTTGCCTCGGGACTTATCACCCTCTCGGGATTGCCTACAGATGTTTACCGAGTTCACACTCCAACGGGACTTATCACCCTCAATCGGGATTGCCTACCCTCCCTTTCGGGATTGCTAGATGTTTACCGAGTTCACACTCACCTACAAACTTAACCGACTGATTTGGGTAAGGTTTGTTTGGTTTCAACTAGGTTGAGATTTTCCTTACATTTGTTTAGCCTCAATGCTAAGGTTGGGAAAATCTCTCTAAGCTAGGATACATCGTGGGTTGCTTAGATTGGGTTCTAGAACACTCTTGAACATATTTGTATATCTACTGAGACTTGTGTTCTAGGGTGGGAATGCTTTAGTATAACTCTCTTAGGCTCAGAAGCATCTCGTGCTATAATCTCCACGCATCCACACATTAGAATGATGAAAGACCTTGTATTTATAGTGTGGATTTGAATGTTACCGCTTGGAGAGAATCACATTCAAATCCATACTATTCTTCTTGTAAATCTGATAGGCTTCTTCAGTGGGTTGTCTTCCTCTCATTGGTCCACGCCACCGATTCTAACGGCTATATTCCTCGATTCCTTGCCTTGGAATCATTCAGATTCTCTGAGTCTCGGGATCTTGAGAGACATCTTGAGTCTTGATTCTATCTGAGTCTTGATTTATCCGAGTCTCAGATTCTCATCCGAGCCTCGAGTTTATCCGAGCCTCGGGATACTTGATTCAAAGAGACTTCTCTTGATGGACCTTGTCTGATCAGGCATCTTGACACTTTCGAAATTTGGTGAGTTCGATTCTCTGAATTCGGACATCGACCTTCAGTCACTTTGACTTCGAGCTATCGATTTCTTCTTTGCGATCGATCATTTCGGTGATCGAGATCAACACATCTTCGAATCAATATCTCGGGGATAGCATCGGTCGATTACATTAGGTTTAGCATATCGGTTTACTTTGTCGATCTCAATCCGCGTCGATCTTGATCATCGCTCATCTTCATATCTAATCTCGATCGCGTTTGATCTCGTCGGTCTCATCTGCTCTCTTCCGATCTGCGCAACCTTCTCTTACGATCTTACGGTCGGTTTCTTTACGATCGGCTTATGCGCTCTTGATCACCATACCCGGCTCGATTGTTCTTACGATCAAATGCATTACGGTCATCGATCTTCGATCACCGGCAACTTTTCTTCTCTTACGATTTTGCCTGACTCATCGGTTAGCTCGGAACTCATCTAACTCATCGATCTTGATCGGTCTAAATCTGCTGACCTCGCTTAATCTCGATTATCTCACGTCCGATTTACGTGAGTTCCCCCTCAATCTGTTCTCTCGTTCCCCCTCAACTTGTTATCTGTAGATTAGCTTCAAAAACACAAGTTGATAATGTTTTGGCATAATTCATCAAAACTAAAATATCCCAACAGTTAGTATCATTTGTGGACATGTATATCTCAATAACAAACATACCTGTTCCAGATGCTGAGACACATTGTGTCTTCTTTTCAGCTGCTAGAACCTTACAGTCCTTCTTCCAATGCCCTTTTCTGCTTACAGTGGAGGCATACATCCTTGTCCACCTTGTCCTTCTTTTGAATTCCACCCTTGGGCTTAAGGGATGTCCTTCTTTTGAATTCCACCCTTAGGCTTAAGGAATTTGGTCTTGGAGCCCTTCTTTATCTTGCCCCTTCGCTTCTTCTTTCCTTTCGGAGATGAAGAAGTAGAGGCACTCACCATGAGAACGGGCTTTTCCTTAGTAGTGGAAGACTCAAAGGTCTTTAGCATGTTATGCAGCTCGGGCATAGTCGAGTCCGTCTTATTTATATTAAAGTTTACTACGAAACTCGAATATGAACCGGGAAGTGACTGAAGAATGGCGTAAACAACAACTTTGTTCTTGAGCTCAATACCCAGACGACCAAGTTTCTCGATTAGCCCTATCATCTTCAACACATGAGGAGAAACCTTCCATCCTTCAGACTATCTGCATCTAAACAGATCTCTCATCACTTCATAAATCTCGGAACGAGATTCTGAATCAAAGAGATCCTTCAGATGCTTGATCATCTAAAAGGGAAGCATCTTTGCAGTTCGGGAGTCATCCCGAGTAGCATAACACACTGAGCCTGGGAATCATCTGTTGGTCCCGGTGCAAACGAGTCTTAAAAGTGTATGGGGGGGAATACACGTGTTCAGTGATTTTAAAACTTTTCTTCACTGAGGTCAGATGGGTCAGGTTGTCCTGATGATTTGGTCCTGTGAAGCCACGAGATCATACGAGTCAAAGTCTACACGAGGCGGTGATCTGAGCTACTTTCAGAAGCCTCAGATAATCCCAACTGAGCCTGAGTTATCAGAGATACTGAGTTGCTTGAATAACTACTCAGATGTGCGGAATGGTTGGCCCTAAGTTTATACTCGTTTTTAGCTTTGCTGAAAACCTTCCTTTTAATGGAATAGTGATTAGGGCTGTGATTCAGTTAGATGCAACTTCAGTGGAATGATTCCAACTGAATATCAGTGAAAATATGCTTTCAGTTAAAGATATGCAACAGATAATCAAAACAACACAACAAGTTATAGTGGTTCAGAGACTCAAGCTTCTACGTCCACTCTCTCTGACTCTTTAGAGAAATTCCTTAACCACTTCCTAAGGTTTTCTGACTACCTCTGTAGTTTACTAACCTTTCCACATCCTAAGGTTTTCTGACTACCTCTGTAGTTTACTAACCTTTCTATTTTGAGCTTTCTGACTACCTCTGTAGTTTACTTACTCAAAACACACACAAGCTTTCTGACTATCCAATATAGTTTACTCACTTCTTCTCTAGAGTTTTCTGACTACCTCAATGTAGTTTACTAACTCTTTACAACTCCAACTCACCAACAATCACACTCAAACTACCTTACAAAGGGTTTGGGGTTTCTTGGTTGGTTTCGAACTAGGATGAGATATCCTTTACAATTAAGTACAATGCAAAGGCTAGGATATCTCTACTAAGCTTTGGATATATCTTCAATGTAAAACACTTGGGAAATTCTTGGGTTTTCGAGTGCTTCAACTTGCAATAATAAGTTTGAGCTCTTGAGTTGCTTACAAATTTCCCGTAACCTTCAGTGTAGAAGGTCACAAGTATTTATCGGCAGACACCAAGGTCACTCTTGAAAAACTATCCGTTGGAAGAGATAGCTTCACGAGTTTCCTCTTATGGTGTGTGATGAACGGCTATATTTAGGGTTTGACACTCCCTAGCATGTTTTAGGGAAAGTGCTTTTCATGCAGCCAGTCACCACTTTTTCCAGTCTAGAACATAGTACTACTAACATGCTTGATGACACATCGACTTTTCGATGTCGATGAGTGCAGTGCTATCTTCTTCTGATTGGCTGTTGTCTTCAGTAAATGTAGACAAACATAACGGATCTTTTTGGTCAATATCTCTGAGTGATATAACCTTAACAACACTTCGTTTTAATTCCTTTTGTCTGCATGTGAATGTCTTGGGCAATATCTATTTTTCTAAGTATTCGCGTTTTTCTCAGTATTGTATCCTTCAGATAGATATTTTCAGTTCCTCGGAACATTCGGGTTATCTTGAGCATTGAAGACATTCTTGAAGTCTTGATAATCTTTGTGCCTTGATATCCTTTGTCTTCGATCTTACGTGTCTTGAGTCTTGAGTCTTGATGTCTTACGAGTCTTACGAGTCTTCACAGATATCTTGGTGATATCTTTGAGTCTTCATCTTTGAGTCTTGATTTCTATGTTTCTGCTTGAGTCTTGATTTCTCGGTTTCTGCGAGACTCGGTTTCTCGATTTCATCTTTGAAACTTGATTTCTCGATTTCCTGCTTGAGTCTTGATTTCTCGGTTTCATCTTTGAAACTTGAAACTTCGGTTTCATCTTGAAACTTCGGTTTCTTGAAACTTCTTTACCTGGAGTCTTGTAATCTTGAGAATCTAACCCGATCTATATCTCTGTGACTATACATTGTGCGAGATAACATCCCGAACACTCTAAAATCGAATCGACTCATCTATCAAGATTATCCCGACATATCATACTCGGGGGTTTTGGGATCTAATCAAAATCTTCTTTATTAAATTCATCTCCCAACAATTTCCCCCTTTTTGATGATGCCAAAACCATCTTGTTACAAAAACACTTAACTTATACTCAGGTTTCATTTTTTTTCTATTACAATACAAGAATGACAAATCTCCCAACAATTTCACAATAATTCTCCCAACAATTTCACAACACAACATAAGGCATATCAAAATATAAAGACATGTAAAAAGATAATGAGATATTATCTTTGAGCATAAAGATAAAGTTTCATTGATTGTATGATAACAGTTACAGATTACAATGAACTTATCAAAAGTAAAGACAAAAAGATAAAGAAATTACAAGAGTCTTCAGTCTTGATCTTCAGCTCTGGCTCTTCAGTTCTCTTCTACCTCATCTACAGGCACTTCAAGGTTAAACATCCCATAATACCTCTTCTTCAGTGCATCTCTCTCCTTGATGATATCAGGGTTGTTACCTGTCCGTCCTAACTGGATGGCATATTGAGAAATCTCCTGAGATATGGTTGTTTCATTTACCAAGCCATTCTCTAATCTAGGAGGAGGGTATGGGTATGGACCAGGGGCAGTGATCTGACCTTTTCCTTCATCCGCAAGATTGATCCAACTTTGTAAGTACTTTGGATAGAAGGTAAGCAGATAGTCAATGAAAGCTTCATTTGGATCTGAGCTTTCCCCTCTCCATTCTCTCAGCACTTCGTAGTAAAACCAGAAGGTTCTTTTGATTTCTTCCCAAGCATCATTGAATTGGATTGGTATCCACTTATAAATGTGCGGCCACTTTTGAGTTTTATCTGTCCCTCTCCTTTTGCTCACGAACTTTTTGAAACCACTTCTACGCCCCTGTTCTTCTTCCTTCTTTTTCCTTATCAAAGGCACTCCTGAAACTAAAGCAGCAGTTTTCTTGGCTTGTTCGATCTGAAGTGATCTCAAGGCTCTTTTAGTATTGAAGACTTCTTTCTGAGGTTCCTCTTCAGACTCTTCAATATCCATTATCAGCTTTCTCTGAGTTGGCTTAGAAGCCTTAGCTCTTTTCCCTTCGGGTTCAACAAACGCCACAACCTTCCTCTTAATGGGTTGTTCAGCTCCGGCTTGGCTTGTTCCAACCCTTCTTCTACCACTCTGTTTATCAGCAATGACTTCTTGCATGGTTTCCTAAGAAACTTGAGTGTAGACAGGCTTCTCCACCTTCTTGAATTTAAGCTTCTCAGAGGCTTCAACAATATTCTTCTTTTCAGCCTCTTTATCTGCCTTTCTTTCCAAGGTGTGTGCCAATAATATTCTCAGATCAGCTCCGGGTCTTTCCCCCTTCTTAGCACCATACCTTGGCAGAAGTTTGGATAGTGCTGTGTCCATATGATATTGTTCCTTGCTGACACTTCGCACTTCTCCCGCCAACTGATCATGCTCTTCTTCTAGCCTCCTCAGGTGGTTCTTCGCCACTGAGAACTCTTCAGACATCTGTGCAAACTGGTTGGAGAGAGCTTCTTTAAACATCTCTGTCATTTTGGTCATGAGCATGGAGCTCATTTCCTCAATAGAATCCTTGATCAGAAGATCATTTTTCTCCACCTGCTTGGCTTCTAGAAATGCAGTTCTTTCCTGATACAACTGCTTTAGCTCTGCACTCAATTTAGCCTTGACTCCATCCATCTTTCCTTCCATGGCAGTCATCTTGTCAGTCAGAGTAGTCTGAAGTTGCATCAGGTCTGAAGTAGAACTCAGACTTTCCATCTTCTGGGTCTGGTTGGCCAATACTTCTTCAATCTGAGCCACTTTGTCCACGATTGGCACAACTTTGTCCAGCTTCTCCACAATGGGAGTGAGATCAATCTCTGGAGCATAGAGAATTTGCTGTTTTTCCTGAGCTGGTTGCTCTGCCTGAGTCTTAGTCTCTAACTGAGCTCCGGTCTCAACCTGAGCTTCAGTATCAGCCTGAGCTTTGGTTTCCACCTGAGCCTCAGTCTGCATATCAAACATTTCAGAATTAAAGATAGAAACTTCAGTAATCTTGGCATAATTTTTAGTAGTGCCAAAATTTACCTGAAGAATACTAACTTCAGTCTGAGGATGTGTGACATCAGGCTCTCCAGCATCAGTACTGTCCTTCTCCATCTGAGATTGACTCTTATCATTCCCCTATTGGTCCCCATCTTGATTTTTGTCTTTGGAGCTCGGGGCACCAACATCAGCTTCTGTCCTCTCTGCAATCTTTTTCCTAACCAGCTCATCAAAATCTGACACTTTCATCCTGAGCTTGGTTTTTCTGAATCCTGAGAACTAAGTTAAAACAACTGTCTTCTCATTCCACCAGTCTTCACCTCTAAATGAAGCAATGTTGAGCATTTCAGGTAGAGTCTGGTTGAGAATGTAGACTGTTGACCTCAGTCTGAAAAATAGATCCTGAAGATCAGGATATGTGCTTAGCTCAGGGTACCTATCCAGTATGAACCGTTCCCCCTTGCTTCGCCACTCAGTCTCTTCTGCTTCGCCCTTCTTCAGCTTCGGGCTTTCAGGTTCAGTAGGAAGTTCTTCTGAGGCATCAAGGAATGGATCACTCAGGAGCTCATCAAGGTTCAACAGCTCCTGAGGCTCAGCTAAATCTGAGGATTGGGCAGGCAACTCCTCAGTTTGAATCTGAGCTTGCTCTGAGGATTGAGCTGGCACTTCTTCAGTTGGAATATGAGTTTGTTTTGAGGTCTGAGGTCCTTTGAAAATTTCTTGAGAGAATTTGTCTGAGCTCAGTGACGTCTCAAGAACCTCAGAGAAGACTTGCTCCTCAGTTTGCTCCTGTGTCGTGGATACAACCTGTGCCAACAATTGTAAAGGCGATTTCTGAGCTTTTTGGCCCTCAGGTTGCACCTCCTCAGGCTCACTCACCTCCTCCTCAGTGGAAATTAACATCCTTCCGCGCTTGGGAGCAAGGGTTTTCTTCCTCATGGCTTCTCCCTTCTCCCTCTTCACCTCCATCAAAGCCTTCCCCCTGGCTTGATGATCTTCTTCAGCAGCAGCAGGTGATTCCACTTTCTTCTCTTTCTTCCCTTTCAAAGTCTTTCTTGTTGTTGTAGGCTTGAACATGACTTTAGACTTTGGGAATGGTGAGGAATTGGCAAAAATGTCCTCCTTTTCACGGCACATCTCCAAAATGAAAGCTATTTTGGTTGCATGAAGAATTTTGCCTTTGATCACCACTGATCCATCCTCCTTCTTGATCTGCTTGGCCTGGTCACTCACCACTCTGATCAAATACTTCAACCAATTGAAATCTGTGGTGGGTGAATCTTCTATAGCAGCAATCAATCTAAGTTTTGGCGTGCTGATCTGCTCAAAACTTCCAGATCGACTCATTATGCACTTACTAACAATATCTAACAAAACTCTGTACTTCGGCTTCAAATGCCGTTTATGCAATGTAGCCTCAAACTTAATAGGATGCTCTGTTATCCTATCAAGGTATTCCTGCTCCCAACCCAACATATAAGTCATGGGATCCTCACCTCTATCACACAACTCAAATACATCATTCAAATTTTTGGGGACTATATACACCTCCCGTACAAAATCTACGTATTTAGAGCTATGTTCTAGATGGGAAACAGTAATCTGGGACTCGATACCATCCTCATCATCTAATCTCAGATTTGAAATAAACTCTATTACCTCCTTAGAGTATTCGGCTTCCGGTTGGCTCGCAACCAGGTTTGTAAGCTTTGCGATTCGTATCATATGCAGCGCTTCTTCTTCGTGGGTAGCGTTGGACGAACTTTCGAGCGACACCACATATTCGTACCAGGGCTTGTTGGAAATAGCCAGTTTATCATATATAGAGAAAGTCATTTTGAGGATTTTTGAGGTGTAGGGTTTGAAAATGAAGAAGGTTTCTGGGCAAAAAATTGGTTTGCAGAGAATTTTGAGAACGAAGGCTTTTAAAATGGGGCTTTGAATGAATTCTCAATGAGTATATAGAATCGATTCGTGGGAAATCATATCGGTTGAATAAATCAACGGTTGAGATTAATCACAGACTAATCGGGTATACGAAAGGACAATCTCACGAAAAATATGCCGCCATTTTAACCTTATTGGTGATTAATTGAATCAGAGCAATTAATGACTGTTGACCTTCTTCGGCATTTCAAAGATCCCGCCCAAAACATTCTCTTCAGGTGTTTTAGTATTTATTGCAAATGATTACTGAGATTCAGTTAAGCAATAAATGAGTTGCATGAGTCATTACTTCTTTAGACTAATTTACCTCTATCAGTCTTATTGAGTATTGACCTTGATAAAATGTCAGTGTGATACTGAGTACTGAACAGGTTCAGTATGATACTGAGTACTGAGCCAAATCAGTATAATACTGAGTACTGACCTTCAGTATATCTGAGTTTCTCAAGACTCAGAGTTCAGTATTTCCAATTTTATCCTGAGTTTCTCAGTAAAATCCTGAGAAAACTTCATGCTTCTGAAAACCTTTAATTTTTCAGATTTACTCTATACACCTGGATCCAACATCCCTAATTCAACTGATAGTTCCTGAAATCTTGATTCAGCCAAAGGTTTAGTCAAGATATTTGCTCTCTGCTTATCAGTATGAATCTTCTCCATCCTGATGTCCTTCTCAATATGATCTCTGATGAAGATTCCTTCCTTAGTTTGTTTGACCTGAAGTCCAAGAAGGAAATTCATCTCATCCAACAATGACATCTCAGACTTTATTTCATCAGGGCAAAGTTGTCTTCATTCAGCTCAGTGCCCTTTTCTGTTACCTGAAAAACTGATTAGTTATGTGGTACCCATTTGGTGTAAGGTCCTACCAGGTTAGTTGTACCTTTTGGAATCCAAATCTGCCTGACAACACTAATTACTTTAGAGTGGCTAATCTGTCTTCCATAAACATCTACATACACATTTACCACTCTAGGTGCCTTATCAGTATCCTGTGTATGAGTGCTAGCCTTGGCGTGAACATTAGCCTTAGAATTTTTTTTGGGTACTGACCTTTTGTTCCATTGCTTTGACTTTTGTGCAGCTGGTCTGAGTCTTTGATGACTTGGGTTCAGGTAACCGTTACCCTTAGGCAAGTGGGGTTTGGGTTGCCTGTACTGAAATTGGGGTCTTTTAGTAATCTGAGGACTTGGTCTTTTCAGTTGAGAATGTCTCTGCTGAGTGATTCTCTTCTGAAAATTCCTCTGCTGGTTTAGTGCAGATCTTTTCAGGTTTGCATTCTTAGTCTGAGGCTTCGAAGTACTTGCCTGAAAATTTCCTACTGAGTGGTCAGGGTTTTCTAGCCTTTACCTGAGGTTTAGGCTTTCTTACCTGAACATTCAGTTTTTCTGGAACCATAGGTCCTTTTCCCTTGTTTAAAACTTTGGGCATTTCTTCAGTCCGAAGATTTGGTGCCACTTGTTTAACAAAGACAGTCTTCTTGCTACTAGAAGCAGCATTCAGATGACCTTGTGAGGTTCCCCCTGGAATGTATCCCAATCCAGATTTTATAGTGGCAGGTCTTTGATAACTCTGAATTTCATCTATTACTTTAGATGCAGAATTCAATAGAGTTAGCTTTCTCTGCGCACTATCCTCACATTTTTGTAGAGTTTCATGCTTCTCAAAGAGGTCATTGAACTCAGTTCTGATCAGCTGAATTTCCTCAGTGGATTTCTCTAGTTTTCCATTTAGGGTCTCTATCAACTTCTCTTTCTCTGAGAGTTGTACTTTCAGAACATCTAGTTCATCAGTAGTTCCCATTAATTGAGAAGTGATCTCATCATTACTAGAGTTTTTCTACTTAAGATTTTCAGTAATCAGTTCTTTGTTCTGCTCTTGAGTTTCATTCAGCAGTTCTTGTAAAACAGCATAGTCCTTCATAAGACTCTCAAAAGAATCCATCAGGTCAAATTGACTGTTTACAGTAGAACTTGACAACTCATGTGCTTGTATAGGAGCAACAATAGAGATAGAAGAACTTACCTCTCCTACAGCCATGAGATAGATGTCATCACTGTCACTTTCTGAGCACATCTCATCTGAGGAGCTGGAACTTTCTTCAGACTCCTTTTCTTTCTTAGCAATCTCAGCAAGTGTATCCCATATTTCCTTTGTATTCTCACAATGAGAGATCTTCCTCATAACACCATCATCAATAGTGCTATATATTGTATCTTTGGCAATATAGTCAAGATTGACTAACTTTCTCTCATCAGGAGTAAGTTGATCATCTGACTTTGGAAATTCAGTCCTGGAATCATTTATCTCATTTTCAGTAACTCTGGGATTCACAACAGTGAATTGGAATGGTCCTTCAGAGACCACTCTCCACATTCGTTCATGCTTAGAATACAGGTGAGCCTCCATTCTCAATCTCCACAAATCATAGCTCTCTACTGAGAACATGGGAAGTTTCTTAAAAGGCATTATGTCTGAACCTTTTAAGATTTCAGCAAATAAGATCTGTTCAGATAGACCACAAGAATCTTTAGCAAATAAGACTATGGTCAACAAAGCAGGTGGTCAAGTTGAACCACTGCTCTGATACCACTTGTTGGTCCTGGTTCAAACGAGTCTTACACGTGTATGGGGGGGGAATACACGTGTTCAGTGATTTTAAAACTTTTCTTCACTGAGGTCAGATGGGTCAGGTTGTGATGATGATTTGGTCCTGAGAAGCACAGATCGCCCTGAGTCAAAGTCTACCTGAGACAGTGATCCTGAGCTGCTTTCAAAAGCCTCAGTTAATCCCAACTGAACCTGAGTTATCAGAGATACTGAGTTGCTTGAATAGCTACTCAGATGTGCGGAATGGTTGGCCCTAAGTTTATACTAGTTTTTAGCTTTGCTGAAAACCTTCCTTTTAATGGAATAGTGATTAAGGCTGTGATTCAGTTAGATGCAACTTCAGTGGATTGATTCCAACTGAATATCAGTGAAAATTTGCTTTCAGTTAAAGATATGCAACAGATAATCATTGCAGTACAGAAAGCAAAACAACACAACAAGTTATAGTGGTTCAGAAACTCAAGCTCCTACGTCCACTCTGTCTGACTCTTCAGAGAAATTCCTTAACCACTTCCTAAGGTTTTCTGACTACCTCTGTAGTTTACTAACCTTTCTATTTTGAGCTTTCTGACTACCTCTATAGTTTACTTACTCAAAACACACACAAGCTTTCTAACTATCCAAGATAGTTTACTCACTTCTTCTCTAGAGTTTTCTGACTACCTCAATGTAGTTTACTAACTCTTTACAACTCCAACTCACCAACAATCACACTCAAACTACCTTACAAAGGGTTTGGGGTTTCTTGGTTTGTTTCCAACTAGGATGAGATATCCTTTACAATTAAGTACAATGCAAAGACTAGGATATCTCTACTAAGCTTTGGATATATCTTCAATGTAAAAAACACTTGGGAAATTCTTGGGTTTTCGAGTGCTTCAACTTGCAATAATAAGTTTGAGCTCTTGAGTTGCTTACAAATTTCCCGTAACCTTCAGTGTAGAGGGTCACAAGTATTTATAGGCAGACACCAAGGTCACTCTTGAAAAACTATCCGTTGGAAGAGATAACTTCATGAGTTTCCTCTTATGGTGTGTGATGAACGACTATATTTAGGGTTTGACACTCCCTAGCATGTTTTAGGCAAAGTGCTTTTCATGCAACCCAATCCACCACTTTTTGCGATGCGGAACATAAGATCTCTTGACATGCTTGATGACACATCGCTTTTCGATGTCGATGAAAGTACAAAGATCTTTGTCTTCTTCGATTGGTTTGTTGTCTTGATAAATGTAAACAAACATAGCGGCTCTTTTTGGTCAATATCTACGAGTGATATAACCTTAACAACACTTCGTTTTTAGTTCATTTTGTGCGCATGTGAATGTCTTGGGCAATATCTATTTTTCTAAGTATTCACGTTTTTCTCGATATGGTATCCTTGGATAGATATTTTTCGATTGCCTCGGAACATTCGGGTTATCTTGAGCATTGATTACATTCTTGAGTCTTGATAATTCTTGTGCCTTGATATCCTTTGTCTTGATCTTGGTCTTACATCTTACGTGTCTTGATGTCTTACGAGTCTTCCGGATATCTTGGTGATATCTTGAGTCTTCATCTTGAGTCTTGATTTCTCGATTTCACCTGCTTGAGTCTTGATTTCTCGATTTCACCTTTGAGTCTTGATTTCTCGATTTCATCTTTGAAACTTGATTTCTCATTTCCTGCTTTGAGTCTTGATTTCTCGGCCATCTTTCGAACTTGAAACTTCGATTTCATCTTGAAACTTCGGTTTCTTGAAACTTCTTGAGTCTTGAGAATCTTGAAATCTAACGATCTATATCTGGCGACTATACATTGTGCAGATAACATCCTGAACACTCTAAAACTGAATCCTGACTCATCTATCAAGATTATCCTGAACATGTCATACTCAGGGGTTTTGGGATCTAATCAAAATCTTCTTTATTAAATTCATCTCCCAACATCATCCTCTTGATGCTTCTTTTGAGCTGTGGCGTCTAACGCATCAGCCTCTTCAGTACCAATCTCCGAGGTGGCAGAGATTGGCGTGTCCAACACGTGCTCAATCTTCTCTTGCCTATGCTCCAAACGAACGTTTTGGTGCAAGTCGAGAAAGATTGTCCCAGCCAACTTGTTCGTTTCCAAAACGCTTCTCAATGACAAGTTATTCATTTAAACAATCATAGAGAAATAAAATAAAATGGGAATTAAAACACATATTTCTATGATCAATATTCAACAATCAAAATAAACATGGCCTTTTAAGTTTATTTCTTCTCCATTATTTTCACATATTCGACGACCTCATCGGAAGAATACGAATTTATATCCAATATAAATTATAATGGAGTATGATCCACATTCCTATTATTGCAATATCTACTTGGGATGATTACCACAATAATAGAACTGGTAGGTTCTAAACCAATTACACAAACTGCAATTCCTAGTTGGTTGAACCTAGTTCAATCGGATGCCCCTTGATTTTCATTTTCCAGCTTAGGCTGGTGAAACAAAATCAAGTTGATTTACAACCATCAAACGACAAAAGCACGTGTCCCTATAAAAGTCCCGTTAGATGTAGATCCCAGCAAAAGACTTGGGTCTTAAATACTCATTAAAACGAAATCTCCGGTTTACTTTTAATTTTGATGGAAGGCATCGTTCAATTTGATAAAAATCATATTTTAGTAAGGAACATTTTTAAAGGCGGGGTATTAATTGCTTAATCGAGATCCAACATGCTAATCTACATCACATTTGAGAATTATTGGGCGCCGCCTGCCCAAACATGATTTATTACGGACTAACACTTATATGGGCGCCGTCTACCCAAGCAATTAATATGGTCCGACAATTATTCAGAGCCGCCTACCCAAATAATTATAATGCGGACATAGATGGCGTTAACGAATTTAAATAAATAAGTTAACGAGTGGAATTTTAATAAACCTTTTAAACAAACTTCAAAATTCAATTTTTAATTTTATTTAAGATTATTAAAATGTAATTAATCCAATTAATTACTTTGGTCTAACCAAAATCCAATTCCATATTATACTTTATTAATTTTAAATTGGATTACAATTTTAATTATTTATTTGTTAAGGGCTCATGTGCAAGTTTCGAAAACTGCACGGAAGGGCCTGTCCTAAATCTAATTTTGGCACAGTCCTTCCCCTCATCATCGCCTGGCTTCCAAAACTGTTTTCCGATCAGGTCATCCAAATCAAACATCCAACAATTCATCAGTTCATCAGAATTATCCCATAAAATTGCCAAAAAAATGGTCCAATTATTAGGGTTCAATCAGATTTTCTATTTCATCAAATTCCAAACCAATCGAAAAACCCAATCAACAATTAACATTCATCAAGAATTGAGACAGTACCAAAATCGAAACATTCATGTATCAAAAACAAAATCCAGAAATCAAAACAGGTAGACTTATTTGACATAAGGTGCGTGTGACTCGCCACCATCATCGAAGAGTCAGAGGGACGCACGTGGAGACGCGACCTATTCGAAATAGGAGATGATTGGCGAGTCGAGTCGAACCGGTGGCGCACCCACGCGACTCACCTTAATTCCAAAAGGAGTTGCCCCAAATCGAAACCAGATGGTGGCGTGGTGCACCGCCATCGTTCGAACTAATTTTTGAGCGCACGGTCGCGAATCGTGAGAAAACAAAATGGTGGTCAACAAATCAAACGAGAACCAGGCGACAACGACAAGAACAGGGGCGAAGCAAGTCACGTCGAAGCGAGGTAAAACGGATTCACAGTCGCGTGCTGTGCCACGACTACGCACGAGCGCCGCGAGTCGCGGCGATTAGCCGCCGACTCGAGCGGCGTCGTGGATTGCCAGCGAGAACCGGCGAGAACGAGGGAAAAAAGCGGCGAGACAAAATCCAGAAAACTCTAGGTTTTTGGAGAAGAAGAGCATGACAAATAAACAAAAAGAGGGACGGTTTTGTTAAATCATAGCAAGCCGCATCCAGTTGAAATTAAAAAAAAATTAATTTCAAAATAAGTTTGTCTGAATCTCTGATACCACTGTTGGAATATACTAGCACGTAGAACACGTAAATATGCGCAGCTGGAATAAGACAGTTCACTAACAACAAAAATATAATTGCATAAACAAAATACGGATAAACATAACGAGGAATCTTACAGAAATTTGTATGCAGTTTCGACTACTACGATATCCATGTAATCCAAGTTAACAGATTTGCGCAGATTTGCCAGCGTTAAATCTGAGATAGAATTTGCTAGGAACATTACTATTCTAAAAATTATAGAGAAACTAGGTTTTCTTGTTGTAGTAAATAATGAATCTCAGGATGTCAAATATATAGGGAGAGACTGGCCTAAATCCCAAGCCATCTTTATTAGGAAGATAATTCCTAATCTTGCAAAACAAATCTCACCTACGGATATTTTCCTACAATAATATTCCATAATATTATTTGGGATTCCCATTTAATTAAATCTAATTTAATTAAATAGTAATAATAATTAATTCTAAATTAATATATTATTAATTCTCCATAAATTAAATATTAAATCTAATTTAATACTTAATTAAGTAACTACAATCCGTACACGGGAGTTACTTGTTGTGTGACCCATAGGCCCTGATATATCGAGCGATTGGTCAAACTAACGGTCTTAATTAAACCCTAGACAATAAATCAGAAAATCTCAATATATGACGTACGTTGCGAGAAATATGTAACTACCTGTAACTGAATATGGGCTATTACGATTTCCTCTTTTCATTCACGAATACTCTATTAGTTGAACATGATGAAATGTCTATTCAAATTACATAATCAATTTATCTCTAATCACTAATTGATCACTTATGTCACACTTGGTCACAGAGTCCAATTTCACGTGCATTGGCCAATGACTTTGATCCAATTATGATGAGAAGATGAGTATTCTCTCTAAATCCACTTTGAGGAATGAATCCTTTTCTTGGTTCAACTACCACGCACATGCACTTCGTGATGCACCCAATCCAAGCCATATATACCAATGGAAGGGTGCAAGCGTCGTTCATGGTCAAAGTTCATCACTCCACACATGTCGTGCGTATTGAACTCAAGTCAAAGGAGTATCGCACCACTCCCACTAACCGAGACACCCGTAGACACATATAGTGGAACTACATCAAACAGTTGCTCGGATGGGTATACCAATACCCTCTAAGGTATTTGTTCATCCATCATGAGATACCTAGTATCTCGTAGTAAGTGAGATCTTACTACACTTTCTAAGAGTATGATGCACATCGCACACCAATCTCCATTAAATTATCAATATCGCATTCTTGATGATCCTTGATCGAGGCTATTTGAGAATCATGCTTAAGTCATCTTCGTTCTCAGTATCTCAATGACAACTATGATTTAGGGGAACACATATAAGAACAAATGCAAACAATAAAACATAATATTCTAATAAGTGTAACGCCATACATTTAATATTAAATAAACAATAATATTAAACCAACAATAAATATTATCTTAGTATTATGTCCATACAAAGGATTGTCTCTAGGGAACTAACACTAACAATACAATCTTGTCCAGCCTCCACAGCCAAATGATGACCAAATGGCGATCATAATGCAGGTGATCAAAAGCTAGTAAAAATAGGTCGGCAACCAAGGCGGTATGAATGTGTCGACCACCTTGTCGAGCTCACCATTAGAGCTAGTGATGATGCTGGCCCCGGTGTAACCAAAGATAAATACGACATCAATCACTCAGTATATTAGCGAGACGAACCCCAGGGTTCATGTGGGAAAAATTTTCTCATATATGACCTCCATGGGGGCCACAGATGTTACCCAGTGCCGATTTTTTCAACACACGATGGGCGACCAGGCTCATCGTTGGTTCATATCACTGTCTCCAACCTCAGTGGAATATTTTTACCAATTGGCCCAACTCTTCCTGAGTCACTTTGCTACAATGGTACCTCAACCAAACACCGCCTGATCAATGTTAGGCAAAACGTCGATGAGTCAGATAGAGCTTACCTCAAGAGGGTAGATTAACTTATTTTGGAAGGAGAAACTCTCGGCGACTAGGCAAAGGTCCTGGGGGCGGTTGAAGGCCTCAAGGTCAACACCAAACTATGGAAACTAATGATCACTCAGTACCCCACCTCGTATGCCGACTTCCGATACCGAGCGATAACTTAGTGCATAACGCCGAGTTGATCGCTCAACAACTGGGTGAGTAATAGAAAAGCAGTGAGCACAAGAGAGCAGAACAGAAAAACCCTTGTATAAGAAGCTGAGCTTGCTGGATAAGGCTCTAGTACCTTCAAACAGTTCAAAACCGGTGTCGAGGTGAAACTTCTGAAAGTCTTGAACACCTCGCCGGATCATGTGTTCAACCAAATCCGAGACAAGCAGCTGCTAAGCCAGCCAAGGAAGATTCTGAAAGAATCTGATAAGATTAGCCCCAACAAGTACTGACACTATCACGAAAGTGTAGGGAACAATACAAGCGAGTGTTGAGATCTTCTTCGACAACTCTGGCGATGATTTGAGGAAGGAAAGTTGAATGAGTTCGTGAAACGACTCATAGGAATGCAAATCAGAGGTAAAACTCCCTAGCTTGTCAACAACATGAGAATAGGAAGATAGCTCAACCTGTAGGTCCTCAGGCGAATAATGAGCGACCACTACCTCCATTTTCTGAAAATGCAATTGGGTGAGCTGTACAGACCATATCGCCAATTCACGAGGCATAATTGTAACCTTTCGCCACCAACCTAGCCTTGTAGGTTTATACTTTGCCATTTGCATCGGTCTTCCGCTTGAAGACCCATTTGCAACCTATGGGTCTAACCCCTTTTGACAATTCAACAAAGTCCCAAACTTGATTGACGTACATCGAGTCCATCTCGGATTTCATGGCTTCATGCCACTTCTTTGAGTCAACATCCAATGTTGCCTCAGTGTAAGTTCTAGGTTCGTCCTTATCCGGGATCTCCACGTCATCATGCTCCTCTATGAGGAAACCATAATATCATGTGGGTGGATTACGAACTCTAGTGGACTTACGGAGTTGTGGTTGTTCAGGCTGTACATTCTGATTGTAAAAATTTTGTGGTGCAGCGATTTCATCGTCGACCGGGGAGACCTCAAGAGCGACACTTTCGGATGCTCCTTGAGCACTTCCGGATGCCTCTTGAATGGGAGTTTGAACTATTTTGTTCTCATTCAGCTCAGTAGAGAAGAAACAAGAGAGGGGCAGAACCCTTCTAAAACTGAAAAGTGAGACTGGAGAGAAGTTGAAAACAAAGGCCTTAGCTCCTCAGAAAAAGTGGAGACTTCAAACAATTGCTGAGAAAGAGGCCAATGAAGCTGAGGAAACTCAATCTGAGGCTCGAGCAGAAATGAAATCACCTCTACAAGTTCTTGCACGAGTGGTGAAGAACATTGGAGAACAGGAGGCAGAGGAGAATATGTTCTCAGAGGCCTTAGAAACCTCTATTGGAACAGATAAGATTTCTCAGGAACTATTCAAAGGTTCTCAGATCATCGCTAAAGTAAGCCAACCTCAGGCCCCAACTGCTCAATCTTCAAAACCAGCAGAAGCTCAGGAACCATCCGATCTTAATCTGGTTGAGTTGTTGAATGAACCTTTTCTTGACCCCTCAGATCTACAACTCATTCAACCTGATCTCTCCTTTCCTGAACTTCCAAGTTCTCCAACCTTGAAGAAGGGAGAAGATGAAGAAACTGAGTGGAGAAGTAAGGGGGAACGGTTAGTTCTGGACAGATACCCTGAACTTGCAACTTACCCTGACCTTCAGGACATGTTCATCAGGTTGAGAACCACTGTCTATATCGTAAACCAGACTCTTCCAGATATGCTGAACATAGCATCTTTCCGAGGAGAAGAGTGGTGGAGTGCTGAAACTGCTGCCTTGACTGAGTTCTCAGGCTTCAGGAAGACAAAACTCAGGATCAAGGTTGTTGAGTTTGATGAACTTGTCAAGAAAAAGATTGATGAGAGAAAGAATGCTGAGATTGGAGAGACAAGTTCACAAGAAAAAGGAGGTGAGGGAGACCAAGGAGGAAAGAGAGAAGAGGAAACTGAGAAGGAACCTGAGTCATAGAAGTACATTCAGAAAGAGAAAGAGTCTGTACAAGAGAAAGAGCCTGTAAAAGAGAAAGAAGCTGAGCCAGAAAAGGCTACTGATACTGATACCCTACATCCTCAGACTGAAGATTAGCACTCTTCAGGTACCTTTTGGCACTACTGTAAATTATGCCAAAGTGACTGAAGTATCCATCTTTAAATCTGTTGATTGTGGTATGCAGGTTGAGGCTCATTTGGAGTACACTGCTCAGTTGAAGGAAATCGTACAGACTCCAGCGATTGATTTTACACCAATCCTAGATAAATTCAAACCTGTGGAGCCACTGGCGGAGAAGATGACTCAGTTGAAAACGGTACTTGCTGAGCAATCTCAGAAACTGACAAGCCTGATTTCATCTAATGATGTACAAACTGCTCAGACTGGACTAGAAGAGAAGATTGCAGCTCTTGATACTAAATTTGTTGAAATGGGAAAAGAGCTTGCTGAGAATGTAGAGAAGAAATACCAAGATAGGAGTGTCTATCTTGAGGCCAAGCTCACTGAGAAGAACCAGGGAATGATTCATACAGCTGTTCAAGAAATGAGATCTATGCTCATGGCCAAAATGACACTGATAGTTGTACGTACCCTAGGGTCTGACTGACCTGGTGAATCATCAAGGTCAAAGTTAGGAATGTATACTGTGATGTATTTTGGATCCTTTTCATTGAGCCTCAACTGATCCATTTTCAGTGATTCTGGTTTATCAGGTGCGTCTTATTTTGAGGCAGATTTCTCCTGTTCAGATGTTGACTCATCAAAGACCACATGAGGTGTCTCTTCCACAACTAGGGTTCGTTTGTTGAAAACCCTAAATGCTTTGCTGGTTGAGGAATATCCTAAGAATATACCCTCATCTGAGTTGGCATCGAAGGTTCTCAACTGACTCTTCCCATAGTTCATAAGGTGTTTTGAAGTGAATCTTAGTCAGAGAACATCTTGACATGCAGTGTTGATTGCTTCTGCCCAGAAACGGTTTGGTGTTGCATGCTCAACTAACATGGTGCGTGCAGCTTCTGGCTCAGGAAGAAATTGAAGCTGAACAGATTCTAATGGCTCTGAAACAAATTGAGACTACTGAGAAGCTGAAATTCAGGGAGCTAGAAGAAACAGAATATGTTCAGATAGATGAGCAAGCCGCTCAGAAAGCACTTGATGTTAATATGCTTGAAAGAAGGAGTACTGAGACAAGCAAGACTGGTGAAGCTCATGCCAAATCTGAGAAGAGAAAGACAGTAGCCTTCGTGGAAACTGAGGTAAGAAAGAAAAAGAAGGTTATTAGGCCGATTCAGAGAAAGTTGGTTATGAACTTTGAAGAATCTGAAGAAGAACCTGAGACTGAGAAAGCTGCTGAAACTGAACCAAAAGCTCAGCCAGGTGACTTTGATACAAAGAAGACTCTGAAAGACCTTTAGATTGAGAAAGAAAAGAGAATTGTTGCTTCTGTTTCAGGTGCACCTTTGATCAAGAAGAAGAAAGAAGAAGAACGGAGAAGGAGAGGAGTCTTCAGGAAATTCATAAGCAAAAGGAGAGGAACCGTAAAAGTTCAGAAATGGCCACACATTGATAAGTGGATTCCTATCCATATCAATGATGTTTGGGAAGAAATCAAGAGAACATTCTAGTTCTATTATGAGATTCTAAGGGAATGGAGAGGAAGTAGTTCAGACAAGAATGAAGCTTTCCTAGAATATCTTCTGACCTTCTATCCTGAGTATCTACAGAAGTTGATAAATCTTGCAGATGAGCACAACACTCAGATTGTTGCTCCAGGGCCATACATGTATCCTGCTCCTAGGTTTGAAAATGGATTTGTGAATGAGGCTGTCATCTCTCAGGAAATAGCTGGTTATGCTGTTCAGCTAGGATTGACTGGAAATAATCCTGAGATCATCAAAGCCAGAGATGAGCTGAAAAGAAGATATTACGGGATGCTCAATCTGGAAGTCCCTGAAGATGAGATAGAAGAAAACTGAAAGTTAAAGTTCAGTTGTTTTTGTTGTTTTTGACCTGTTCTTGCTTTTATATTTTCATTGTAACATGTAACTCTCCATTTTACATCAATGAAAATGCTCCTATGTGTGTTGATCAAAAAAAAGATAATATCTCATTATCTTCTATTGAACTGCTTGTCATACTGACCTGATGGTGTGTCTTCTATATAAAATTGAAACCTGTGATAGATAAGGTTTTCTTGAATTTGTAATAGATGGTTTTGACATCATAAAAAAAGGGGAAATTGTTGGGAGATGAATTTAATAAAAGATAAAGATTTTGATTAGATCTTAAAACCCTTGAGTATGACATGTTCAGAATAATCTAAGGTAGATTAGAAAACAGTTTTTCAGTATAGTTAGTTCAGGAAATATATGCAAAATGTATAGTCAGCAGATATCTCTGAGTTTATAGGTTAAGACACACATTGAGGGGGAACTCAGTAGAATGAATAAAGACATCTGAACACTCAGAAGACTTTAGAATACTCAGAAGAACCTGAGTATCCAGATCGCCCTGAAGACTCAAATCAACATGAAGACTTGAAGACCTGAAGATTACCTATCTGAGGACAAATAGACTGAGGAAGTCTTATGCATTTATGAATAATAAATGTTGTCTAAATATTTGATTGCAGACAAAAGGAACTAAAACTAAGTGTCTTTTAAGGATGTCTCATTCAGAGAGATTGACCTAAAAGAGCCGTTTTGTTTGTCTCTATGCACTGAAGTTATGAACCAAGCAGAGAGGGACAACACTATACTTCACTGACATAGAAAGAGATGTGACACTGGGGATGTCAGATGTACTTAGTTCCAGACTGCAAAAACTTGGTGATTGGCTGCATTGGTTACTTGGTACCCAAACCATGCAAGGACTTGTTCAAACCCTAACATAGCGGTTCATCACTAACCAAATAAGGAAACCCTTGATGCTATCTCTTCCAATGGACAGTTTTTCAAGAGTGACCTTGGTGATTTGCCTATAAATACTAGTGACCTTCACCATTGCAAGGTTACGAGAAATCAAGCAACTCAAGAGCTCATTCGTATTCAAGTTTATATTGTGAAGAACTCGAAACCAAAAGAATTTTCCAAGTGTTTTGTCTTTGAAGAGAGCTCATTCACTAAGCCTAGATTCAAGCATATTCAAAGCTTAGTAAGAGATATCCTAGTCTTTTACCTTGTGTTTATTGTAAAAGGACATCTCACATTAGTTGGAAACCAACCAAAACCCAAACCCTTTTTAGGTAGTTTGAGTGTGTAGTTGTTGGAAGTGAGAGTTGTAAAGAGTGAGTAAGCTGCAGGAGTTCAGCTTGAAAGCTCTAGAGAATAAGTTAGTAAGCTGCTTGTGTTCAGTCTGAAAGCTTGTGTTTGTTGAGTTAGTAAGCTGCAGTGTAGTTTAACCTGAAAACTCATAGTGAAAAGGGAGTAAGCTGCTGAGTTCAGTCTGAAAGCTTAAGGTAGTAGTAGTAGTGTGTTAAGGAATTTCTCTGACGATCAGAGAGAGTGGACGTAGGAGCTTGAGTCTCTGAACCACTATAACTTGCTGTGTTGTTTGCTTTCTGCCTTGCATATTATCTATTGCATATTTTCACTGAAAGCATACTAAGTTTTATGATATTTAGTTGAAATCAATCCACCGAAGGTTGCATTGAATTGATCACAAGCTTAACCACTATTTTACTGAGTAGCAAAAGATTTTCTGCAAAGTAAAACAAGTATTAACTTAGGGCCTACACATTCCGCACTCTAGATAAGCTAGTATAGATAGTTATCAAACTGATCAACTCATCTGAGTAGTCAGTAAGATTATTATCTACTCCAAGCTTATTTGAACTCTGTTTTAAAACTGAGATCAGTTGGGCTAATCTGAATTCTCTGAAAGCTGCTCAGTGTTATTGTCTCTGTAGACTTTACCCAGAACATCTTGTGCTTCTCAGGACACCCTGACTCACTGATCACAGTTTTAGTGAAAAGTTTAAAAAATCACTATACACGTGTATTTCTCCCCCCACACACGTGTGAGACTCATTTACCCCGAGACCAACAAGAGCATCATTCAAAATCAACGTAGAAGTTTCCACTGATAGAATACTTCAATTATTACATATGGATCTGTTGATGTTGCACGGATGTTGTTCCAGATGTTGGACAACATTCCGCACAACATCTTAAATTTGCCCTTTCTCCTAACACTGACTTCGTTTTATTAGATGTGTTTTTCTATGTTTCCTATATTGCAGGTTGAAGACAATTTGGATATTGTCAAGCGGTTGCACTGGAATGGAGTGAGAATAGAAAGATCATGGGTGGTTACACCAAGATCATGAAGATAGTGGAAGAGATGTTCAAGGGTATCCAAGCCAAGTGGATAGGACAATGCAGTTGTTCAAGGGTATTCAAGTTTGAGTTAAAGTGAAATACCATTTGCTCTACTCCAAACTTAAGAGAGTAGAATCCAAAACACAACCGTGAGTGGATTGTGAGGGTCAATGCTATGTGTATTTGTACTGGTCAAGTGTATTATAATATTTTCCATCAGTATTAATTTTATCTTATTAGATCAAGTTTTAGGTTGAATAAGATCACTAGTTACTTGATTGAATATATTGATTTTTTGGTGTGTGGTTTTTCACTACACCTTTTAGGATCATGTAAAAGATTTATGTGTATCTCACTACTTGTTATAGTGATGTTTTAACCATGAGGTTCGTATAGTCTGATTATAGACTATACACAATTTTGAAATCCTTTGCACTGCATTTTTAATCTTTCGCTGTCATATGTTGTTTTACATGTTGCACAATATTCTCAACAACACTCTGTGTTGGGAGATGAATTTTAATAAAGATTTATGATTTTGATGAGATCCCAAAACCCCTGAGTATGACATGTTCAGAATGATCTTGATAGTTGAGTCAGGATTCAGTTTTTAGAATATTCAGGATGTTATCTGCGGAGAATGTATAGTCGGCAGATATAGTTCGGGATAATTCTCAAGACTTCGATGAGGATCTTGAAAGTAAATCAAGACTCAACGAGAAGACTCGATACATCGGTCGATAAAATTACAAAGATTCGAAGACCACAAGACTCGTAAGACTCAAGACACAAAGACTGAAGACTGAGGAACTAAAGATCAAGAATACTGAAGGCACAATAATCATCAAGACTTCGAGAAGGTAATTGAATGCTCAATTATGAACCCCGAATGTTCCGAGGCAATTTGAATATATCTATCTCGAAGGATGCAATCTTGAGAAGATCGCGATTCCTTAGAAAGTTAGATATCTGCCAAGACATTCAAATGCGCATAAAAAAGGAACTAAGTCAGAAGTGTTGTTAAGGTTATATTAAACTCAGAGTTTGTAACCAAAAAGAGCCGTTGAAGGTGTCTACCTTTAACTGGAGACAAAAGTAAAAAAGAGGAAGACAACACATGCCATCTTGACCTGAGACGGTGATGAGGATCTCTCTCAAAAAAAGATGTCGATGTACAAAAGTTCCGATCGCAAAAAGTGAAGACCGGCTACATGAAAGGCTATTGCCTAGAAAGTGTTAGGGAGTTTCAAACCCTAAATATAGCCGTTTCACACACCACAAGAGGGAACTCACGGTCATCTCTCCAACGGATAGTTTTCAAGAGTGACCTTGGTGTATGCTATAAATCTTGGTGACCCTCTACATTGTAAGGTGATGGGAAATTTATACGCAACTTAAGAGCTCAAGCCTATTCTTGTAAAAGATAAAAGCACTCGAAAAACTTAGAATTTCCCAAGTGCTTCAATATTGAAGAGAGCTCACTATACTAAGCCTAGCTTGATAAGAATTATCCAAAGCTTAGTCGAGATATCCTAACCCTTTGCATTGTGCTTTATTGTAAAGGATATCTCATCCTAGTTGGAAACCAACCAAGAAACCCCAAACCCTTGTGAAGGTAGTTGGAGTGTGTTTGTTGGTGAGAAGTGTTGTAAAGAGTTAGTAAACTACACGGAGTAGTCAGAAAACTCTAGAGGAGAAGTTAGTAAGCTACAGGGGTAGCCTGAAAGCTTGTGTGTGATTGAGTAAGTAAACTACGGAGGTAGTCAGAAAGCTCAAGGTCGGGTTGAGTAAGTAAACTATGTGGAGTAGTCAGAAAACTCAGGGCCGAGTTGAGTAAGTAAACTACGAGGTAGTCAGAAAGCTCAGAAGTTGATAGTGAATTTCTCTGACGAGTCGGGGAGAGTGGATGTAGGAGCTTGAGTCTTTGAACCACTATAATTGCTGTGTTCTTTATTGCTTTCCTTATCTGTGCTTATTTGTTGCATTGACTTGATTTTGAAAAGCATACTTTTCACTGATATTCAGATGGAATCAATGCACTGAAGTTGCATAAGTGAATCACAGCCTAATCACTATTTCATAAAGGGAAGGTTATCAGCAAAGCTTAAAACGAGTATAAACTATGGGCCAACCATTCCGCACAACTGAGTAGCTAGAACAGATAGTTACCAAACTGAATGTACTCTTCTGAGGGTTCAGTAAGTTAGTTATCTGATCCAAGCAACTCAGGATCTCTGACACTCAGGACTCAGTTGGGATTATCTGAGGTTTCTGAAAGAAGCTCAGGATCACTGTCTTAGTAGACTTTGACTCAGAGCAATTCGTGCTTCTCAGAACCTAATCTTCAGGATTATCTGACCCAAGCTGACCTCAGTAAGAAAAAGTTTTAAAAACACTGAACACGTGTATTCCCCCCCCATACATGTGTAAGACTCGTTTGCACTGGGACCAACAAGTGGTATCAGAGCAGTGGTTCAAACTTGACCACCTGCTGTGTTGACCAAAGTTTTATTTTCAAAAATACTTGTGGTCTATCTGAACTGATCTTATTTGCTGAAACTTTTTATTTATTTTTAGATCAGAAAAATGTCTTCTAAAAAACTTCCCATGTTCTCAGTGGAGAACTATGACCTATGGAGACTTAGAATGCAGGCTCATCTGTATTCAAAACATGAGCGTATGTGGAGAGTGGTCTCTCAAGGACCATTCCAGTTTACTGTAGTGAATCCCAGAGTAACAGAAGATGAGAGAATTGATCCTAGAGCAGAATTTCCTAAGTCTGATGACCAACTGACTCCTGAGGAGAGAAAGTTAGTCAATCTAGACTACATTGCAAAAGACACACTATACAACACAATTGATGATGGTGTGATGGGAATGATCTCTCACTGTAATACTGCTAAAGAGATTTGGGATACACTAGCTGTTATGTGCCAAGGCACAGATCATATAAAAGAAAACAAACTTTCAGTGGCAATTGGAAAGTTTGACAGTTTTGAAATGGATGATGGTGAATAAATAGACAAACTGGAAGTCAGATTCACTAGCATCATGAATGATCTAAATGCACTTGGAAAGAAATACCCACAGAGAGAAGTTGGATTGAAAATTCTTAGAGGTCTATCTAAGAAATGGGATATTCATGCAGTGGTGATTGAAAACACCAAGAATATTAACTCAATGCCTTACCAACAAGTCTTCTCTGAGCTGAAAGCCTATGAATTTGTAATTGATAAGAAATCCAAAAAGGCTGACAGCAAAGATGATTCTTCATCGAGTAAGAATGTGGCCTTAAAAGCCAAAGATAAAACTCAGAAAAAACTAGAGAGTCTCGAGAACCCCATGCCAAAAAATCGGGATGAGCTTGAGGAAAAGCTAAGAATCGATGGCTAGAAGGTTTGATAGACTCAATAATAGATTTGGAAAATACAAAAAGCTATTATAGGAACCACAGGTACCGGAAGAAACCCGAGGACGATCAACCGAGAAGAAGAAAAGACACGAAAAGTCAAGGATCTTCATCCAAAAGAAAGGACTCCAAGTCCAAAGAAGGAAATGATCGGGATGATGATGCCAACAGATGCTATAAGCGCCGGAAGAAAGGTCACTTCGGTATGATTGTCCAGTTTGAGTGCTAAGGAGAGAAGAAAAGGCAAGCTATAAGAGACCAAGTTCTCAAGCAAAAAGGCCATGGTTGCGAAGAAGAAGAACACTCGAGGAGGAATCTAGCTCTTCGATGAGATATTCTCGAGACGGTGAAAGTGATGACATCTCTGTCGATGGCCATTGAGGAGGTAAACTCTTCTTTCTCTGTTATTGTTGCTCCTACACTAGCACAAGAGTTTTTCAAGTTCCAATCGAAAAAATAGTCATTTTTTGACCGATGGATTCTTTTCGAGAATCTAATGAAGGACTATCTTTGTTTTGCAAGGATCCGCTAAATCAAACTCAAGAGCGAGAATAAAAGGAACCGAAAGTTTGAAAATCTAAAATGGAAAGACTCTAGCAATATTGAAGTCACTTCTCAATTAATGGGAGCTCTTGATGAACTGGATGTTACGAAGTACAACTCTCAAAGAAAGAGAAGTTGATAATGTCCCTAATCGAAAAGCTAGAAAAATCCATTTGAAGAGATTCAAATAATCGAACTAAGTTCAATGACCTCTCGAGAAGCATAAAACTCTACATAAGCGTGAGGATAGTGAGCGAAAAGAAGTTAACTCTATTGAATAATGCATCTAATGTAATAGATGAAATCGGACTATAAAAATCTGGATTGGGATATATTCCAGGGGAACCTCACAAGGTCATCTAAATGTTTGCGTCAAGTAGCAAGAAGACTATCTTTGTAAAACCAGTGCACCTACACTTCAAACCGAAGAAATGCCTGTGGTTGTAGACAAGGAAAAGGACCTATGGTCTCAAAGAAAACTTAATGATCGTTAGAAAGCCCAAACCTCGGTGAAGGCAAGAAAACTGAAAAGCGATCGATTGAAAGTTTCGAGCAAGTACTTCAAAGCCCCGGCTAAGAATGCAAACTGAAAGGCTCCACACTTGAACCATCGGAGGAATCCTCGGATGAGAAACACTCAAAGAGAGACATTCTCAACCCAAGAGACCAAGTCCTCGAGATCTTTGAAAGACCAGATTCAAAGATGCATAACTTTGAACCTCACTTGCCTAAGGGTAATGTTATTTGAACCCGAGTCATCAAAGATTTAGTCCGGCTGCACAAAAGCCTAAGCATCTGAACAGAAGGCCTGAACCAAAGAAGAACTCTAAGGCACATGTTCATGCTAAAGCTAGCACACATATATCTGAAAACTCTAAGGCACCCGGTAGTGGATGTATATGGATGTTTATGGAAGACAAATTAGCCACTCTAAAGTGATTAGAGTTGTCAGGCAGATTTGGATTCCGAAAGGTACAGCTAACCTTGTAGGACCCTACACAAAATGGGTACCTAAGAATTGATCTGTTTTTCAGGAGGAAAACCAGGGCACTAAGCTGATGAAAGATCACATGGCACTGATGAGCAGAGATGAAAAAGCTCCTGATGTATGGTATCTTGACAGTGGATGCTCAAGACATATGACAGGATTCAAGAAGATGCTCAGTGACTATGTTGAACAAAGAGGCCCACAAATCACTTTTGGAGATAACTCCAAGGGACAGACTGAAGGATATGGAACTTTGGAAGTCGACTCAGTTCATATCCATGGTGTTTCATATGTATCTGGATTGAAGCATAACTTGCTGTCAATTAGCCAATTCTATGATAAAGGTTTCAATGTTGAGTTCTCCAAGAACTTATGCTTTGTGAAAGATGATACATCACAGAAAGTATTACTGACTGGTACAAGAAAAGGGAATGTGTATCTTGCTGATTGGAGTTCAACTCCTAAAGATACATGTTTAATTGCTAAAAGTTCCACAGATACCACTTGGTTATGGCATAAAAGAATGAATCACCTAAACTTCAAAACCCTGAACAAGCTTGCAAGATTAGCTCTTGTGAGAGGGTTTCCTAATGAAGTGTTCAGTAAGGAACACATTTGTGATGTGCGAAAAGGAAAACAAGTCAAAGCATCATTTAAAAGCAAAGTAGAAGTTTCTACTGAGAGAATACTTCAGCTTTTGCATATGAATCTGTTTGGTCCTATAACACCTGTGAGCACTAATGGCAGGAAATACACATTGGTAGTAGTTGATGACTACTCAAGATATACTTGGGTCATATTCTTACTCAGTAAGAAAGAGACTCAGATAAAGCTGCCAGAATTACTTAAAAGACTCAGTATTGAGAAAAATCTGAGTGTGGTCAAAATTAGATCTGACAAAGGAACTGAGTTTATAAATCATATCATTTCTGATTATTGTGCAGCAAATGGAATTCTACATGAAACATCACCGCAAGGACCCCTCAACAAAATGGTGTTCTTTGAAAGAAGGAACGAGAACTACGAAAGAAGTTTGCAAGGACAATGATAGTTTGAAGTCGATATTCCTAAAAGATTTTGAAATTTGAAGTCATCAACACTTTGCATGCTACTCTCGGAATAGATCCATCTTGACAAAAAAAGTCAAGGAAAAAGCCTTATGAGCTTTGGAATGAAAGGAAGCCTCTTGTTTCTTTCTTTTCGTGTGTTTGGTTGCAAGTGTTTCATACACAATAATGGTAAAGATCGGTTGAAAACATTTGATAGTAAAAGCGATGAAGGAATATTCTTAGGATATTACGAAGTTAGTAAAACTTTCGAGTTTACAAATCTGTAGGACTCTTATTGTGGAGGAAACACCTCATGTTGTTTTTGATGAATCTGTTTGTGTTCGGAAGAAACAGAACATGATGCAAATGAACCGACTAAGAGGATCACCATTAAGCCCGAAACGAAAAGATAAATCATCCACTTGAACACGAAAAGAAGAAGTCGGTCCACTATCTATGATTGGGTGACTCGGACTCGAATAAAGAAGTTCATGATGGAAATCGGGGATGGTGAGACCCAGAAAACCAACACTCCAAAAGGTGACCAATCTGAGCAGACACCGATTCGGACTCGTGCGTGATGCCAATGAAGATGTGGTCACAAATGAGGCAAATTCTGAATCTATCAACCAAAGGGGGAACAAATGTCTCGACAATGTTCAATAGAATTTCCCACGAGGAAGATGATTCCTTTCTCTGTTTTGTTGTTCCCGAAGTTTGTTTGATTTAATCGAACCTAACATTTCAAATGTTGAGGATATCATTGAAGGGGAACATCAAGAAGGAAATGGTTAGATAGCCATCCTACAAGCCGATTGTGGGTGATCTAACCCCAAGGAGTTAAGACTAGAAGGTTCCATGTAGAGAGTGCACTATTCTGCTTTGCTTCCTATCGGAGAAAGAACCTACCGAGATTGGTGAAGCTCTACAAGATTCTCATTTGGATTAATGCCATGCAAGATGAAATTTGAATCAATTCTCGAGGAATGAAGTATGGGAGCCGATAGATAGACCCGGAAAAGGCACAATGTCATTGGAACCAAGTGGGTTTTCAAGAACAAAAGAGATGAAAACAACAACATTGTGAGAAACAAGGCAAGGCTAGTTGCACAAGGTTATTCCCAAGAAGAAGGCTTGGATTATGATGAAACCTTTGCTGTTGCAAAAGACTAGAAGCCATCGATTGTGTCTTGCATATCTTTGCCCACATGAAGTTCACGATCATCGGATGGATGTGAAAAGTGCATTTCTGAACGGCGTGCTTAAAGAAGAGGTTTATGTGGAACAACCTCCTGGTTTCAAACAGAATGACCAAGTTTACAGGCTAAGAAAAGCTTTGTATGGTCTTAAACAAGCACCCAGAGCATGGTATGATACTCTTTCTCAGTTTCTTACTGACCATGGTTTTGTCAAAGGAACTGCTGATAGAACTCTGCTCGGGATAGAGGATGGGAAGATATCTTACTAGTTCAGATATATGTTGATGACATCATTTTTGGATCTCCAAACCATCAGCTGTGTGAAAAGTTTTCAACACTGATGAAAGGCAAGTTTGAGATGTCAATGATGGGAGAGATGAATTTCTTTCTAGGACTTCAAGTGAAACAATCAAAGGAAGGAATATTCATCAACCGTGCAAAAGTACACCGAGATCCGATTGCCAAATATGGTGTATGACTTGCAATGCGCTTAGAATTCCCATGAATACTAACTACAAGATGGAACCCCGATTCTAAAGGCAAATCGATAAGTCATACTTATTATAGAGGAATCATTGGATCATTGCTCTATCTCACAGCAAGTAGGCTGGATATAACATTTGCTGTTGGGATATGTGCAAGATACCAAGCTAATCCTAAGGCTAGTCACATGGATGCTTCCGAAAAATACTGAAATATCTTAAGGGCACAGTGAATAGAGGATTATGGTATCCAGCTGATGATAACCTAGAGTTAAGTGGTTACTCGATCTCGATTATGGAGGATCTTGAAATTGACAGAAGTCCACTTCAGAACTTGTCAATTTATAGGAAGCAAGTGATATCTTGGTTTTTCGAAAATGCAGGACCTCGATAGCAACAAGTACTTCTTGAAGCTAAATATATGGTCGCATCGAAGTCTGCGTGCCACACGATTCTTTGGCTCAGACAACAATCGAGGGATTATAAAGTTGTAGCCAATGAAGTACCAATATTTTGTGACAATAATAGTGCCATTGCTATTTCACAAAACCCGATTGCACACGGATGCAAGCATGTGGATATCGACACATCACTTCATCGAGAGATCATGTCGAGAAGAAGGACATAAGGATGGAGAAAATTCATCTTGATAAGCGGAGAGAGCTGATATCTTGACTAAACCTTTGGCGGAATCAAGATTTCAAGAACTTTCGGTTGAATTAGGGATGCTAGAACATGTGTTTAGACTAAAATCAGAAAAATTGAAGGTTTTCAGATGCATGAAGTTTTCTCAGAATCCTTCTGAGAAGCTCAGGATAAAATGGAAATACTGAACTAAGTCTCGAAAAAACTTCGGAGCTTGAACCAATTCAATACTTTCGATATTATCGACATTTTATCAAGATCGAAGACTCAATAAGACTGATAGAGGGAAATTGGTCTGAAGAAGTAATGACTCATGCGATCCATTTATTGCTCAAGTAAATTCAGTAATCATTCGTAATAAATATAAAAACACCTGAGGAATGTTTTTTTTTTGCGGGATCGTTTTAAATTCCGAAGAAGGTCAACAGTCATTTAATGCTCAGCTACATTAATGACCAATGAGGATGTTTTGGCGGCTTACTTTTTTTCGATCGTCGGTTCAGATACGATTAATCGGAGATTAATCTCAACCGTTGTTACTCACCTAACCAACACGATTCCCCATGATCTCAAGGTTATATAAACCCCAATTAGTCATTCTAGCCTAAATTTTATCAAACCCTTCGTTTCCAAATCCTCTGCAATTAAAAATCCCCTTTTACCCAGAAATTCTCCAAACCCTAAAGCTTCACTTCTTCAATGAAACTCTAAAATGGCTCCAACCCTGTTCGAGAGATTAGCCAAAACCAACAAGACGTGGTACGAGTTCGTTGTCTCACTTGAAAGCACAACCAACTCAAAGCCAGAAGAGGAGGCTCTACATATGATTCGACTGGCTAAACTTACCCAACTAGTCACAAACCGACCAGACCAGGAGTTTGCGAAAGAGGTAATCAAATTCATCTGTAACTTGAAGATAGATGAAGAGGGCTGTATGCATTCTAAGTTAACTGTATCACACTTAGAGCAGTCATCCAAATACGTTGATTTTGAGAGGGATCTGTATATAGTTCCGAAAAATCCGAATGATGTTTTTGAGCTCTGTAATAGAGGAGAGGATCCTACGACGTACATGTCAGGTAGAGAGCAGGAGTACTTAGATAGGATTGCTGAGAATCCTGTTAAGTTTGAGGCGACATTGCATAAAAGGCACCTGAAGCCACAATATCGTGTGTTGATGGATATTGTGAGCAAGTGCATCATGAGTCTTCTTGGGGAGTTTTGAGCGGATAAGTACCCGGCTCAGATTGATGGCGGCGATAGAAGCTTCACCCACCACATTCAACCGGTCAAAATTCTGATTTAGACGGTGAGTGAAAGCAGACCAAAGTTTTTAGAAGATTGACGGGCGATCTCAATCAAAGGCAAGATCCACCATGCCACCAAAGTTGCTTACATTTTGGAGATGTGCGCGAGAGGAGGAGGATATCTTCGCCAATTCGACCCCATTTCCTAAGTCCAAAATTCTCCTTAAACCCATTCTTTGCAAGGAAGCGGTGTCATCGGGGAAGAGAAAAAAAAGGTAGAATCACCTTCTGCGATTCTTTGAAAAAAGACCCAACAAACTAGGGGAAGGTGTTGTTGGAGGCAAAGATGGAGCGAGGAGCAAAAATGATGAAACGAAAGAATCTTGCTCCAAAACGCAGAAGATTGGTGGTTCTCACCGATGAAGATGAAAGTGATCTTGAAGAGATTCAACCCGAGGGCCAAACCGCTTTCGAGTTCACCATTACAAGTGTTGGCTCGGGTTATCTCTAGGACACGGATCGGGCCGGGGAGCGGGTCTTTTACGAGGTGCTCGAGACATCGCTTTCGATCTGAGATAAAATTTCGGGAAATTTTCAAAGGAGCTCGGACCTCGAGATGCCTACCTCGGATGTGCAGGCTCGAGACCGGAAGGGCCCAGCTCGAGTCGATCTGAAGATGTGCAAGCTCGGGACCAGACGAGCCAACTCGGACTCAAAGAGGATATACCGGTTAAGGCCTCAAACCCACTCGGATGCTAACCGAGGACTGACCGCCCAAACTTGAATCTTCTTTGAGACTCGGGAGCGGAAATATTCTTGATGAGCTCTGGTGATCTACTTCTTTATCCCCAGCGTAAACTTCAAATGAACCAGAGAGCCCGAGATGGAAGAAGGGCGAAATTTGAAAAGGAAAGTGGAGGAGCAAGGGGGAACGGTTCATACTTGACCGATACCCTGAGCTCAGCTCATACCCTGATCTGCAAGATATTTTCTTCAGATTAAGGACAACTGTATTTATCCTCAATCAGACTCTTCCCGAGATGCTTGATATTGCTTCTTTTAGAGGGGAAGACTGGTGGAATGAGGAGACAGCCTTTCTGACCGACTTCTCAGGGTTCAGAAGGACAAAGCTCAGGATGAAAAACTCCGATTTTGATGAGCTGGTTCTGAGGAAGTTGGCTGAGAGGAGAGCAACTGAAGTTGGTGACCCAAGCAGCGGAGACAAATCTCAAGATGGAGATGGGGACCAACGGGGAGATATTGAGAAGCAGTCTCAGATTGAAAAGGAGACTTCATTGTCGATCAACTGGATCTAGTCAACACCGTAATGTTGATAGTACTCTTGGATCGAGGCGCTACCGAGATTGGAGCTCAGAATGAAGCTGGAGCTCAAGATGATCAGACAACACAGGAGGTACAGAAGATTCCTGAGATTGATCTCACTCCCCTGATAGAGAAACTTGAGAAGGTTGAGCCAATGATGATCAAGATTGCTCAGATGGAAGAAACGTTGGCCAATCAAGCTCAAAAGATGGACGGTCTTAGTCACTCTTCTGAACTGGTGCAAATTCAAAACACTCTAACCACCCAGATGACCTCCATGGAAGGAAAGCTGAATGAGAAGCTGGAGGGAGTCAAGGCTGAGTTAAGTGATGAACTGAAGCAGAAACACCAGGAAAGTTCTGATTTCCTAGAGGTGAAACTGGCAGAAAAGAATGAGGTGCTAATCAAGTCTGCTGTTGAGGAAATGAGCTCAATGCTCATGACCAAGATAACAGAGATGTTCAAAGAAGCACTCTCCGGCCAGTTTGCCCACTTATCTGAAGAATTTTATGTGGCCAAGAACTATCTAAGGAGGCTGGAAGACAAACAAGATCAGATAGCAGGAGAAGTTCGCTGTGTGAGCAAAGAGCAATATCACATGGACACAACACTCTCCAGGCTTCTTCCAAATTACGGTGCCAAGAAGGGGGAAAAGGAAGCTGAAGATCTCAGAAAGTTCATGGCACGTACATTGGAGAAGAAGGCTCAGAAAGATGCTGAAATGTATAATCTAGCAAAAGCCTTTAAAGAAGTCGGAGCTACTGAGAAGTTAAAGTTCGCTCAAGTAGAAAAGCCTATCTACACTCGAGTTTCTGAGCAAGCTATGCTTGATGTTGCAAGAGAGAAACCGAAAAGCAAGCAAAGGTTGGAACAAGCCAGTTCTTTTGAATCGCTTATGAAGAGGAAAGCCTTGGGCATTGTTCAACCTGAAAGCAAACGTGCAAAGGCTTCTAAGCCAATCCAGAGAAAACTGATTCTGGATGATGTCAACAACTAGTGGAATCTGAGTCTCAACCTCAGAAGAAAGTCTTCAACACGAGAAATGCTCTAAAGACACTCCAAGAAGAACAAGCTAAGAAAGCTGCTGCTTCGGTCTCAGGAACATCTGTGATCAGAAAGAAGATAGACGGAGAGCAGAAGCGAAGGAGTGATTTCAGGAAGTTTGCGAGCAAGAGGAAAGGAACATCAAAAGCACTAAAGTGGCCCCACGTTGATAAATGGATGCCTATCAAACTCAACGATATGTGGGAAGAAGTCAAGAGAACCTTCGGTTCAATTATGATGTTCTCGAGGGAATGGAGAGGGAAAGCTCGGATCGTAATGAAGCTTTCATTGAATACCTTCTTATCTTCTATCCAAAGTATCTACAGAGTCGATTAACTGCGGATGAAGGAGAGGTACAGATAGATAGTAGCCCCGGTCCATATTCCTATCCACCTCCAAAACTTGATAATGGCTTGGTGAATGAGAAGGCCATTACTCAAGAGATTGCTCAATATGCTGGTCAGTTGGGTTTAACAGGAAATAGTCCGGACATCATCAAGGAAAGAAATGAGTTTGAAGAAGAGATTTTTTCGAATGTTTGACTGGAGGTGCCAATGATGAAGTTGAGAATGAAGCAAACTGAAGAGCAGAAGACTGAAGAGCCAAAATCAGAAGACTGAAGACTGAAGACTCGGAAGATTTTGTAATCTTTAAATTTTTGTCTTTTTAATTTTGTTGATAAACTCATTGTAATATGTAACGGGATACCAATCATCAATGAAGATTTATCATTATGCTCAAAAGATAATATCTCATTATCTTATTTACATGTCTTTTATTTTGATATGCCTGAATGAATGTCTCTGAACTGATTGTATGTTGATAAGGGAGAAATTGTTTAAGTATTTGGTAATGAACTAGTTAAAGAGATTCATTACTGAAGAAATTGATGAATGATTAAACTGTTGAGAAACTCTGAAATTGTTGAGAGATTCTCTGATTTAAGAAATTGTTAGGAGACAACCAATCTTGTAATAGGATAAACTGAAACCTGAGTATAGGTTATTTGTTTGTAACAAGATAGATTTTGGCATCATCAAAAAGGGGGAAATTGTTGGGAGATGAATTTTAATAAAGATTATGATTTTGATTAGATCCCAAAACCCCTGAGTATGACATGTTCAGAATGATCTTGATAGTTGAGTCGATTCGGTTTTAGAATATTCAGGATGTTATCTGCGGAATGTATAGTCGTGAGATATAGTTAAGATAGTTCTTGAAGACTCGATGGGATCTTGAGTAATCAAGACTCGGCTGAAAGACTCAATTACATCGGTCAAGATAAACTACAAAGATTCGAAGACCACAAGACTCGAGAAGACCAAAGACTCGTAAGACTCAAGACACAAAGATCAAGACCGAGGAACTAAAGAACAAGAATATCAAGGCACAAGAATCATCAAGACTCGAGAAGGTCTCAACGCCAAGATATGAACTCAATGTTCCGAGGCAATATATATATCTATCTCAAGGATGCAATCTTGAGAAGATCGCGATTCCTTAGAAAGTTAGATATCTGCCAAGACATTCAAAATGCGCACAAAAGGAACTAAGTCGGAAGTGTTGTTAAGGTTATATCAAACTCGAGTTTGTAACCAAAAAAAAGCCGTTGAAGGTGTCTACCTTTAACCGAGACAAAAGTCAAAAAGAGGAAGACAACATCGTACCATACCGACAATCGACAAAGGATGTGTCTCTCTGAAAAAGATGTCGATGTACAAAAGTTCCGTGATCGCAAAAAGTGAAGACCAGAAATTACATGAAAGGCTATTGCCTAGAAAGTGTTAGGGAGTTTCAAACCCTAAATATAGCCGTTTCACACACCACAAGAGGGAACTCACGGTTCCTCTCCAACGGATAGTTTTCAAGAGTGACCTTGGTGTATGCCTATAAATCTTGGTGACCCTCTACATTGTAAGGTGACGGAAATTTATACATAACTTAAGAGCTCAAGCCTATTCTTGTAAAAAGATAAAAGCACTTTCGAAAAACTTAGAATTTCCCAAGTGCTTCAATATTGAAGAGAGCTCACTATACTAAGCCTAGCTTGATAAGAATTATCCAAAGCTTAGTCGAGATATCCTAACCCTTTGCATTGTGCTTTATTGTAAAGGATATCTCATCCTAGTTGGAAACCAACCAAGAAACCCCAAACCCTTGTGAAGGTAGTTGGAGTGTGTTTGTTGGTGAGAAGTGTTGTAAAGAGTTAGTAAACTACTCAGAGTAGTCAGAAAACTCTAGAGGAGAAGTTAGTAAGCTACAGGGGTAGCCTGAAAGCTTGTGTGTGATTGAGTAAGTAAACTACGGAGGTAGTCAGAAAGCTCAAGGTCGGGTTGAGTAAGTAAACTATGTGGAGTAGTCAAAAAACTCAGGGCCGAGTTGAGTAAGTAAACTACGAGGTAGTCAGAAAGCTCAGAAGTTGATAGTGAATTTCTCTGAAGAGTCGGGGAGAGTGGACGTAGGAGCTTGAGTCTCTGAACCACTATAATTGCTGTATTCTTTATTGCTTTCCTTATCTGTGCTTATTTGTTGCATTGACTTGATTTTGAAAAGCATACTTTTCACTGATATTCAGTTGGAATCAATTCACTGATGTTGCATAAGTGAATCACAGCCTAATCACTATTTCATAAAGGGAAGGTTTTTTCGCAAAGCTTAAAACGCAGTATAAACTAAGGGCCAACCATTCCGACTGGCGAGTAGCTTAGAACAGAGATAGTTACCAAACTGAACGTACTCTTCTGAGGGTTCAGTAAGTTAGTTATCTGATCCAAGCAACTCAGGATCTCTGACACTCAGAACTCAGTTGGGATTATCTGAGGTTTTTGAAAGCAGCTCAGGATCACTGTCTTAGTAGACTTTGACTCAGAGCGATTCGTGCTTCTCAGAACCTAATCTTCAGGATTATCTGACCCAAGCTGACCTTAGTAAGAAAAAGTTTTAAAAACACTGAACACGTGTATTCCCCCCCCCATACACGTGTAAGACTCGTTTGCACCGGGACCAACACTCTGAAAATACACGCTCACACACTTTCAGTTGGCTTTTCCAGAGCCATAAACTTGATACACTAAGTTAAAGGTCCTGTGTTTAAAGTGTGTTTTTGCAATGGATTATCCTCTGACCCCTTCTTTAAAACCTCCAATTTTGTATGGATCAAATTATCCCTACTGGAAACCTAAAATGCGCATGTACATTAAGTCTATAGATGAGAGAGCATGGCGTAGTGTGTTTTCTGGTTAGAATCCACCAAAGACGGTTGGTGATAATGATGGTGAATCACAAGTCAAAAGGGAGATTGATTGGTCCAATGATGAATGCACATCGGCCAATTTCAATTCTAAAGCCCATAATGCGATTTTTACTACTACTGATGTTTCTATGTTTAAACTGATATCTAACTTTGTTTCTTTTAAGGATGCATGGGAAATATTGCAGGAACATTGTGAAGGATCATAAAGTGTTCGAAGAACTAGACTCAGAATATTGGGAACCAAGTTTGAAAACTTGAAGATGAAAAATGATGAGAACATTTCATCATACAATGAAAGGATAAGTGAGATTGGTAATGAGTCACACTCACTTGGTGATCCAATTTCCAACACTCGGTTAGTTAATAAGATACTTAGAACTGTTCCTAAACGATTTGATGCTAAAATATGTGCAATAGAAGAGGCTAAGAACACTAATTTGTTGAGTCAAAATGAGTTGATTAGTATTTTGAAAACTTATGAGATTAACTCAAATATGTTAGATGATGATAAACATGAGAAAGATAAAGACAAGAAAGTACTTACTTTTAGAGGTGAAACTTCTGATAATGTTGGTAAACATCCTTATGTTACTAAAGTTGTTTCTGATGATGATGTTTCTGATTTATGTGATGAAAATGTTTCTGAACAATTTTCTCTTATCACTTAGCAATTCAAATATTTTCTAAAAGGAAAGTTCAGAAGACCAAATGATAATTTTCAATCAAAAGATAAGTTTAATCAGAATTCTACTCCCTCTGATAAAAAGTTTGTTCCAAGTCAGTCTTCTAGTTTCAATCAACCTAGATAATTCAATAAGGATAACAAGTTCAAATATGATCCTTAGTACAAAAAAAAGGTTAAATGTGATGCATGTTCTGGATATGGTCATTATGCTAATGAATGTGCTAATACTATGCTTAGGAAGAAGATGAACTTTAATGCTACCTTAAGTGATGATTCTGATGATGAAACTGATGCTAGTAAATATGAACTAAGTGCTATGTCTACTAGAATAGTTTATGATGATACATTTGATGATGATCTTGATGATTATTGGTCTGAAGCAGATTCAGGTGTTAACACAACATCTAAAATTAGTGTTCTTAGCCTCTTCTATTAGCTATTTTGCTGGAACATTCTGAGATTAACTATTTTGCTGGAACTATTCTGAATGCTGAAACATCAAAATCTGCTGATTGTAACTCTGAATATCTGAAGTTTAAAACTGATTTAGAAACTTAAAAATAGGTGTGAGTTCCTTATCTTTAGAAAATTCAGATTTGAAAGAAAATCTTTTGAAGCTTGAAGTTCTTTTAACTAGAAAAGATGTGGAAATTTCTTCTTTGAAAGATGAACTCAAGTGCACTACTCTTAGTTTTAAAAAAATTTCTTCAAGCACTAATGAATTGAATGAGGCAATAATGATTGGTAGATCTGATAATGCTGGACTTGGTTTTGTGAAAACGTCTGAGAATACTCCTATATCCAGTGAACCTATTTCTTTTGTAAAAGCTGGAACTTCTTTGCCTAAACCTTTGAAAGGTAAACAAAAAAAATCTGATGGTTTGTTTAAAGAGTATGTCTGTTTTTATTGTGCTGGAGTAGGTTATATTCGTCCATATTGTTCTAAGTTAAAAAGAGACTTAAAAGCTGGAATTGTTTTACCTGATAAAGTTGAACACCCTATAAAACAGGTTAACAACACTAAAAAGTTAGTTCATAAGAACATGTCATGTAATATTGTGTATACATCTTTGAAAGCATGTGTTCCTGGATCTTGTTACTTTGATAGTGGTTGTTCTAGACACATGACTGGTCAAATTAACTATCTGCCTAATTATACATCTTGTGATAGTGGTCATGTTACATATTGTGGTGGTTCAAAAGGTAAAGTTGTTGGAAAAGGAATCTTGAATGTTCCTGGTTTTCCAAAGTTGTCAAATGTGTTACATGTAAAAGGTTTATTTGCTAATTTGATTAGTATTAGTCAGTTATGTGATGATGATTTACATGTGAAGTTTGTTAAGAATTCATGATATGTGTTTGACAAAAATGGTGAATGCTTAATGACTGGCAATAGATCTGCTGATAATTGCTATTTGATTGGTTCAAATCATACTTGTAAAAGTGCTAAAGTAGATGATATTATTTGTGGCATCAAAAACTTGGTCATGCTAATTATAGAAGTATACAAAAATTGCATAGACTGGGTGTTGTTGTTGGTTTACCTGATCTTAACTTTGAAAAAGGAAAAATCTGTGGACCATGCTAGAAAGGTAAGCAAGTAAGGACAACACATCAAATGTTGTCAGCATGTACAACAACCAGGTGTTGTGAGTTGATTCATATGGATCTAATGGGTCCTATGGAAACTGCAAGTTTAGGTGGAAAGAAGTATTCCTATGTTCTTGTAGATGATTTTTATAGATATACTTGGGTTATCTTTTTGAAAGAAAAATCTGATACCTTTTCTGAGTTCAAAATTCTTTACAAAAGGTTTAAAACTGTTTTATGTTTAAAGATCAGTAGGATAAGGTCTGATCATGGAAGAGAATTTGAAAATAATTTGTTTACTAATTTTTGTGAAAAGAAAGGTATTTTGCAAGAGTTTTCTTCACCTAAAACTCCTCAACAAAATGTGTAGATCCTGAACGTGTTTTCGTGAGGGCAGAAGTCTAGAGGGGAGGGGTGAATATATACGAAAAACTTTTTATGTGAGATCGGTGTGACAAGCGGGTTACCGATCGAGTGAGAGTGAATCGATTTGGATCGATATCAACTTCTTGATCGCTGAAGGCGATCGATTCGGTGTCTATCAGTTTAACTGATGTGCGGAAGCTAAGTTTTACCCGTGTGAAAAACCAGTTTGTTAAATCAAAATTCTAAGTTATCTGTTTTGAGTCAGATGACAAAGGGTCAAACTGATCAGATCAGTTGCTTGGTGCAAACCTGATCCAGACTTAGAATATGCATGCAAAACTTAAACATGTAGTATGCAAAGTGTAAAGCAGGTAAACAGATAATGCACACCAGATTTTTATAGTGGTTCGGACAACTAGTCTGTAGGTCCCGAACGGGTTTCGTGAGGGCAGAAGTCTAGAGGGGAGGGTTGAATAGACTTGAAAACTTTTTTCGCGGTCGGTGTGATGGCGGTTTTCTGATCGAGTGCAAGTGAATCGGTTTGGTGATATCAACTTATTGATCGCTGAGGGAAGATCGATTCGGTATCTATCGGTTTAAGCGATTGTCGCGAAAAGCTAGTTTATACCCGTATGAAAAACCAGTTTGTAACAAATCAGATTCCGAAGTTGTTTTCAATCAGATGACTATGGGGTCAATCTGATCAGATCAGTAGCTTGGTGCTAGCTGATCCTAACTCAGAATATGTATGCAGATTTAATCAAGTTGTGTGCAATAGTGTGAAGCAGTTAATCAAACGGTAAATGCACAAAAGATTTATAGTGGTTCTACAACCAACTCCCCACGTCCACTCTTCCCTATCACAAGGGGCACCAACTTAACCGACTTAACCAACTGGACATAGATTATTGTGTTAGTCCAACACATTACACGGACATATATTTATGGAGCTCTCACTCAACCGATCCCAGAAATCAGAACTAGAAACCCTAGTCTGAAATCTTACTAAACAAACTTAACCTAACTTTGGGTTTTGGGTAAGATTTGTTGTTTGTTCCAACTTTGAAATATTTCCTAGAATTAAATTAGCCTAACAACTAGAGGATAAGATTTTTGCGCTAAGAACTATGGGATGAACACTGAGAAAATTAATCTTCAAGGTTGTGTTCTTCGTGCAAAAATTTTGCTATAGTATTAGCTTCTTGATAATTTCCGTGTCTTCACTCTGAAGAGTAATCCCATATTTATAGACCTCAAAATCAAAGAGCTGTTGGAGAGCAATTTGAATTTCCGGCTATATTTGGTAGATATGTAGGATTTGATGTGATGTGCTTCAGGGACGGCATGGCCGTAAGCATGAATAGTTGTCTTTTATAGCCGTTTGACCAAGCAGCACCAAATCCCGTATTGTCGGCTCCGTTCATACGTGTCTTGTTCTTATTGGTTAACAAAAGCACTTTTCAGTGTTTGTTCTACCAACTAACGTTGACATTCTTCTTGTTCATATCAACAACGTATGACTTGGTGAAACATCAGTTACCACCTGGTGTGAGCTGACCTGATCAGTTACAACTGATCAGTCTACCTAATAGAGTCTTCTGATGCCAGTTGTCTTAGCTCAGCTAGCAGACTCGGCTGATGTAGGTCTTCTGGTCTGATCTTCTGGTAGTCATCCGATCTTTAGGTCTTCTGAATTTGTGTTTCAAGACTTCACCTGATTATCTGACTTTATAAGATCGTCTGATCTTCTGTCCTTCCTTGCCTTCTGGCCTGTCGGACTTCAGCTGATCTTTTGTTCTTCTGGTCTTTAGATCTGACCTATACATATTGAGGTTCCCCCTTAATATGTGACCTATCTTATACATTAGTTGTTCTATATAATAGTTATCAACTGGTCATCTTATAACTGGTATTAAAAACATCAGTCAGCTAACAGGTCTGACTGGTCCTATTACATGTGTTTTAGAACTTTCATCAAAACTCTAAATTTCCCAACAATTTCTCCCTTTTTGATGAAACCAAAACACTTGAGAAACCAACACATTTGATAAATATAAAACAATAGAACACATAATCAGAAGAAAATGAGATTTTGTCTTAGGATCAGAAAAAAAAACTTTTCATTCATCAGATTTATCGATTGCATATTACATAAAAAAAGTTAGAGTTTAAATTCATCTGATCCTAAACAGTCTTCTGATCTTCAATCTCTTGGCTTATATCCCTCTGGCATTTCTCGTTGATCCCGAGGAATGTTGAATATCCACTATAGCTTCCATTTGACATCATTGATCTGCTGAGGATCAGTTATGCGAGCTTTGTTCAGGATGTCAAAATAGAACCTTTGAAATGCAAGTCTGTCAAATGAGTCATCTTCCTTCTTCGAGTAATCCATCACGTCATACTCTTGACGAGATATTCTTACATTGATTACTCTGACCTCATTTTCCAGATATTTCAGAAAATCTGGGTGCTTGTTCTCCAACCAGTTGAGAAATTCTGCATATGGTGATTCTTCTTGTGGCACTAAATCCAGAACAAAAGCATCCAGAAGCCATTCACTTATGATCTTATTCCATTCCTCAAACCTATCAGCATGAGCAACAGTTTTCGGAATGATTTCATCAACTTTTGCTGGCAACTGAGGTTCTGGCCCAGATTTTTTGACTTTGCCTTTCTTCGCCCTCGATCTGTATTTCTTTTTTTTCATTTTTTACGCCTCTGCCAATTTTTTTTCTCGCTCTTCTTTCTTTTTTCACTAATTCGAGCTTCTTGAAATAATATGCTCCTTAGAAGCATTTCTCGGCCCGGTTCCTTATCGGCTCAGATGTCGGCTAGCTATGTTTTTCGTGACTGGTACAGGTTCTAATGTCCCAGCACCCGCAGCTAACTTCCTTGCCTTTGACTTCTCCATCTTCTCAGAGACTTCATTAGCAAACAGATCCAGATGGTCTAGTCTCTGGCCATAGGATTCAACTGTCTGAATCAGTTCTTCTGTTATTCTGATAATGTCAGTTGGTTTGATCAAAAAGAGCATTGAGGTGGGAAGTCAGAGATCCAAAGCTGGTTGATATGGCCTTGTTAAGATCTTCAACAGATAAACCTTGAGCTTGAGTAGATAGATTTTGAATCTTTGAGATCAGCTCAGTCTTGACAGATTCAACGACAGTAGAGAGGGTAAGAATGAGTTTATCAAGTTTTTCATCGGTCATTTCAAGCTTTTCTGTGACCATTAGAAGAGAAACTTGTTGTTGATCAACCTGAACTAACTTGTCGTCAACTGTCTTCTTAAATTCAGCAGTCAGGTTGGTCACGGTTTGAGAGAACTGATCTTTGATTGCTTTAATCTGGGAAATAGTCAATTCCCGTTGATCCACTATTTCTTTGAGGCCAATCTGCCTCTGATCAGCTATTGTGTTGCTAAGTTCATTAGCCAACACTCCCTCAACTTCTTCTTTCAGAAGATCTTTAAAACACGATCTGATCTCCTGAAGTTGATCAGTGGTGATGTGTGTTGCAGTAACATTTTGCATCACCTGATCATTTCCAGTTGTTTGCGCCTCCAGTGGCTGGTCATGAACTGCAGCACCAGTTCCACTATCATCGGCAACTCCCACATTCTTCATAGGATCATCTTCCTTAGGAGTTTCTGCAACAGCATCCAGTTCAACTTGTTCAATTATCCCCAGATTTATGTGGATCAGAGCTTTGATCAATTCAGCAGTTATCAGTTCAGCTGGTGATCCTACCTGAGCAGATTTCTTCATGTCGAAATCAAAATCTGCGAATGCATCAGCACCTCCCATCTGTTCAATAATGATCATGAAATCTGAGAAGTTCTTCAAACGGAGATCTTTCCAGGTGAGGATCTCCATTACTTCCTCTCGAATAATAGGATGGGCTACCAACTCTGGATACAACTCATCAATTTCGTGTTCAATTCTCATTCTGACCATTTTCCCGATGATGGTCTTGGATGATCTGGACTCAGGAATCATCTGTTCAGATCGATCAGGTTCCAGTTGATGAGATGTAGAGGGTTCTGGTGGTGCCTGAGTAGCTGGTTGTTGACTTATTGGCTGAATCTACAGAGGTTCTGCTGTGACAGTAGGTGCGTCTTGCTCTACAGCAGGTGATCTTACTGGTTCGCGAACTAGTGAACTTTCAGGTTCGCGAGCATGTGAAGGAGAAGGAGAGATATGCTCAGCAGCTAGAAGTCTGAGTGGTGAATCAGCACGAGATTTAGGTGAGGGTGATCGTTCGTCACTTGCTCTTCCCTCAGATTGTTCTGGCGAGCTCTCAACTTGAGAGGCCTGCCTATCTGATGTTGCAGCTGATCTCTGCTGCGCATCAGGTTGATCTGGCATTCCTTCTTCATCTGACTCGTCTTCCAGAAAAAGAGTCATGATGGCCTGTTTGACCTTCTTTGGCCTCTTCTCCTAAGCCTTTACCAGTTTTCTCTTCTTCTTTTGAGGAGCATCAATTGCAGACGTAGCTTCCTCCTTGTTTTTCCCTTTCTTAGCCCTAGGGGGGGTGGGACGAATGTCATCATCTGATGGCCCATAGATGGCAGTTGTGGTTGAGAGAAAGGACTAGTAGGACTTCAGTCCGTTCTGATCCCATTCAGCATTGGGCAACTTGTCCTTCAAAATGACTGCAACCTTGTTGAGATTGCTGATTCTCTTCTTCAGATAGACTTTTCTCTATTCACTAACTCCAAACTTGTCATGTTCTTGGAGCAGAATAGCCTTCAGGAAACCATGCCAATTAATATTTTTGGCTTCATCGATGATAGCAGCCATACTATACATCTTTACAACTGTTAATCCATCTGCGCTGAACGAGATACCCATGATTGTTTTTGACAGAATGTCAAACAACAAACTGTATTTCCTTTTCAACATAGGTTTGACAAAGCCTATGGTCTGGTGTTTATCAGCCTCTCGGAAGAGTTCATTCCTGATCAGCTCGTCTTCATTCTCCCTGTAGTGAGCAGGAGAGTTTTTTCCTTTGGGCAGGTTGAACAGTCGAGTTATATTAGCATTTGTAAGTCTGATATCCTCTCCATTCACTGAAGAAATCAGTTCATCTCCTGGATTTTCCATGTCCACCTTCAAATTCCTCAAGAATTCTAGTGCCTCATCTTTGACATTCTTGGTTTGCGAGCAAAGATGATTTTTTCAAAGACCACCCTTCCTCAGAATTTGTTCCACCTCCATTGATTTCGGATCCCGTGTAACACCAAACCTAACAAATTTGTCTTCAATAATTTTGGTTGCCAAATCCGCATAGTTACACATAATTTTGCCCATTCTGTGAGTGGTGATCTACAATAAGATAGACTCGATTAAATTTGTGCATAACCATAAAGATATCATATATTGATTATCAGACCTATTCTCAGGCCTAGTAATCGATGAATACATACGGATATCAAGAAATGATAAGGCATAACACAGGATAACATAAATAGACGTAATCTATATGTTCAATGGGTTTTAGAAATAATTCATCAAATAACCAGAAATTATCAGATTCTGCTTTTCGTTTTTGAAATAGGTTGAATCGCAAGAAACACTTTGAATCGCAGAAAGATAATTGTGAGTTTGAAAATCGCGAGAATTTTGAGAACAATATTCTGGTAGGGTTTTGATGAAGCTTATAAAAGGAGTGAGGGAAAATCGAGGCTAGAAGATCAAACATTTGAAAAGGATACAATCCAAATTGAGCGGTTTTGATCGTGTGGTTAGGATATGTAAGCACGATTACCTTTTGGATTTAAAAACACATTTAGTGGCATTTAATACATATACCCTACGTCCGCATTAAATACTTTGCAGGGTATGCATCACAAAAGTATGTGTACAGTAAAGGCAAATATTATCGATATAATTTCGGATATGTAAGCGATAGACAAAGAAACAAATCGTGTCTGGTTGGTGATATTATGTCGATCAATACCACTTAAAGTCTGTCTGTACTACTTGTTGATCTTAGTTTTCTGCCTAATCCTTATAATTTCCCAACTGTCCCTTTCAACTGATCCGTTCCACTTTGCATCTGATATTCCCTGATCAGTTGAAGTTTCCCCTTCAACTGTTATTTCTGATTACTTATTGATTGATTTATCTGATTTGTTGAGGTATCATACTCAACTGATCCTCCTCATCTAATCAGTCTCTTATCTAATCAGATTTCAGTTGACCTAATCTGATTCTACTCAGACCAAGTCAACTCTTTGGATAAGTGTTACCGCCAAAACTTAGTCTTGAAAATCGGATAGTCGTCATGATTCCCTAAGTCGGCACGATTTGACATTCGTAATAATAGTCTGGATACTTTGGGATATCAATCGCCATAAGCTTATCCAATCATCATTCGCGTGTTTCCTACGCGCTGTCCTTGTGGTGCAAATTTCTCTTAAGGGTTTTGAGAAAATTAAATTTTCACTTATACCCCTGCTTTTCTTCTATAAAAGTATCTGGGGATTTAGGCAAACAACACATCATAAACCATTCATATTCTTTATTTAACTTATACTCCATATTTTCCAATGAACCCTTATTTTCGGTGAAACTTTCGGCAAAACCTTTAACCCTTTTCAAAAGATTTCAGCTTCTCAAATCAACCCTGTGTGTCCCTTATTACTGCTTTTGTCATCATCGAAGATTACACATACAATTATTGCTAAGCTTCTCTACCACCGAGGCGGCGGATCTGCTATCACAAATGAGAAGACACTTCTCCTAACCGTATGCACCTTGTGTGCCTATCGAGATGAAAAAATTAGCATCAACAGACTCAATTTGATACAAAACATGAGTTTGGTATTCGATCTTGATCAGACAACAGCTGATCATCGTATATCAAACTCAATATTTGCATGTGACACTTGTGGCCATATGGTCTTTGGATCACATCATTGGCACTTGTGTCCCATTTAACAGGTGGATAGCCCATTGATTTTAGGACTAGGGGCTCCTGGCTTAGAAATCCTTCAAGGCCGAAGCTCTGAGGGTGGCTTTAGGATTATTTCAAAGCCTCTCACACCCCTTTTAGGGTTAAGTGGTGGAAAATGGGAGCATCAGGCTTTAAAATATTTAAAGCCTCTCTCCCCCCCTTCTAGGGTTAGGCTTAAGGTTTTCGGTTTATGGTTTATGTACTGACCTCCGGGTCCTTTTGTACTTGTAACTTATAATGTAAATCTGACCTCCGGGTCTTTATCAATGAAAAATTCTATTATTCCATTGTTGTGTATTTTCTGTTTCCTTATGCGATTGAAGCTTTAATCTTATGTAACTTGCTTGTTGAACATTAGCTTAATCGACTTACAAAGTATGAAACAACCAAACTGATCAGTTCCTTTAATCTGATCAGTTCCTTTTTAATCTGATAAAGCCTTCTCATATCAGTTCCTTGACTGATCTTTTGATCAGTTGAGATACCTAACTCAACTGATTCCTCTTAACCTGATTAGTCTCTTAACCAGTTGGTTCTGGAGTTCAGTCCACCAAACATTTCTGGTGCTTTTTCTCCAAGATCCAGATGCCTTAGCTCATTTCATAATTCTCTGAATCTGATCTCAGCTAGTGGCTTGGTTAAAATATCAGATTTCTGTTTATCAGTATGGATCTTTTTCATTCTGATATTCTTCTTTTCAACATGATCTCTTATAAAATGGTGTCTGACATCCACATGCTTGCATCTTGTATGTAGAACAGGATTCTGAGTGATTGCAATAGCACTATTACTGTCACAGAATATAGGTATGTTCTTAGCTACAATGTTATAATCCCTCAGCTGCTGACTAAGCCAGAGCAGTTGGGAGCAACAACTTCGTGCACCCATATATTCTGCTTCAGTAGTAGATGTCGCAACTGATGTCTGCTTCTTTGAAAACCACGAGATCAGTTTACTACCTAAAAACTGACATGTACCTGAGGTTGACTTCCTGTCAATTCTGCAACCTCCATAATCAGAATCAGAATACCCACTAAGCTCTAGATTATCATCTGATGGGTAAAATAAACCAAGCTTTACTGTCCCCTTCAGATACTTAAGAATCCGCTTAGCTGCTTCCAGGTGGCTTTGCATTGGATTTGCCTGAAATTTGGCACATACACCTACTGCAAAAGTGATATCTGGTCTGCTGGCAGTCAGGTATAGTAAAGATTCAATGAGAGCCCTATATTCTTTCTGATTAGTTTTCTGACCATCCTCATCTGGATCCATCTTGAATCCATTCATCATAGGAATTCTGGCTTCCTTACAGTTTTGAACTCCAAACTTAGCCAATAAACTACTAGTGTACTTCGCCTGGCAGATGAATATCCCTTCTGTACTTTGCTTAACTTGTAAACCCAGAAAGTAACTCATCTGACCCATCATGGACATCTCGAACTTCCCTTGCATCAGCTTGCTGAATTTTTCATATAAACTCTTGTTGGGAGATCCGAAGATGATGTCGTCCACATAAATCTGAACCATCATAATATCTTCTCCATCTTCTATTCTGAATAAGGTTCTGTCTACTATTCCTTTAGTGAAACCAATGTCTATCAAGAACTGAGAGAGTGTATCATACCAAGCTCGAGGAGCTTGTTTCAGGCCATAAAGAGCTTTTCTTAAACGGTACACCTGGTCGCCTTTTTCAAATCCTGGAGGTTATTCAACATAAACTTCCTCATCTAGTACCCCGTTTAAGAATGCACTCTTTACATCCATCTGATACACTATAAACCCTCTGTGGGAAGCATATGCCAAAAACAGCCGAATGGCTTCCAGGCGAGCGACTGGTGCAAAGGTCTCATCATAATCAATTCCTTCTAATTGTGAATACCCCTTAGCCACAAGTCTTGCCTTATTTTGGGTTATGACGTTATTCTCATCCCTCTTGTTCTTGAATACCCACTTTGTGCCAATCACATCTTGATGGGTTGGTCTGTCCACCAGTTTCCAAACCTGATTCCTTTCAAACTGTTCCAGTTCTTCTTGCATGGCTAGAATCCAGTTGGCATCTTGTAGAGCTTCCTCTACTATAGTTGGTTCCTTCAAAGACAGATAACAACAATACATGACACTTTCACCAATCTGATGTCTAGTTTTAACTCTATCAGATGGGTCTCCGATGATCAGATCAGTTGGATGACTGGTTACCCAGGTCCTTCTTTTCTGATTTGCATCTATTTGGAGAACATCATCCTCTTCTGATAGTAGTTCATTACTAGTGATTGGGAGTGGTGCAGAATTATGGTCCACTTGACATGGACAAGTCTCAGATGATGTTGGACTCATCATGTGCTGATGTATGTCCGTAGTTGATACTGTCTCAGCTGTACCAGCTTCTTTATTGACAGTTGTACATACCTTAGGGTCTGATTGACCTGGTGAATCGGCAGGATCTGGAATATACACTGTTACGTGTTCTGATCCTTTTTCCTTGATACTTAGCTGATCCATTTTATGTGCATCAGGTACCGGTTGATCTGGGTACTTCTTGTTCGAAGATGTCTCATCAAAGACCACATGAGGTGTTTCTTCCACAACTAGGGTTACTTTGTTGTAAACCCCTTAAAGCCTTCTTTGGATGAGGAATATCCTAAGAATATACCCTCATCTGACTTGGCCTCAAAAGTCTTCAACTGACTCTTTCCCATTGTTGTGTATAAAACACTTGCACCCAAAAACATGGAAGTAAGAAACACGAGGTTTTCGCCTTCCACAGTTCATAGGGTGTTTTTTGTAGTGAGCCTTTGTCATAGAGCATCTGTTCTGAGTGTGGCATGCAATATTGATGGCTTCGCCCAGAAACGGCTTGGTGTTGCATGTTCAACTAACATAGTCTTGAGCAACTTCTTTGAGTGTTCAGTTTCTCCGTTCTCGCTACACCATTCTGTTGTGGCGTTCTTGCAGCTTGATATCTCATGTTGTATACCAAACTTAGTGCAAAAATCAGTAATAAAAGAGTTCGAAATTATGTACCTTTATCTGATCGATTTTCACTAAACTGACACCCTTTTCGTTTTTGTAGTTTCTTGAGCAGCTTCGTATCTTTTTGTTGTCTCATTCTTCTTATACAAGAATACAACCTAGGTAAAGTTGGAATAATCATCCACGATTACCAGAGTATATTTGAATCGTCCCTGAGAGATCGACTGGTGTAACTAGTCCAAATAAGTCCATATGGAGTAGTTACAATACTCTGGCTGGATCTTTGGTCCAGGATTCCCTTGAATGAGGCTTTAACCTATTTTCCTTCTGACATGCGACACATGTCTAATCCTTAGAGAATACCTCATTCGAAGTCCCTCAACCAAAGACATCCTTGCTATCTTGTTAAGAGTTTTAAAGTTCAGATGACTCATTATTTTGTGCCAGAGCCAACTGCTACTTTTGGAACTCTTAACAATCATGCATGCATTTCTTGGACAACTGTTCCAATCTGCTGTATAAATCGTACCTTTCCTTGAACCAGTTAATAAGATCTGTTGAGTAGCTCGATTCTTGATAGTACACTGATCAGTCGAGAACTCAACATTAAATCCGTTGTCGCGGAATTGTGAAACTGATAACAGGTTATGCTTTAAACCTTCGACATACGAGACTCCAGTAACCTGTACATCATCATTCTCTAAGGTTCCGAATCCTCTGGTAAAACCAAAGTTATCATCACCAAAGAGTACACGTGGGCCTTCTTGTTCTGTGTAAGAGATAAGGAGATGTTTGCTTCCAGTCATGTGACTTGAGCATCCACTATCAATGTACCAGATAGTTGCTTGTACACCTCCATTGTTGGCCAAACCCACGCGAACCTGCAATCAAGTCAGGCTTTAGGTACCCCTTTTAGATTGAGTCCGGAGGGGTTAGAGTTGGTTTTAGGGATCCATACAAACAGGGCACTTCTATATTGTAATCAGATAGATCAGAAGGCCTGATTTGTCTCCCATAAACATCTACATAATCATACATCTATTCATATGCATTCTGATCAGTATGATTATCTGTGCGAGCCTTGAGTGAATCAGAAGACTTGGGATTTTTCCTTGCAGTTTGTCTTCTTTTAACCAGTGGGGCTCAGGTGCAGCAGCCCTAGGTTTCTGATTGTAAGGGTAGGTATGACTGCTACCATTAAAAGATTCATATCTTTTTGGCATTAATGGTCTTAGCAGTTTACCTTCAGCTTGCTTGTTAGGCAGCTGACCCTGATTATGTTTCAGATTAGATTTCCCTTTGACAGATTGTCATTTCTGATACCTAATCTGCTGATCAGGTTGAGGTCTCTTTAGAAGAACTGGGTTCTTCTGTTGATTCCTCGGCTGATGCTTAATCAGTTGGGGTCCATTTTTTGTCCTTTTCTGATTGGGCACTTGCCTTACTTGTTCAGTAGGTCTCTTTCCCTTATCAAATACATATTTTGCTTTTTGTGTATCTATATCAGAAACTCGTTTGATTACACCTTTTTGAAGTGAACCAGACGGGGCTTTTGAGGATGTAGAAGGGTTTTCACACACAAATCCCTTCTTATTAGTTGTCGTTCGAAAATAGTTGTTCATATCCTGAACGGTTTTCGAAGATTTTGTGAAAACCTGTATTTTCTTACGTAAACTATCCTCAGTTAATTTTAGACTCTCATGTAGTCGGAAGAGATCATCAAACTTGGCTTATAAGATTTTAAAATCATCAGCTTGCTGTTTATTGATAGCTAGCTGTTCCTTAATCTGCTTCTCCTGATCAGAAGAATTAACTTTCAAAACTTTCAGTTCTTCAGTTATCTTCTGAGCAGCTTCAGCTGATTTTAGTTAAGTTGCTTTACTGACAGCATTTTCCTTAACAAGCTGAGTATTTTCAATCCTTAGCTTATCGTTATCGGCTTCCACTATCGTATAAGTGTCTACTGCGTTAGAGAGATCATCAAGCAATTGCTCAGAATAGAGCTGCAAGTCAATCTCTCCAGCAGGTGTGCTAATCATAGCTGATGTGGAAATTGAACGAGCAGAAGGTTTAGAGGTTACCTCAGATTGGTCTTCCTCCTTAGCCATCAGACAGAATTCATCATCAGAAGAGAATATCAGATCATCGTAGTGGTAGAAATCATTAGCGTTGCTTATCAGACAAAAGTCCTCTACTGATGAGTAGCCTGAATCCTCTGAAGGCAGATAAGAATTATCAATTTCTGATGTATCAGCAACCATGGCTTTCCTGTCTCTATAGCGTTGCTCTCTTCTGTTCCGCTTCTCTTCTCTTTCTTTTGGTGCCAGGTCTGGGCAATCTGCGCTGTAATGACCTGGTTTCTCACAGTTGAAACACGCTCTACGATCCACTGAACTTCTTCTGCCAGGTGAGTCATTCCGTCTGTAGAATCTGTCAGGTGACTTACCTGTCTGATTGTAATCAGAATTTCTTCTCTCAGATCTGTTGTCTCTTCTTTCATCAGACCGATCATCTCTTTTCTTATCTTCTCTACGATCCTTTCTATGATCATCTCTTCGGTCATCAGATCTGGTCCTTTCTCGAGATCTGTCAGCTGGCCTCCTATCTCTTCCTCAGCTGTTTTGATAATCCCTGTAAAATCTGTGATACTTACCAAGTTGGATGTTAGGTTTTTTAAGTTTTCTGGTTAGCAAAGCAATCTGTTCATTTTGGCTTATAATATTTCCAACAGGTTCAGTAGACTTTGAGTTGCTGCTGGCTACTTTGAATGCAACTGATTTTAATGTGGCAGGTGTGGTTTCAGCAGGCGACTCGTCTTCTTCTTCTTGCCCTCTTTCGATCAGATCGAACTCATGAGCTTTAAGACTCAGGAACAGGTTGCTTGGCTTCATCTTAGCAATATCTTGACAATCCTTTATTACAGTGACTTTCATATCCCACCTCTTAGTCAGAGATCTCAAGATCTTGTAATTCATGTCTTTATCTGACATTTCTCGTCCAAGTTCCCGTAACTTGTTGACTGACATGGTGATTCTTCCATCGAGCTCATTGATGGTTTCATTTGGTAGCATCTTAAGTTTCTCGAATTTCACCAGTTCAGCTTGCAATCTGCTATCTTTAATCAGATCATTTCCTTCACACATTTCAGCAAGCGTATCCCACATCTGTTTGGCTGTCTTGAGATACTTTATCTTTTCTCTGGTTATCTTGTCCATGGTCTTCATGATTATGTGCCTGGCTATCGTATCCAGAGTGTACAATTTTCTCTCTTCAGCATCCATCAGGGCAGGACTCTTTCTGACAATACTTCCAACTGCAAATATCTGGATCACCTCCAACAGTTGGGTTGTCATGATAGATGATGATGGGTCATTGTTCAAGAACTTCCATCATCCTGCTGCTTATTGATCCCAGAAGGTTTCTCATGTATATCGTCCAGTCTGCATACTCATCAATGGAAAATTTAGGCAAATCATGATATATACCCGAAGTATTATCCATGCTGAATGTTAGTTTGAAAACAAATGAGATTTGAAAAAGGTTTTTTAAGATCAGTTCAAGTGACCACAAAGGTTCTTCCTCAAGAACCGATGATATTTAAAGCCAGTGGTCTATAGAACCACTGCTCTGATACCAGTTGTAGGTCCCGAACGAGTTTCGTGAGGGTAAAAGTCTAGAGGGGAGGGGTGAATAGAGTTCTGAAAACTTTTTCTTGCAGATCAGGTGTGATGGCAGTTTGCCTGATCAGAGTGCAAGTGAATCAGTTTGGACTGATATCCAACTTACTGATCGTCTGAGGGCAGATCATTTCGGTATCTATCAGTTTAACTGATTGTGCGGAAGCTAGTTTATACCATTATGAAATCAGATTCCGAAGTTGTTTTCAATCAGATGACTATGGGGTCAATCTGATCAGATCAGTAGCTTGGTGCTAGCTGATCCTAACTCAGAATATGTATGCATATTTAATCAAGTTGTGTGCAATAGTGTGATGCAGTTAATCAAACAGGTAAATGCACACAAGATTTATAGTGGTTCGGACAACCAGTCCTACGTCCACTCTTCCCTATCACAAGGGGCACCAACTTAACCGACTTAACCAACTGGACTTAGATTATTGTGTTAGTCCAACACATTACACCAACATATATTTATGGAGCTCTCGCTCAACCTATCCCAGAAATCAGAACTAGAAACCCTAGTCTGAAATGTTGTTAAACAAACTTAACCTAACTTTGGGTTTTGGGTAAGATTTGTTGTTTGTTCTAACTTTGAAATATTTCCTAGAATTAAATTAGCCTAACAACTAGAGGATAAGATTTCCGTGCTAAGAACTATGGGATGAACACTAAGAAAATTAATCTTCAAAGTTGTGTTCTTCGTGCGGAAATTTTGCTATAGTATGAGCTTCTTGATAATTTTCGTGTCTTCACTCTGAAGAGTAATCCCATATTTATAGAACTCTAAATCAAAGAGCCGTTGGAGAGCAATTTGAATTTTCGGCTATATTTAGTAGATATGTAGGATTTGATGTGACGTGCTTCAGGGACGGCATGGCCGAAAGCATGAATAGTTGTCTTTTATAGCCGTTTGACCAAGCAGCACCAAATCCCGTATTGTCGGCTCCGTTCATACGTGTCTTGTTCTTATTGGTTAACAAAAGCACTTTTCAGTGTTTATTCTACCAACTAACATTGACATTCTTCTTGTTCAGATCAACAACGTATGACTTGGTGAATCATCAGTTACCACCTGGTGTGAGCTGACCTGATCAGATACAACTGGTCAGTCTACCTGATAGAGTCTTCTGGTGCCAGTTGTCTTAGCTCAACTAGCAGACTCGGCTGATGTAGGTCTTCTGGTCTGATCTTCTGGTAGTCATCTGATCTTCAGGTCTTCTGAATTTGTGTTTCAAGACTTCACCTGATTATCTGACTTTATAAGATCGTCTGATCTTCTGTCCTTCCTTGCCTTCTGGCCTGTCGAACTTCAGCTGATCTTTTGTTCTTCTTATCTTTAGATCTGACCTATACTGTTGGGAGATGAATTTAATAAAAGATTATATGATTTTGATTAAGATCCCAAAACCCCTAAGTATGACATGTTCAGAATAATCTTGATAGTTGAGTCAGGATTCAGTTATTAGAGTATTCAGGATGTTATCTGCGAAATGTATAGTCAGAAGATATAGTTCAGGATAGGTTCTGAACACTCTGAAGAACTCAGTATGTTTCTGAAGAAACTGAAGTTTCAGTATGAAACTGAAGATTCTAAAAGACTCAATATGAAACTGAGAACTGAAGACTCAGCATAAAGACTCAGTATATCAGTCAGTATAAACCCTGAAGACTCAGAAGACCCTGAAGACTCAGAAGACTCTGAAGACGCAGGACTGAAGACTGAGAAACTGAAGATCAAGAATACTGAAAGCACAGTAATTACTGAGGACTCAGTAATGTACTGAAAGCTCAGTATGAACCTGAATGATCCGAGGCACTGAATATATCTATCTGAAGGATGCAATACTGAGAGAAACGCGATGCCTTAGAAAGTTATATATTGCCAAGACATTCAAATGCAGACAAAAGGAACTAAGTCAGAAGTGTTGTTAAGGTTATATCAAACTCAGAGTTTGTAACCAAAAGTGCCGTTGAAGGTGTCTACCTTTAACTGAAGACAAAAGTCAAAAAGAGGAAGACGACACTGTACCATACTGACACTGACAGTGACAGGCCGCTGAAAAAGATGTCAGATGTACGAAAGTTCCAGACTGCAAAAAGTGAAGACCGGCTACATGAAAGACTATTGCCTAGAAAGTATTAGGGAGTTTCAGACCCTAAATATAGCCGTTTCACACACCATAAGAGGGAACTCACGAAGCTATCTCTCCAACGGATAGTTTTCAAGAGTAACCTTGGTGTATGCCTATAAATACTGGTGACCCTCTACATTGTAAGGTTACGGGAAATTTATACGCAACTCAAGAGCTCAAACTTATTCTTGCAAAAGTTAAAGCACTCGAAATACCTTGAATTTCCCAAGTGCTTCTATATTGAAGAGAGCTCACTTTACTAAGCCTAGCTTGATAAGATTTATCCAAAGCTTAGTCGAGATATCCTAAACCTTTGCATTGTGCTTCATTGTAAAGGATATCTCATCCTAGTTGGAAACCAACCAAGAAACCCCAAACCCTTGAGAAGGTAGTTGGAGTGTGTTTGTTGGTGAGTAGAGTTGTAAAGAGTTAGTAAACTACGCGGAGTAGTCAGAAAACTCTAGAGGAGAAGTTAGTAAGCTACAGAGGTAGTCTGAAAGCTTGTGTGTGATTGATTAAGTAAACTACGGAGGTAGTCAGAAAACTCAAGGTCGGGTTGAGTAAGTAAACTACGTGGAGTAGTCAGAAAACTCAGGGCCGAGTTGAGTAAGTAAACTATGAGGTAGTCGAAAAGCTCGAAGTTGATAGTGAATTTCTCTCGAAGAGTCGGAGAGAGTGGGCGTAGGAGCTTGAGTCTCGAACCACTATAATTGTTGTGTTCTTTTATTGCTTTCCTTATCTTTGCTTATCTGTTGCATTGACATGATTTTGAAAGCATACTTTTCACTGATATTCAGTTGGAATCAATCCAATGAAGTTGCATAAGTGAATCACGGCCTAATCACTATTTAAGTAAAGGGAAGGTTTTTTAAAAAAAGCTTAAAACGAGTATAATCTAAGGATTGATAAGTTAGTTATCCGATCCAAGCAACTTCGGGATCTCGACACTCGGGATTGATTGGGATTATCGAGAGGTATCTGAAAAGCGGCTTCGGGATCACTGTCTCGATGAGACTTTGACTCGGAGCGATCTGTGTTTCTCGAACCTAATCTTCAGGATTATCTGACCCAAGCTGACCTCAGTAAGAAAAAGTTTTAAAATCACTGAACACGTGTATTCCCCCCCCCCATACACGTGTAAGACTCGTTTTCACCGGGACCAACAAGTGGTATCAGAGCAGTGGTTCAACTTGACCACTATTTGTGTTGACCAAAAGTTTTACTTTCAAAAATACTTGTGGTCTATCTCGAATCGATCTTATTTGTTTGAAATTTTTTCTTTTCAAAAGATCGGAAAAATGTCTTCTAAAAACTTCCCATGTTCTCGATGAGAACTATGATCTATGGAGATCGAGAATCTTGCAGCTCATCTCAGATTCCAAACATGAGCGTATGTGGAGAGTGGTTTCTAAAGGACCATTCAAATTTACTGTGGTAAATCCCAGAATTACAGAAGAAGAGAGAATTGATCCTAGAGCAGAATTTCCTAAGTCTGATGACCAACTAACTCCTGAGGAGAGAAAGTTAGTCAATCTAGACTACATTGCAAAAGACACACTATACAGTACAATTGATGATGGTGTGATGGGAATGATCTCTCACTGTAATACTGCTAAGGAAATATGGGATACACTAGCTGTTATGTGCCAAGGCACAAATCATATAAAAGAAAACAAACTTTCAGTGGCAATTGGAAAGTTTGACAGTTTTGAAATGGATGATGGTGAATCAATAGACAAATTGGAAGTTAGATTCACTAGCATCATGAATGATCTAAACGCACTTGGAAAGAGATATCCACAAAGAGAAGTGGCATTGAAAATTCTTAGAGGTCTTTCTAAGAAATGGGATATTCATGCGCAAAGTGATTGAAAACACCAAGAACATTAGTTCAATGCCATACCAACAAGTCTTCTCTCGAAATGAAAAAGCCTATGAATTTGTAATTGATAAAAAAATCCAAAAAGGCCGACAAAGAAAGATGATTCTTCATCGAGTAAGAATGTGGCTTTAAAACCCAAAGATAAAACTCAGAAAAAGAGAGTCTCGAGAACCCTCATGCCAAACATCGAGGATGAGCTTGAGGATAAGCTAAAGACCGATGGCAAGGAGGTTTGACAGACTTAATAGTAGATTTGGAAAATACAAAAGCTATTACAGAACCACAAAAATACCGAAGAAACCCGAGGACGGATCAACCGAGAAGAAGAAGGACTGAAAGTCAAGGATCTTCATCCGTAAAAGAAGGACTCCAAGTCCAAAGAAGGAAATGATCAGGATGATGATGCCAACAGATGCTATAACTGCCATAAGAAAGGTCACTTCCAGTATGATTGTCCAGAGTTGAGTGCTAAGGAGAGAAGAGAAAGACAAGCTATAAGAGACCAGAAGTTCTCAAGCAAAAAGGCCATGGTTGCAGAAGAAGAACACTCGAGGAGGGATCTAGCTCTTCGATGAGATATTCTCGACAAAGTGAAAGTGATGACATCTGTCTGATGGCCATTGAGGAGGTAAACTCTTCTGTCTCTGTTGTTGCTCCTACACTAGCACAAGAGTTTTCAAGTTCCACTAAAAACAGTCATTTTGACCTGATGGATTCTTTTGAGAATCTGATGAAGGACTATGCTATTTTGCAAGGACTGCTAAATAGAACTCAAGAGCAGAATAAGGAACCGAAGTCAAAATCTAAAATGGAAAGACTCTAGCAAAAACGAGATCACTTCTCAATTAATGGGAGCTCTTGATGAACTGGATGTTCGAAAGTACAACTCTCGAAAAAGTACAACTCCCGAGAGAAAGAGAAGTTGATAATGTCCTCGAGAAGCATAAAACTCTCAGAAAAGCTAGAGAAATCCATCTAAGATATAGATGAAATTGAGTTACCAATTGGGATGCACTCGAATCTCACAAGGTTCAATGACCTCTCAAGAGAAGCTATTTTTGTAAAAAAACCTCACCTACACTTCAAACCGTGGGAAATAGTGCACGTGAAAGAAGTTAACTCTATTGAATAAAGCATCTAATGTGATAGATGAAATTGAGTTACCAGAGATCTCACCACTATAAAAACCAGGATTGGGATGCACCTCGAAAAGGGAACCTCACAAGGTCATCCAGAATGCCCAAGTTCAAACAAAAGTAGCAAAGAAGACTATTTTTGTAAAACCAAAAAGGCACCTACACTTCAAACCTGATGTTTATAAAAGGTAATGCCCAATGTTGTAGACAAGGGACCAAAAAAGGACCTAACAAAAGCCTACGAAAAAAAAGAAGAATTCAATGATCGGTTAGAAAGCCCAAACCGCTAAAGTGAAGGCTAGAAAACCCACTCTTGTGATTAGAGATGGAAAAGGTACATTCGTGACCCTGAAAAAATGGTACTTCAAAGATCCTCGAGGAGGAAAACAATAAAGAACTTTGGAGAAAGCAAATCCTCGATAAGAAACACTCATCTAGTACATTCTCATGCTTTCAAGAGAGATTCAAGTCCTTTCAATGATGATCGAAAAAGACCCATGTTTTTGGAAGATGATACAAACTTTGGAGATAAATCCATGGTGTTTCAAACCTCACTTGCCATGTTTAAGGTAAAGGTTATCCCAAGAACTTATGTTTTGTAAAAGTTCAAAACCACAAAGATTTAGACCTTGTGAGAGGGTTGCTGTGTATCTTGTGTTCAAACATGCCCAAGCATGTGAAAAAAAGTTCCATGATAATCAAAAGAATGAATCACCTAAATTTCAAAACCCCGAACAAGCTTTGCAAGATTACTTGACTTTTGCCCTAATGGAAAGAAGAATTCAAAAGCCCATGTTCATAATCGGATAGTTTGTCCTATAACACCGTACTAATGGCGGAAATCGGTCATCTACTCGAGATATAAATTCTTACTCAAGAAAAAAGACTGCGGAGAGTTCATAAATCATATCATAAAAATCGATTATTCAAAATCGCAGAGAATGGAATTTCATAAATCATAACATATCATTATTGCAAGGACCCCTTTCACATGAAACATGGTGTTCTTTGAAAACGAGGATGGTGTTCTTTGACTCGAAAAAGTTCGCAGGACTATGATAGTGAAGGTGATATTCCTAAAAGATTTTGGGCTTTGAAGCCGCAACAACACTACATGCTACTCTCGGAAACATCCATCTTGACCAAGAGTCAAGGAAAAACACCTTATGAGCTTTGGAATGAAAGAAAGCCTCTTGTTTCTTTCTTTTCGTGTGTTTGGTTGCAAGTGTTTCATACACAATAATGGTAAAGATCAGTTGAAAACTTTTGATAGTAAAGCTGATGAAGGAATATTCTTAGGATATTCTGAAGTCAGTAAAGCTTTCAGAGTTTACAACTGTAGGACTCTTATTGTGGAGGAAACACCTCATGTTGTTTTTGATGAATTTATTTGTGTTCAGAAGAAACAGGAACATGATGCAGTGAACCCGACTAAGAGGATCACCAGATTAAGCCCAAACGAAAGATAAATCATCCAATTGAACTTCGAAAAGAAGAAGTCACCACATTCTATGATTGGGTGACTCGGACTCGAATAAGGAAGTTCAGAATGGAACTCAGGATGGTGAGCCTCAGAAAAACCAACACTCCAAAGGTGACCAATCTGAACAGACACCAGTTCAGACTCAGGTATGTGATGCCAATGAAGATGTGGTCACAGCTGAGGCAATTTCTGAATCTATCGACCAAAGGGGAACAAATGTCTCTGACAATGTTCTGAATAGAATTTCCCCTGAGGAAGATGATTCTCTTTCTCCTTTTCTGTTGTTCCCTGAGTTTGTTGATTTAACTGAACCTAACATTTCAAATGTTGAGGATATTATTGAAGGGGGAACATCAAGAAGGAAATGGTTAGATAGTCATCCTACAAATCAGATTGTGGGTGATCTAACTGAAGGTGTTAAGACAAGAAGGTTCCATGGTGAGAGTGCACTATTCTCGCTACTTCCTTTCTTTCGAGAAAGAACTCTTTGAGATTGGTGAAGCTCTCACGAGATTTTTATTGGATTCTTTTGCTATGCAAGATGAAATTGAATCAATTCTCAAGGAATGAAGTATGGGAGCTAGTAGATAGACCCGAAAAGGCACAATGTCATTGGAACCAAGTGGGTTTTCAAGAATAAAAAGATGAAAACAACAACATTGTAAGAAACAAGGGCAGGCTTGGTTGCACAAGGTTATTCCCAAGAAGAAGGCTTGGATTATGATGAAACATTTGCACCTGTTGCAAGACTAGAAGCCATCAGATTGTTTCTTGCATATGCTGCCCACATGAAGTTCACAGTCTATCAAATGGATGTGAAAAGTGCATTCTGAACGGTGTGCTTAAAGAAGAGGTTTATGTGGAACAACCTCCGGTTTCAAAACAGAATGACCAAGTTTACACGTGCTCGAAAAAAAGCTTTGTATGGTCTTAAGCAAGCACCCAGAGCATGGTATGATACTCTTTCTCAGTTTCTTACTGACCATGGTTTTGTCAAAGGGAATGTTGATAGAACTTTGTTCAGGATAGAGGATGGGGAAGATATCTTACTAGTTCAGATATATGTTGATGACATCATTTTTGGATCTCCAAACCATCAGCTGTGTGAAAAGTTTTCAACACTGATGAAAAGCAAGTTTGAGATGTCAATGATGGGAGAGATGAATTTCTTTCTAGGACTTCAAGTGAAACAATCAAAGGAAGGAATATTCATCAACCAGGCAAAGTACACCGAGATCCGATTGCCAAATATGGTGTACAAAATTGCAATTGCAGTTAGGATTCCTATGAATACTAACTACAAGATGGATCCCCGATTCGGAAAGGCAAATCGATGAATCATAATCGATTATAGAGGAATCATTGGATCATTGATCTATCTCACAACAAGTAGGCGGATATAACATTTCTTTGTTGGGATATGTGCAAGATACCAAAGCTAATCCTAAGACTAGTCACATGGAGGCTGCCAAAAAGATACTGAGATATCTTAAGGGCACAGTGAATAGAGGATTATGGTATCCAGCTGACGATAACCTTGAATTAACTGGATACTCAAATGCTGATTATGGAGGTTGTAGAATTGACAGGAAGTCCACAACAGGAACTTGTCAATTTCTAGGAAGCAAGCTGATATCTTGGTTTTCAAAGAAATGGACCTCGAAGAGCAACTAGTACTCATCGAAGTGAATACATGGTCTGCGAGGAAGTCGCGTGCCGCATTCTTTGGCTTAGACAACAATTGAGGGATTATAAAGTTGAAGCCAATGAAGTACCAATATTTTGTGACAACAATAGTGCCATTGCTATTTCACAAAAATCGTATTATTGCACACCGATGCAAAGCATGTGGATATCGACATCACTTCATCGAGATCATGTCGAGAAAAAAGACATAAGGATGGAGAAAATTCATACTGATAGGCAAAGAGCTGATATCTTGACTAAACCTTTGGCTGAATCAAGATTTCAGGAACTTTCAGTTGAATTAGGGATATTAGAACCAGGTGTATAGAGTAAAACTGAAAAATTTGAAGATTTTCAGATGCATGAAGGCTTCTCAGAATTCTATTGAGAAACTCAGGATAAAATGGAAATACTGAACTGAGTCTCAAGAAACTCAGATTTACTGAAGGACAATACTCGATAAGTATCTTTGAATCCATTCAAGACTTTCGATTATTATCTTGACATTTTATCAAGATCGATTACTCGAAAAAGACTGATAGAGGGAAATTGGTCTGAAGAAGTAAAGATTCATGCGACTCATTTATTGCTCAAGTAAAACTCAGTAATCATTCGCAATAAATACAAAACACCTAAGGAATGTTTTGGGTGGGATCGTTTCATATTCCAAAGAAGGTCAACAGTCATTTAATGCTCTGCTACATTAATGACCAATGAGGATGTTTTGGCGGCTTACTTTTTAGAGATCGTCCGTTTGTATACCCGATTAATCGGAGATAAATCTCAACCGTTGTTTCTCACCTAACCCACACGATCCTCCACGATCTCGAAGCTATAAATACTCTTTAAGCCATTCAAGCCAAAGTTTTATCAAACCCTTCGTTCCCAAATCCTCTGCAATCAAAAATCCCTTTGCCCAGAAATCTCCAAACCCTAAAGCTTCAATTCTTAAATCAATTTCTAAAATGGCCCCAACTTTGTTCGAGAAATTTTCCATAACCAACAAGCCGTGGTACGAGTTCGTTGTCTCACTCGAAAACACAAACAACTCAAAGCCAGAAGAGGAGGCTCTGCATATGATCCGACTGGCTAAACTCACCCATCTAGTCGCAAGCCGACCAGACCAGGAGTTCGCAAAGGAGGTAATCGAATTCATCTGTAATTTGAGAATAGATGAAGAAGATGGTATGCATTCTTCGATTACCACATCACATTTAGAGCATTCGTCAAAATACGTCGATTTTGAGAGGGATTTGTGCATAATTCCAAAAAATCTGAACGATGTGTTTGAACTCTGTGATAGAGGAAAGGATCCTGCAATGTATATGTCGGCAGAGAAGCGGAGTACCTTGATAGGATTCTTTGAGAATCTGTGAAATTTGAGGCGACATTGAATAAGAGGCATCTAAAGCCACAATATCGTGTCTTGATGGATATTGTGAGCAAGTGAATCATGAGTCTTGCGGGGAGTTTTGAGCAGATTAGTACCCCGAACCTCATATTGATGGCTGCGATCGAGGCATCTCCTACCACTGACTTCATCTGGCTGAAATTCTTAATTCAGATGGTGAAGGAGCAAGCCAAGGTCATAAAAAGGGCCAATGGGACAATCATGATGAAAGGCAAGATCCACCATGCTACCAAAATTGCTTATATTTTGGAGATGTGCCGAGAGGAGGAGGATATCTTCGCCAATTCAACCCCATTCCCTAAAACCAAAATTCTCTTCAAACCCACTGCTGTGAAGAAGCAGGCCATTCGAGGGAAAAGAGAAAAGAAGGTAGAATCACCTTCATGGGCCGAGAAAGAGGCCCAACAAACCCGGGGGAAGGTTACATTGGAGGCAAAAATGGAGCAAGGAGCAAAAATAATGAAATGTAAGAATCTTGCTCCAAAACGCTTGAGACCGGTGGTTCTCACCGACGAAGGTAGCAATGATTCCGGAGGAGATACAACCCAAGACAAAACCGCTCAAAGTTTGCCATTACAAGTGTTGGCTCGGGGTTATCTCTAGGACACGAGATCGATCGGCCGAGGCAGATCTTCTCCGAGGTGCTCGAGACATCACTTTCGATGAGATAAAATTTCTCGGGAAAATTTTTAAAGGAGCTCGAGACCTCGAGAGATACCTACCTCGAAGTCTTGCTCGACGAGAAGAGAGCCCATTTCGAGTAGATCTGAAGATGTGCAGTGCTCGCATGACGCAGCCAACTCGGGAATTAAACCGAGGATATGCCACCGAGCCTCGTAACCCACTCGGATGCAAACCGAGGACTGAATGCACAAACTTCGACACTACCGAGGCTCAGAGCAAAATATTCTCGAGGAGCTCCAAAGAGTGATCTACCGCTTGATCCCTTAGCGAAGCTTCTATTGAACCAGAGAGCCCGAGATGGAAGAAGGGCGAGGTGAAGAAGGCGAATGGAGGAGCAAGGGGGAACGGTTCATCCTTGACCGATACCTGAAGCTCAAATCATACCCTGATCTGCAAGATGTTTTCTTCAGATTAAGGACGACAGTGTATATCCTCAATCAGACTCTTCCCGAGATGCTTGACATTGCTGCATTCAGAGGGGAAGACTGGTGGAATGAGGAGACAACCTTCCTAACCGACTTCTCAGGGTTCAGAAGGACAAAGCTCAGGATGAAAAATTCCGATTTTGATGAGCTGGTTCAGAGGAAGCTAGCTGAGAAGAGAACAACTGAAGTTGGTGCCCCGAGCAGCGGAGACAAATCCAAAGATGGAGATGGGGACCAACAGGGAGATGCTGAGGATCAGTCTCAAATGGAAAAAGAGACTTACATTCTTTGATCAACCTCGATCGGCTAGCACTCTTCAGTACCTTTTGGCACTATTAACAAATATGCCAAAGTTCTATCTTTAATTCTATCTTTAATAAATGAATTGAGGCTCAACCGATAAAACGATCGAGGCTCAATTGGAGACCGGAGCTCAGGATGAAGCTGGAACTCAGGATGATCAAACAGCACAGAAGGTGCAGAAGGCTGCTGAGATTGATCTCACTCCCGTAATGGAGAAACTTGAGAAGATTGAGCCAATGGCGATCAAAATTGCTCAGATGGAAGAAACATTGGTCAATCAAGCTCGAACAATGAAGGTCTTAGCCATTCTTGAAAATGGTGCAGATACAAAACACTCTGACCAATCAGATGACCTCCATGGAAGAAAAGCTGAATACAAAGCTGGAGGGAGTCAACGCAGAGTTAAGTGCTGAAATGAAACAGAAGCACCAGGAATCGACTGAATTTCTAGAGGTGAAACTAGCAGAGAAAAATGAGGTGCTGATCAAATCTGCTGTTGAGGAAATGAGCTCAATGCTCATGACCAAGATGACAGAGATGCTTAAAGATGCACTCTCTCTCGCGGTTTACCCACATATCGAAGAACCGCCTCGTGGCTAAGAACCACATCGGAGAATGGAAGAAAGCAAGATCGGTTAGCGGGAGAGATCCATTTGTGTGAGCAAAGAGCGGTATCACATGGACACAGCTCTCTCCGACTTCTTCCAAATTACGGTGCCAAGAAGGGGGAAAAGGAAGGTGAAGACCTCAGGAAGTTCATGGCACGTACCTTGGAAAAGAAGGCTCAGAAAGATGCTGAAATGTACAATCTAGCCAAAGCCTTAAAAGAAGTCGAAGCTACTGAGAAATTGAAATTTTCTCAAGTGGAGAAGCCCATCTACACTCGAGTCTCTGAGCAAACCATGCTTGAGGTTGCAAGAGAGAAACTGAGTGCTAGAACTAAGGTTGGAACAAGCCAGGCTGGTCTTTGAATCGCCTATGAAGAGGAAAGTCTCGGGCGTTGTTCAACCTGTAAGCAAGCATGTGAAGGCTTCTAAGCCAATCCAGAGAAAGCTGATTCTGGATAATGAAGATGCAGAAGAATCTGAGTCTCAACCTCAGAAGAAAGTCTTCAACACCAGAGATGCTCTGAAGACACTCCAAAAAGAACAAGCTAAGAAAGCTGCTGCTTCGATCTCAGGAGCGTCTGTGGATCGAAAAGAAGATAGACGAAGAGCGAAGCGAAGAAGGAGTGATTTCAGGAGATTTGCGAGCAAGAGGAAGGGAACATCGAAAGCGCTGAAGTGGCCCCACGTTGATAAATGGATGCCCATTAAACTCAACGACATGTGGGAAGAAGTGAAGAGAACCTTCTGGTTCAATTACGATGTTCTCAGGGAATGGAGAGGGGAAGGCTCAGATCAGAACGAAGCTTTCATTGAATATCTTTTAACCTTCTATCCAAAGTATCTCCAAAGCTGGATTAACCTTGCGGATGAAGGTGGAGTACAGATAGTATCCCCTGATCCATATTCCTATCCTCCTCCAAGACTTGGTAATGGCTTGGTAAATGAGAAGGCCATTACGCAAGAAATTGCTCAATTATCTTTGGTCGATTAGGATTAACGAGGAAACGGCCGGACATCATCAAAGAGAGGAATGAGTTTGAAGAAAAGATTTTTTCGAATGTTCAACCCGGAGGTACCAAATGATGAAGTGGAAAATGAAGCAAACCAAGAGCCGAATCAAGATCAAGACAAAAGAACTCGAAAGACTCTAATCTTTAAATTTTGTCTTTTTGATTTTGTTTGATAAATTCATTGTAATCTGTAAAGGTATACTTATCATCAATGAAGATTTATCATTATGCTCAAAAGATAATATCTCATTATCTTATTTACATGTCTTTATTTTGATTGTATGCTGATAAGAGGGATATTGTTTAAGTATTTGGTAATGAACTAGTTAAAGAGATTCATTACTGAAGAAATTTGATATATGATTAAACTGTTGAGAAACTCTGAAATTGTTGGGAGATTCTCTGATCTAAATAGTTGGGAGACAACCATACTTGTAATAGAATAAACTGAAACCTGAGTATAGGTTATTTTTTTGGTTTGTAAACAAGATAGGTTTTGGCATCATCAAAAAGGGGGAAATTGTTGGGAGATGAATTTAATAAAAGATTATATGATTTTGATTAAGATCCCAAAACCCCTAAGTATGACATGTTCAGAATAATCTTGATAGTTGAGTCATGATTCAGTTATTAGAGTATTCAGGATGTTATCTATGAAATGTATAGTCAGAAGATATAGTTCAGGATAGGTTCTGAAGACTCTGAAGAACTCAGTATGTTTCTGAAGAAACTGAAGTTTCAGTATGAAACTGAAGATTCTAAAAGACTCAATATGAAACTGAGAACTGAAGACTCAGCATAAAGACTCGATTATATCGGTCCAAGATAAACCACTCAAGACTCGAAGACCATGAAGACTCAGAAGACTCTGAAGACGCAGGATCAAGACCGAGAAATCAAGATCAAGAATATCGAAGCACAAGAATTACCGAGGACTCGATAATGTCTTCGAAGCTTCGATATGAACTGAATGATCCGAGGCAATCAATATATCTATCCAAGGATGCAATCTTGAGAAACGCGATGCCTTAGAAAGTTATATATTGCCAAGACATTCAAATGCAGACAAAAGGAACTAAGTCAGAAGTGTTGTTAAGGTTATATCAAACTCAGAGTTTGTAACCAAAAGTGCCGTTGAAGGTGTCTACCTTTAACTGAAGACAAAAGTCAAAAAGAGGAAGACGACACTGTACCATCACCGACATCGACGGTGGATAAGCCAAAAAAAGATGTCGGATGTACGAAAGTTCCAGACTGCAAAAAGTGAAGACCGGCTACATGAAAGACTATTGCCTAGAAAGTATTAGGGAGTTTCAGACCCTAAATATAGCCGTTTCACACACCATAAGAGGGAACTCACAAAGCTATCTCTCCAACGGATAGTTTTCAAAAGTAACCTTGGTGTATGCCTATAAATACTGGTGACCCTCTACATTGTAAGGTTACGGGAAATTTATACGCAACTCAAGAGCTCAAACTTATTCTTGCAAAAGTTAAAGCACTCAAAATACCTTGAATTTCCCAAGTGCTTCTATATTGAAGAGAGCTCACTTTACTAAGCCTAGCTTGATAAGATTTATCCAAAGCTTAGTCGAGATATCCTAAACCTTTGCATTGTGCTTCATTGTAAAGGATATCTCATCCTAGTTGAAAACCAACCAAGAAACCCCAAACCCTTGAGAAGGTAGTTGGAGTGTGTTTGTTGGTGAGTAGAGTTGTAAAGAGTTAGTAAACTACGCGGAGTAGTCAGAAAACTCTAGAGGAGAAGTTAGTAAGCTCTGAGGTATTCTCAAAAGCTTGTGTGTGATTGAGTAAGTAAACTACGGAGGTAGTCGTAAAACTTAAGGTCGGGTTGAGTAAGTAAACTACGTGGAGTAGTCGAAAAACTCGGGGCGAAGTTGAGTAAGTAAACTACGAGGTAGTCAGAAAGCTCAGTTGATAGTGAATTTCTCTGAAGAGTCGGAGAGAGTGGACGTAGGAGCTTGAGTCTCTGAACCACTATAATTGCTGTGTTCTATATTGCTTTCCTTATCTTTGCTTATCTGTTGCATTGACCTGATTTTGAAAGCATACTTTTCACTGATATTCAGTTGGAATCAATCCAATTGAAGTTGCATAAGTGAATCACGACCTAATCACTATTTAAATAAAGCGAAGGTTTTTCAAAGAAAGCTTAAAAACGAGTATAATCTAAGGGCCAACCATTCCAAGACGATGATAGCTAGAACAAATAGTTATCAAACCGAATTCTCTTCTAAGGATTGATAAGTTAGTTATCCGATCCAAGCAACTCGGGATCTCGACACTTTCGAGATTCGGTTGGGATTATCTCGAGGTATCCGAAAAGCATTTCGGGATCACTGTCTCGATGAGACTTGGACTTAGAGCGATCTGTGCTTCTCAGAACCTAATCTTCAGGATTATCTGACCCAAGCTGACCTCAGTAAGAAAAAGTTTTAAAATCACTGAACACGTGTATTCCCCCCCCATACACGTGTAAGACTCGTTTTCACCGGGACCAACATATACATATTGAGGTTCCACCTTAATATGTGACCTATCTTATACTTCAGTTGTTCTATATAATAGTTATCAACTGGTCATCTTATAACTGGTATTAAAAACATCAGTCAGCTAACAGGTCTGACTGGTCCTATTACATGTGTTTTAGAACTTCCATCAAAACTCTAAATTTCCCAACATTATCCTACGTCCACTCTTCCCTATCAGCAGGGGCACCAACTAACCAACTAGACTTAGATTAATGTGTTAGTCCAACACAATACAACAAATGTTTCTAGAGTTCTCATTCAACCTATCCCAGAAATTAGAATTAGAAACCCTGGTCTGAGATCTTGCTAAACAAACTTAACCTAACTTTGGTTTGGGTATAAGATTTGTTTTGTTCCAACTGAAATTTTATCCTAGTATTTGAATAGCCTAAAGCTAGAGGATAAGAATTCTTGCTAAGAACCTATGGGGTGAACGCTTAGAATATTTTCTTGATCTTGTGTTCTTGGTGCGGAAATGTAGCTTTATTTGAGCTCGTGGATTATTTCCGTATCCTTACTATGAAGGTTGATCCTATAATATAGGCCCAAAATCGAACTAGCCGTTGGAGAGCATTTCGAATTTCAGTCTATTTTAGATAGGTTTGCAGGCCTGATTTGATGTGTACAGAGGCGGAATGGCCGAAAGCATGTATGATTGTCCTTTCTAGTCGTTTAACTCTGAAGCACCTTGTCCTGCAATGTCAGCTCCATGCATACGTGTCTTGCTCTCATTGGTTATCAAGTACACTTATTCAGTGTTTGATTTACCAACTTAGGTTGACATTCTTCGTGTCTGATGAACTTGTATGACTTGGTGAACTTCTGGTTGTCACCTGATTTGAGCTGACCTGATTAGTACAGACTGATCAGTCTACCTGATTGAGTCTTCTGATGCAGGTTGTCTTAGCACAACTTGCAGACTCTTCTTCACTTCTTCTGATGTAGGTCTTCTGGTCTTTTGAGTCTTGTCACCTGGTGGTCATCTGTTCTTCAGGTCTTCTGATTCTTCTGTATGTTGCCTGATCTTCTGATCTTCACCTGGTTGTCTCACTATCTGATCATCTGATCTTCTAGTCTTCTGATCTTCTTCAAGACTTAACATATACATATTGAGTTCCCCCTCAATATGTGACCTATCTATTACATCAGCTGTCTATACATCTCAGTTGGTCATCCTAACCTGATTTCTAATTCATCAGTCAGCTAACAGGTTTGACTGGTCCTATTACAACCTGTTTTGGAACTTCCATCAAAACTATAAATTTTCCAACAAAATGGGATTACTGAAAGAAAGAATACAAGAAATGATAAGAGTTATGCTAACCTCAAAAAGTCTTTCTAAGAAATTCTGGGCAGAAGCTTTGAATACTGCTCTTCACATTGTGAATAGAATCTATATTCTTTCGGGTAGTAATTGTACTCCCTATGAGATTCTGAATAACAAGAAACCAAATTTAAAATACTTTCATGTGTTTGGTTGTGTTTGTTATATTTTAAATGATAGAGATCAATTACATAAGTTTGATTCTAAGAGTGATAAATGATTTTTCTTAGGCTATTCTAAGAATAGCAAGGCATATAGAATCTATAACTTGAGAATTGATACAATGCAAGAATCTGTTAATGTGGGTTTGATGAACTTGCAAGTCTTGCAGAAAAAGTGCTGAAGATAATGTATCAAATTTGATAGAAGTATCTAGAAATACTGATGACATTGAAGATAGTAAGAATGTTGATCAGAATGTTCCTTCAACATCTGATGCAACATTATACAAAAGTTCAAATACTGAGAATCTGCCACAAGATTCACAGTATCCAAAATAATTGGTTCCCTCAACAAAGATAATGAAAAGTCATCCATCAGATCAGATCATTGGAGAAGCTACCACTGGTGTACAAACTAGAAGAATAATGGGTATTCACATCAATAACTTTGCAAGATCAGTTTGCATGTCATCCATATTCAATCAGATAACTTTTGAGTGTTATCATTCTAAGATTGAGCCTAAAAATGTGAAAGAAGCTCTTGATGATGAAAACTGGATAAATGTTATGCATGAAGAGCTTAATCAGTTTTAAAGAAATGGTGTTTGAACACTTGTACCTAGACCTAATTCTGATATTAATTTCATAGGAACAAAGTGGATTTTAAAAAATAAAACTGATGAATATGGTAATATTGTGAGAAATAAGGCTAGATTGGTTGCTCAAGGTTATACTCAGATTGAAGGAATTGACTTTGATGAAACATTTGCTCCTGTTGCTACAATTGAATCTATTAGATTAGTTCTTGCTATTGGATGTTTCATTAACATTAACTTGCATCAAATGGATGTTAAAGCTGCTTTCTTAAATGGTATTTTGGATGATGAAGCTTATGTTGAACAACCTAAAGGTTTTGAAAATCTAGAATTTCTTGATCATGTTTACAAGTTAAAGAAAGCTTTGTATGGTCTAAAACAAGCTCCTAGAGTTTGGTATGGTAGACTTACTGATTTCTTACTTGAGTTTAGATTTTTGAGAGGTGAAGCTGATAAAACCTTGTTCATTAAAAATTCTAAGAATGATATCATGGTTGCTCAAATATATGTTGATGATATTGTATTTGGTTCAACTTGTAATGATATGTTTGAGAGTTTTGTTAAAAAAATGACCTGTACTTTTGAAATGTCCATGGTTGGAGAACTGAATTTCTTTTTAGGTCTTCAAATCAAACAAATGAAAGATGATATTTTCTTTACTCAAAACAAATTTGCTAAGAATTTGGTGAAAATGTTTGGTCTGAAAACTGCTAAAACTATGAAAACCCCTATGGGTGTTAGTGTTGGTGTCTTAGAGACAATCTATTATAAGGACATAATACTCGATGATATTAAGTTTGATTTGATACTATAGTTCATTTAATATTAATGTATGGCAATACACTTGTTTGAATATTGTTGGTCCCGATTTGGAAAACCCATGTGCGCGGAAAATACCATGTAATGCATATAAAACAGGGGTACAGGGGTGAGGGCAGAGTGATTCCAATTTTTCTTTTTGCTTTTAAAAACGATGTGTGTTTTGCTTATAATCAAATGCATATGGCAAGTAAGAACATAAAGTAGTAAAGAACACACGATTTTATAGTGGTTCGGAGTCCAACTCCTACATCCACTCTTCCCTATCATCAGGGGCACCGACTTAACCGATTTGACTTAGTTTAACGTGTTAGTCCAACACCCAACAGATATTTACCGAGTTCACACTCAAATGGGACTTATCACCCTCACGGGATCGCCTACCCTCCCTTTCGGGATTGCTAGATGTTTACCGAGTTCACACTCACCTACAAACTTATCCTACCAAACTGATTTGGGTAAGGTTTGTTTAGTTTCCAACTAGGTTGAGATTTTTCCTTACATTTGTTTAGCCTCAATGCTAAGGATGAGAAAATCTCTCTAAGCTTAGGATATTACATTTGTGCTTAGATCTAGGGTAGAACACTCTTGAATGTATGCGTGTATTTCTTGCTCAGTGTTCTATGGTGGAAATGCTAGATGATTTGGCTTGATGGATGGATGATTTTTCCACACTTCCACACCGGAAGGAAGAACTTTGAATGTTACCGTTGGATGGAGTCACATTCAAATCCATACTATTCTAAGAACTTTTGCAGATTTTTTTGGGCTTGTTGTCTTCCTCTCATTGGTCCACGTCGGCTTTGAATTCTACTTGGTATAATCTTGATTTCTTGAGTCTCGGGATCTTGATTCTATATGAGTCTTGAGGTTTATCTGAGTCTTGAGTTTATCGAGCCTTGAGTTTATCTGAGCCTTGAGTTTTATCGAGCCTTATTTATCGAGCCTTGAGTTTATCGAGCCTTGAGGGTTTCTTACGAGTCTCGAGATTCTTGATTCAAATGGACTTCTCTTGGCCGGACCTTATCGTCGGGCATATTGACACTAAAATTTGCCGAGTTCGATTCTTGACTTGAGACATCGACCCTCAGTCCTAGCACTCGAGCTAACGAGATCATCGATGGCGTTACGATTCTCGGTGAACATGACTTGGATGACTTCTCTTGGTGACTTCTCTCTCGATCTGGTATCTGAACTTACGGTTTTCGATATCGATTTCTTCTCGCTTTGATCGATCGGCTCACATGATCGATCGATTATAGCATCAGTCGAAGATATCAGTTTATCTTCATCAGATTAGTAAATCAGGTTAGCATATTAGGTTAGCATATCAGGTTAGCTTATCTGATCTCGATCACGTCTGCTCTCGATTAGTCTCATCTGCTCCTCTTCTGATCTGCAACCTCCTCTTCTGATCTGGTCATCTAATCTTATGATCAGCTGGCTTAGCTTTTCTTTTCTTCTGATTTTGCTCAGCTCGTCAGTTAACTCCAGAACTCATGTTACTCATCTGATCTCGATCAGTCTCGTCTGCAGCCTCGTCTGATTTCGTGAGTTCCCCCTCAACTTGTTCTCTTGTTCCCCCTCAACTTGTTATCTGTAGATTAACTTCAAAACTACAAGTTGATAATGTTTTAGCATAATTCATCAAAACTAAAATATCCCAACAATTTCCCCCTTTTTTATAATGACGCCAAAATATTAAAATATATGCATTTATACAGATATCGGGTTTTTGTTTAAAATGATCAGTTCAGGTGGTTACTTTGAAATCAGTGATCTTTTGAACTCTCACTCTGATACCAATTGTTGGACCCGATTTGGAAAACCCATGTGCGCGGAAAATACCATGTAATGCATATAAAACAGGGGTGAGGGCAGAGTGATTCCAATTTTTCTTTTTGCTTTTAAGAACGATGTGTGTTTTGCTTATAATCAAATGCATATGGCAAGTAAGAACATAAAGCAGTAAAGAACACACGATTTTATAGTGGTTCGGAGTCCAACTCCTACATCCACTCTTCCCTATCATCAGGGGCACCGACTTAACCGACTGGACTTAGTTTAACGTGTTAGTCCAACACCCAACAAATGTTTACCGAGTTCACACTCAAACAGGACTTATCACCCTCACAGGATCGCCTACCCTCCCTTTCGAGATTGCTTGATGTTTACCGAGTTCATACTCACCTACAAACTTAGCCTACCAAACTGATTTGGGTAAGATTTGTTTGGTTTCCAACTAGGTTGAGATTTTCCCTTACATTTTTTAGCCTCAATGTTAAGGATGAGAAAATCTCTCTAAGCTTAGGATATTACATTTGTGCTTAGATCTAGGGTAGAACACTCTTGAATATATGCGTGTATTTCTTGCTCAGTGTTCTATGGTGGAAATGCTAGATGATTTGGCTTGATGGGTGTTTCACGCATTTTTCCACACTTCCACACTGAATAATGAAGGAAGAACTTGTATTTATAGTGTGGATTTGAATGTTACCGTTGGATGGAGTCACATTCAAATCCATACTATTCTAATAACTTTTTGCGCATTTTTTTAGGGGCTTGTTGTCTTCCTCTCATTGGTCCACGTCAGCTGAATTCTAGCAGCTATAATCTTCAGTTTCTTCTGAGTCTCAGGATCTTCAGTTCTATCTGAGTCTTCAGGTTTATCTGAGTCTTCATGTTTATCGGAGCCTTCAGGTTTATCTGAGCCTTCAGGTTTATCTGAGCCTTCAGGTTTATCTGAGCCTTCAGGTTTCTTCTAAGTCTCAGGATTCTTGATTCAGCGGACTTCTCTTGGCGGACCTTATCGTCGGGCATCTTGACACTCGAAATTTGGATGAGTTCAGTTCTTGACTTGACATCGACCCTCGGTCACTAGCTTTTCGGTGCTAAGCCGATCATCATTAGCATTCGATTCTTAGTGAACATGACTTGGATGACTTCTCTTACGGTGACTTCTCTCGATCTGGTATCTGTTTACGGTTTTCGATATCTTATTTCTTTTCTCGATGACGATCGGCTCACATGATCGGATCGATATAGCATCAGTCGACATATCAGTTTATCTGCATCAGATTAGTACATCAGGTTAGCATATTAGGTTAGCATATCAGGTTAGCTTATCTGATCTCGATCACGTCTGATCTCGATTAGTCTCATCTGCTCCTCTTCTGATCTGCAACCTCCTCTTCTGATCTGGTCATCTGATTTTCTGATCAGCTGGCTTAGCTTTTCTTTTCTTCTGATTTTGCTCAGCTCATAAGTTAACTCTGGAACTCATCTTACTCCTCTGATCTTGATCAATCTCGTCTGATCTCGATCATCTTCGTCTGATTTTGTGAGTTCCCCCTCAACTTGTTATCTCGTTCCCCCTCAACTTATTATCTGTAGATTAGCTTCAAAAACACAAGTTGATAATGTTTTGGCATAATTCATCAAAACTAAAATATCCCAACAAATATTATGTTTGATTGTTTGCATTTATTCATGTAAGTGTTCCCATGAGTCATTGCTGTCGTTGAGGTTGTGAGAACTCAGATGACTTAAGCATGATTCTCAAATAAACCCGATCAAGGATCATCAAGAATGGGATATTGATGATGCAATGGATATTGGTGTGCGATCTGCATCATACTCTTAGAGAGTGTAGTAAGATCTCACTTACTGTGAGATACTTAGTATCTCATGATGGATGCACAAATACCTTAGGGGGTAATGGTATACCCATCCGAGAAATCGTTTGATGTAGTTCAACTAT
>JBBCBC010000013.1:18167672-18378328 GCA_037126765.1 Stenogyne calaminthoides | reverse complement strand
TCAATGTTTGATTTACCAACTTAGGTTGACATTCTTCGTGTCTGATGCTCGTGTATGTCTTGGTGTCCTTCTTGTGATCACCAGATTACTGCTGACCTGATCAGTCTACCTGATTGAGTCTTCTGATGCAGGTTGTCTTAGCACAACTTGCAGACTTGATTTCTCCCTTTCTGATGTAGGTCTTCTGGTCTTCTGATCTTCAGATCTTCTGATTTTCTGATCTTCTTGACTAAACCTATACATATTGAGTTCCCCTTCAATATGTGACCTATCTTGTTATATCAGTTGTCTATACATTTCACCTGGTCATCCTAATCTGATATCTAGATCATCAGTTAGCTAACAGGTCTGACTGGTCCTATTACATTATCTGTTTTGGAACTTCCATCGAAACTACAAATTTTTCAACAAGTGTTATGATCTTATTGTTGAATCATGGTTTAGATATATAGTTGGGCATATATCTCTTAAATGCATTGAAAAATAAAGCACAACTTAGATGTGTAATCACTGAATAACTATGGGACACTGAGCTCACAACTACGATGTTCTCTTTTCAAAAGTTGATTAAATATACATCCATGTTTTTTCACAATCCATCGAGTAACTATGGGGCACGGAGCTCGCTACTATGATGGTCTCGCTTGAAAAGGTGGATCAATGTGAACATGTGTTTAAAAGAAATTTCAAAATATGCAACACTTTGATGATGAATGTCATGCATAGTTGAGTGTTGAGGTATATGTGTGCCGACATTTTGTGAAACCTTAAGTGAATGAAACTTTATCTATCATACATGATTTTTTTAATGTTCTGGATAAGTTGATTTCGCGGTTTGAACATGTTATTCGAACTGATATGCGTTTATTTAATTTTGGATATAGTTCCCTGGTTTTCGAAAATATTTTTGGCGGCTCTTACACATACACACGATCACATTTTCCTTAGTGGGTGGTTACTTTGTCCCACTGTTGGTCGGTTTCTAGTTGGTTTTATGTGTAATAACCTTCGCTTTATTCTCTATTTATGATCTATTTATTTGTATTGTTTGATACTGAAAGCTAAAAACATTGTTGTTGTACATAGGAATCAAGGTTTGTTTGATTTACACTGTGTTATTTCAATTTTTTCAATCATTAAGAACTACACATACATAGATGGAAGTGACCTTCATGCATGAGGCGATACATATTTATATTAATTAATAATTTGGTGATTTAGGCGGGAATGATGGAGCATTTTCCCTCCAAAACAAGATAGTTGTATACCTTATGTATGTATCATGTATGTGTGCTTAGGTATTGTGTTTCATGAATCAAACAAATGACATTATGTATATATATGTACATATATCGTGACTTGTTTTGTACACTCTACAAATATTTTTTTGTTAAGTTGTATATATATAATTACATAATTAATTCTTGTGTACAACTTATAACAAAATGAAAAAGTTTAATGGGATGAAAAATGAGATATATAATTATCACTTGTATATATTCCATACATATACGTATTTGATATATAGGTGTATTACAACAAATTTTAAATAAAAAAAAATGAAATTTTACACTATATAGATTGAATCTATCATACATAACATTAAAATACATACATTCAACTTACAACTTACATGTAAAAAACACTAAAAATTATTTTTTATATCAAATTGTCATATCAATCCACCTTTAGTATGCAAATGCTATCATCATCACTCACACAACTCCCCACATTATCTTCCTCATGTATGATAAGTTTAATTTTCGGAACAATGATTAATGATAAATGTTATAACTGATGCGAGAAAGATATAAAAATAATAAATAAATCGACACTAAATTTTACGTGGCTCACTAACAATTTATTAGCTATGTCCACGGGCAGAAGAGAGGATCTCGTATATTATTCAAAACCGACAACAATATACAACTCAAATAAAAATATAAATATTTTCTAACCAACTGGCCTAAATAAATAAGCCCAAAACTGAAACCGACTGATGCACCAAACTGACTAGGCTACATTAATAAGCCCAAAACCGAAACCGACTGATGCACTTGTATCAAAGAGACCTGGGCTTTCTAAATAACATTAGGAAGGCCTTTCACATTTTCCAACAATCCGATGTGGGACAGAATAGGACTTCTTATAGGATTAGGAAGTCCTCCAACTTTTGATACAATCCGATGTGGGATATAACAAAACTCCTTTATTTTACACAATCCTAACAAATATCCACCTTGATAAAATAAAAGAAAACTTCATTGTCTCCACCTTGACTTGAATCATCTCACAGATCAACAGATGTACCTGATGCACCATAAAAGTGCTAGACGTACGAGCAACTCCTCGTACACAGATTCGCCCCCAAAACAGGGCAACTAACAACTTGTAATATTTAACAAGTTCATTCAATGTTGAAACTTGTTATTTGGAACTGGCTTGGTGAACATATCAGCTGGGTTATCAGCAGTTCCAATTTTCTTCACCTTAACCCTCTTCTCACTTCTCAAAAAATGATATCTGATATCAATATGTTTCGTTCTCTCATGATGGACTTGATCCTTGGCTACACATATTGCACTCAGGCTGTCACAGAATACAGTTGCATAATCATGATGTAGACTAAGATCACCAACCAGCCCTTTCAACCAAATTCTCCCTTTGGCTGCTTCAGTCAAGGCCGTGTACTCTGCCTCTGTAGTAGACAAAGTAACTGTAGGCTGCAAAGTTGCCTTCCAACTTAAAACAGAACCACCAAGAGTAAAAGCATAACCGGTCATAGACCTTCTGTTGTCAACATCTCCTGCATAATTAGAATCACAGTAGCCTGAAACTAAACAGTTTGTATCACCTCCATATATGAGACTGACATCAGACATACCTCTAAGGTATCGAATATCCTCTTCACAGCTTGTCAATGTTCCTTTACAGGTTGAGCCATAAACCTGCTGACAACACTAACAACATGTGCAAGATCAGGTCTAGTATAGACCATAGCATACATCAAACTCCCTACTGCACTAGCATAGGGAACCCGAGACATGTACTCTTTCTCCTCTGTAGATTTAGGAGAGAAAGCAACAGACAAATTATTTTTTGCACTTGGAGTATCAATAAGTTTAGCTGTAGACATACCAACCTTGATAATATCTTTCTGAATGTAATCCTTCTGTGAAAGAAAGATCTTCTTCTGACTTCTATCACTTTGAATCTCCATTCCCAAAATTTTGTGGGCAGCGCCCAAAATCCTTCATTTCAAACTCGGCATTGAGAAGACCTTTCAGCTTCTGAATATCTGACTTGTTCTTTGTAGCTATCAACATATCATCACCATGTAAGACAATGTAGATAAATGAATCATCTTCCAGCTTGTTGTGATACACACAACTATCATACGGACTCCTGTTGTAGCCAAGGTGTGTCTATAACCATTGAATCTCTTGTACCACTACCTTGAAGACTGCTTTAGCCCATATAAGGACTTCTTCAACTTGCAAACGTACTCTTCTTTTTGTGACTCACTTTGCTCCACCTGTTTGTCAACACTATTATTTTCTGATAAAATGATATACTTCACAGAGGGGTTAAACATAAAATTCTCATAAAAAATAACATTTCTGCTAAGCATGACTTTGTTTTTTGATGGAGACCAGATTCTATACCCCTTAACACTATTTCTGTAGCCCACAAAAACTCATTTCTTCACCCTTAGCTCCAATTTACCCTCATTTACATGATAATAAACAATACACTCAAAAGCTCTCAAATTAGAGTAATCTGCAGACTTACCAGACCACACCTTATAAGGTGTTATGAGGTTGATACATGTGTGAGGTGCACAATTTATCAGGTAACACGCCGTGTTGACCGCTTTGTCCAAAATCTTCTGGCTAATCCAGCATTAGAGATCATGCATCAAGCTCTCTCCAGAAGTGTCTAATTCATGCGTTCTACTACAACATTTTGTTGTGGTGTATCATGTACCGTATGATGTCTTGCCATCCCTTCGTTCTTGCAGAACTCATTGAACTCAGAAGAACAAAATTCCAGATCATTATCAGTTAGCACCCTTTTGATTTTCTTCCTTGTTTGATTTTCCACCAACGTCTTCCATTGCTTGAAACTCTTGAAAGTTTCACTTTTATGCTTCATCATAATTACCCAAGTCATTCTTGAGTAATCATCAATCATAGACACGAAGTATCTATTGCCTACTAAAGATTCAACACTAGAATGACCCCAACAATCAGAATGGATGTAATCAAAAGTATGTCTTTTGTTCTATACATTGCCTTGGGAAACTTGTTGCAATGAAGCTTCCCAAAAATACAGTGCTCACAAAAACCAAGACTAGGGACCTTGTAACCACCAAACAAAATCCTCTTTCGACAGAATTTACATCCCGCGTTCACCCATGTGGCCAAGTCTCATGTCCCATAACTTAGTCAAGTAATCTTTGTGAACTTCCGATGATGCAACAACAACATAATCAGATAGCGTTGAACCTTGCAAAAAGTATAAAGTTCCTCACTTCACACCTTTCAAAACCACATTAGAACCCTTGTAGACATGCAAAACTCCACCTTCACCTCTAAAACTGAAACCCTTACAGTCTAGAAGACTAAGTGATATCAGATTCTTCATCATTTGTGGAACATACCTAACATAGTTCAATGTGCAGAATTTACCATCATGTGTCCATAATTGAATTGAGTCTATTCCAACCGCCTTGCAAACTGAACTGTTGGCCATATAAATATTGTCTCCATCCACTTGCTCATAAGTTGTAAACCACTCTCTGCGCGGACATATATGATAAGATGCCCCAAAATCAAGAACCCACACATCAGTGTGATATATTTGTCCATTAGAAACTAGGACTACATCCTCCTCGGAGTTGGTGTCATCTCCTTCAGCAACAACAATAGTACCTGCTTTGTCTTCTTGTTTCTTCTTCTTCTTCGGACAATCATTTTTCCAATAACCTGGCTCTTTGTAGTAGTTATAGATATCGTCTGGTTTAGGATCCTTAGACCCAGACTTCTTGAATTTCTTCTTCCCCAATTTTCTAGGTCCCTTGTTCCCACTAGCTACTAGTCCAGCGGCCTGATTATCGGAACTTCCACCACTCGCCTTATGTCGCAACTCTCTAGTTAGCAGAGATGATCTGACCTCTTCCAAAGACATAATGTCTTTCCCAACAATGAATGACTGCACAAAATTCTCATACGACAATGGTAGAGAAACCAACAGAATTAAAGCAATATCCTCATCTTCAACTTTAACATCAATATTACACAGTTTTAATAGAATTGTATTAAATTGATCCAGATGTTCACTATCATAAGAGGATGATGATCTCCAAACTGACGTAAATTAGGGAAGAAGGACCTGGATAACCAGTCATCCAACTGACCTGATCATCGAAGAACCCTCTGATAGAGTTCAAACTAGACATCAGATTGGTGAAAATGCAATGTATTGTTGCTATCTTTCTTTGAACGAACCCCTCACAGTTGAAGAAGCTCTAGCAGATCCAAGCTGGATTCTAGCCATGCAAAAAGAACTAGAGCAGTTTGAAAGGAATCAAGTTTGGGAACTTGTAGACAGACCAACTCACCAAGATGTGATAAGCACTAAGTGGGTCTTCAAGAACAAGAAGGATGAGCACAATGTGATAACCAAAAACAAGGCAAGACTTGTTGCTAAGGGATATTCACAATCAGAAGGGATTGATTATGAATAAACCTTTGCACCAGTCGCTCGTCTTTAAGCTATTCGGCCATTTCTGGCTTATGCTGCTCACAGGGGATTTATTGTGTATTAGATGGATGTAAAGACTGCATTCTTAAACGGGGTACTAGCTGAGGAAGTTTATGTTGAACAACCACCGCTTTTGAAATGAGCAACCAAGTGTACCGTTTAAGAAAAAATCTTTAGGACTGAAACAGGCTCCTAGAGCTTGGTATGATACATTATCCAAGTTCTTGATAGACAGTGGGTTTACAAAGGGACTGATAGACAGAACATTGTTCAGAATTGTAGACGAAGAAGATATTCTGATGGTTCAGATCTATGTGGACGACATTATCTTCGGATCTCCCAACAAGAACTTATGTGAGAAATTTAGCAAACTGATGCAAGGGAAATTCGAGATGTCCATGATGGGTCAGATGAACTACTTTCTAGGTCTTCAGGTAAGAAAAATACTAAATGGATATTCATCTGTCAGGCCAAGTATACTAGAAATCTGTTGGCCAAGTATGGAATTTAAAACTGAAAGACTGCTAGAATTCCAATGATGACTTCCTTCAAGATGGATCCAGACGAGAATGGTCAGAAAACTAATCAAAAAAGAGTATAGGCCTCTCGTTGGATCATTATTATACCTGAATGCCAGTAGACCAGACATAACATTTGCAGTAGGTGTATGTGCCAGATTTCAGGCAAATCCAATGCAAAGTCACCTGGAAGCATCTAAGTAGATTCTTAAGTATCTGAAGGGGATAATTAATCTTGGGTTATACTACCCATCAGATGATAATCTAGAGCTTAGTGGGTACTCTAATTCAGATTATTGAGGTTGCAGAATAGAAAGAAAATCAACCTCAAGTACATGTCAGTTTTCAAGAAGTAAACTGGTCTCTTAGTTTTCAAAGAAACAGACATCTGTTGCCACATCTACTACCGAAGCAGAATATATGGCCGCAGGAAGCTGTTGCTCCCAACTGCTCTGGCTTTGTCAGCAGCTGAGGGATTATAACATTATAGCTACGAATGTGCCTATCTTCTGTGACAGTAATAGTGCTATTGCAATCACACAGAACTCAGTTCTACATACAAGATGCAAGCACGTGGACATCAGACATAATTGTATCAAAGATCATATAGAAAAGAAGAACATCAGAGTGAAAAAGATTCATACTGATAAGCACAAAGCCGATATCTTAACCAAGCCACTAGATGAAGTCAAATTTAGAAAACTATGTAATGAGCTATGACTTCTGGACTTAGGATAAGATGCACCAGAATTCTTTGGTGGATTGGTCTCCAATACCAGTTGGTTAAGAAACTAACCCGAAAAGAAGGATCAGTTGAGTAATGGAATCTCAGCTGATCAGAAAGGATCAGTTGGGAACTGATCAGAAAAGGATAACAGTTAAAGGGGGAACTTCAACTGATAAGCAAGATCAGGTAGGAAACTGATCTAATAGAAGGATAATTTGGGAATTTTTTTGTCAAGGATTAGGCAACCAATATAAGATCAACTTAAGAATCAGACAAATCGAACTTCTTGTTGGTAATTGACTAATTATGATATCAGTCAATCAGATACGAAATTCTGATCTCTTTTATATGTTATGTTCTGCTTACTTTGTTTGGTCTTATCTGTTCTCACTATACTCAAGTACATATGATTCACGTCCTGCAAGCATTTAATGCGGATGTTGGGAACATGTATTAAATTGCATTTATTGTGAATTTTTAAATCCAAAAGCTGCCGCGATAAAATTCCTCGACCGCACGATTTATTTTTAACCAAACCGCCTAATCTTGATCGCTCATTTAGATTGGACGATTGATTTTCCTTTTTGCTTTTCCAAAACTTCTTTTTCCCTCCAATTCTATATATAGATGGTTGTTCTTCCTAAATAACCTTCTTTGGCCTAAATTTCTCAAAACACTTCTGCAAACTTATTCAAAACATTCAAAGAGCACTTAAACACTATTCACTTTTCATCAAATATTTTCGAGTCACTTTTCTGGTAATAGCTTGTTTTACACGTTTGCTGATTCGAATATTTGAATATTTCATAGTGCTTAATGTATATCTTGTTCTAAACAAGATAAAGATGTTTTATGAATGTATATTGTGCATCTATATGTGTTTTTGTTTCATTTTAACATGTTTGCCATATGAATCTTAATTTGATTTTTTTTTACAGATGGCTAAACACGGTATGGGCAAAATCATGTGCAACTACTCTTCCTTGATGAAAAAGTGTTAGTGTTAGTGTCCTAGAGATAATCTATTGTAAGGACATAATACTCGATGATATTAAGTTTAATTTAATATTATAGTTCATTTAATATTAATGTATGACAATTCACTTGTTTAAATATTATGTTTGATTTGCATTTATATGTACAAGTGTTCCCATGAGTCATTGCTGTCATTGAAGTTGTGAGAATTCAGATGACTTAAGCATGATTCTCAAATAGCCCCGATCAAGGTTCATCAAGAATGGGATATTGATGATGCAATGGAGATTGGTGTGCGATCTGCATCATACTCTTAGAGAGTGTAGTAAGATCTCACTTACTACGAGATACTAGGTATCTCATGATGGATGCACAAATACCTTAGAGGGTATTGGTATACCCATCCGAGAAATGGTTTGATGTAGTTCCACTATATGTGTCTACGGGTGTCTCGGTTGGTGGGAGCGATGCGATACTCCTTTGACTTGAGGTCATTACGCACGACATGTGTGGGATGATGAACTTTGACCCTGACCGACGCTTGCACCCTTCCATGGGTAGATATGGCTTGGATTGGGTTCATCACGAAGTGCATGTGCGTGGTAGTTGAGCCAAGAAAAGGATTCATTCCTCAAAGTGAATTTAGAGAGAATACTCATCTTCTCATCATAATTGGATCTAAGTCATCGGCCGATGCACGTCAACTTATACCTTTGTGGCTAAGTGTGACATGCATGATCAATTAGTGATTAGAGATAAATTGATTAAGTTATTTGAATAGACACTTCATCATGTTCAAGACTTAATCGAGTATTCGCAAATGAAAGGATTAAATCGTAATAGCCCACATTTCAGTTACAGGTAGTTGCACGTTTCTCGCAACGTACCTCATATATTGAGAATGTTTGATTTATTGTCTAGGGTTCAATTAAGACCGTTAGTTTAACTAATCGCTAGATATATGAGGGCCTATGGGTCACACAACAAGTAATTCCCTTTGACGGATTATAGATTTAATATTTAATTTATGGAGAAGTAATTAATAATAGATTAATTTGGAATTAATTATTATTAATATTTAATTAAATTGGATTTAATTAAACATGAATTCCCAATAATAATATTTGGAATATTATTGTAGGATTTAATGTATATGGAAATAAATCGTAGAGATTTGTCATCTATGGAATTTAAAACCGTAAAGATTTATATTTAGGGAATTAAATTAAAGAAGTTTAATATAATTAATTAAAAGGGATTTTAATTTCCCAACAGGCTACCATAGGTTTTAAGCTGGACCTCCCTATATATATTATCTCTTGGGATTTCACAACTAATTTTTACACTTCACAATTTCTCCATAAAATTAAGAGTTGGATTTTCCTAGCTGATTCGACTCGAGATTCAACAATGGCAAATCCGTGCGGATCTGTTGAAGGGGATTACGTGGATACCATAGTAGAGGAATTTGCTCTACAACTACTGTAAGTTTACTCGTTACGGTTATTGTAATCGTTGTATACAATTATTTGTTCATTGTTGGTGAACTGTCTTTCCGCTGCGCATGTTTTACGTGATTACGTGCCTTTAAATTCCAACAGTGGTATCAGAGCTCCAGGCTCTTGTTTTAATTGCATTAAAATTTTGATTTTTAAAATTAAAATTTTTAAAATCAGTGGGGCACGGTTTCTTATTAACCGCACCCCTTATTTGTTTTTTTGTCCCGGGTCGCTCGTCTCTTTCGTCTTCGCCCAAAACCCAGAATTAGGGTTTTCCCCCTTTTTTGCCACCGCACTGCTGCTCGCGCTTTACCCTCGACCGACGGCGCTACACCGCATCACCAAAGACCGGTGTTAGGCACCGCGCCTCGCGCGCATGTGGGAGCCCACGGCGCGACTCCCGAAGCCCCCTGATCCCATCTTGGAGGCATCGATCTTCTCCGCCTCGATTCATGGCGAATCACCGCCGATTCTCTCCGATTTCGATGTTAGGCTCTTGAACGCACTCGGGGCTTTGCGGGCGTGCCCATCTCGACACGTTTCAAGGTGGCGCATCACCGGATTCGGGAAGAGTCAATGGCGATGAGCCACCGACTCGTCACTTGCCTGTGTTTGTCGATCTGCTTTCGAACCAGAAATCGATCAGGGGTGCGACACCACAGCTACCCCTCCATTCCGTCTGCATCAACGATGGGTCGCCCGCAAGCTAGTTGTGGCATTGGTGACCCACATCGGATCGCTGGCCGAACCTTGTCGTGTCTCCTTGCCGATTCTGTTCGTCTTCGTTGGAACTTGGACTGTTTCGATTGTTTTGGTTCCTTGGTTGGATTGAATGGATGAATTAATTTGCTTAATAGTGATGCGATTTTGATTCCGAATTTTTGGGTTAATTGGGTGTTTGGATTTCGAATTGGATTCGAATTGGTTGGGTGATGATGTAGGAGGGCTGTTTTGCAAATTCGATTTGAGACAGGCCATCCCATGCAAATTTTAGAAATTGCACCTGAGCCCCAAGGATTAAAATAAATAAAAATTGAATTTTTGAATTTTATTGGATATAATTCTGAGAATAAAATTTCGGTTGGATCGAGACGATTAATTGGATTAATCATTTTTTTTAATAATCATAAAATGAATCTGTTATTAAATTTAAATTCATTTTTAAAAGAATTATTAAATCTCACTAAAACTTATTAGTTGGACTAATGACAGACTTAATTAATTTGATTAATTAAAGGTCAAAATATTAATAATGAATTTAATTATTAAGACTTGATTTTAAAATTGGATTTTAAAATTATGGTTTAAATGATTAAACGGGTTATTAGTTCCCACTTAGTTAATGTGTTTTATATTTTGTTAAAGCCTTTTACGTCTGCATTATAATTGTTTGGGTAGGCGGCGCCCAATACTTGTCAGACCGTATTATTGTTTGGGTAGACGGCGCCCATGTAAGTGTTAGTCCGTATATAAATCATGTTTGGGTAGGCGGCACCCAATAATTGCTCAAATGTGATGTAGATTAACATGTTGGATCTCGATTAAGTAATTAATACCCCGCCTTTAAAACGTTCCTCATTAAAATATAGTTTTCTCATTAATTTGATAAGATGACTTCCATCAAAATTAAAAGTAAACCGAAGATTTCGTTCCAATGAGTACTTAAAGACCCTCGTCTTTTGCTCGGATCTACATCTAATGGGACTTTTATAGGGGCATGAAATGTCATCGCTTGATGGTTGTAAACCAACTTAACTTTGTTTCGCTAGCCCTCGTGGGGAACAAAGAGTAAGTGACATCAGTCGAACTAGGTTCGACAAACTAGGAATTGCAGTTTTGCAATTGGTTTGGAGACCTACCAATTATGCTATTGTAATGATCAGCCCTCGCTAGGATTATGATAGTAGAAATGTGGATCCTAGTCCATTATAATTTATATTAGATATAAATTCGTATTCTTCCGATGAGGTCTTTGAATATGTGAAAATAATGGAGACAAAATAAACACAAAAAAAGGCCATGATTATTTTGATTGCTGAATATTGATCATAGGAATTATGTGTTTTAATTCTCATTTTATTTTATTTCTCTTGGTTAGTTGAAATGTATAACTGTTATTGAGATGTGTTTTGGAAACAAACTAAATTGGCTAGGCCAATTTTTCTGGACTGGCACCGAAACATGTGTTTGGTCCTAAGGCAAGAAAAGATTGAGTACATGTTGGACACGTATATCCCAGTTACCCTTACGGCTGGTACTCTGAGTAAGCAACGTTTGACGTAGCAGCTCAGAAGAAGCATCAAGAGGATGCTTCTTAGGCTCAGTGTGTGATGTTGCTCGGCATGACTCCCGATATACATAGGTAATGTGAGAAAATGGATCTCTTCTAGATGCTCCAGCATCTGAAGGATCTCTTTGATTCTGAATCTCATTCTGAGATTTATGAAGTGATGAGAGATCTTTCAGATACCGGTTAGCTGAAGAAGCAAAAATTTCATCTCATACGCTAATGATGATAGGCATAATTGAGAAACTTGGTAATTTAGGCATTGAGCTAAAAGACCAACGTTTTCATCTGTGCTATCCTCCAGTTGCTCTCGGATTCATATTTTTACTTCATTGTGAACTACAATGTGAATAAGACGAATGCGACATGCCTGAACTTCACAACGTGCTCAAGACTTTTGAGTTCACTATCACTAAGATGGTGTTCGAAAGAAGGAGCGGGTAAACAAGGATGTGTGCCTCTACTGTAAGTAGAAGAGGGCACCGGAAGAAGGACTGTAAGGTTTTGGTTGCTGAAAAGAAGACACTAGATGCTTCTAGCACTACAACATGTATGTTTGTTATTAAGATAAACATGTCCACTAATAGCGCTAACATCTTGGTATTGGATACCTGATGTGGCTCTCACATTTGCACTAATGTGAAAGGGCTCGTGTGTCATAGGGCAGTTAGGGCGGGTGAAGTCATCTTACACGTGGAAACGGAGCAAGAGTTGCTAACTGAACGTGTGGGGACTTATGTGTCAGACTTACCCTTTGGTTTTAGATTAGAACTTAATGATTGTCATTTAGTTCTTTCTATTACTCGCGACATTTTTTTGTTGCATTATGGATATAATGTTCTTAATATACAAAATAAAACACTCAAACTTAGTAATCATGAAAACCCGACTTACTTATGGCTTTGTAGAACTTGATCATGTAAACGAGAAAAAAATTACAAGGTTAAGATGATCAATATACCTTTTTCTGGGAAAGGGGTGCATGCTAAAGAAGTTCTAGAGTTGATCTACAACGATGTTTGTGGACCATTGCCCACTCTAGCTAGGGCTCACTTCGGCAACTTCATCACTTTTACTGATGATTTCTCTAGATACGGATTCGTGTATCTTATGAAACACAAATCCGAATATTTTGAGAAATACAAGGAGTAAAAAGCTGAAGTAAAGAAGCAACTTGGTAAGAGTATCAAGACTCTTCGATCGGATCGAGGAGGTGAATACCTTAGCCATGAATTCACTGATTACTTGAAGTTACGTGGAATCCAGTCACAATGGACTCCTCCCGAACCACCTCAGATGAACGGTGTGTCCGAGAGAAGAAACCAAACCCTGTTATACATGGTTAGGTCCATGATGAGCTTATCTTATCTTCCAACATTCTTAGGGGATACGCGTTACAAACCTCAATTTACATTCTTAGGGGATACGCGTTACAAACCTCAATTTACATTCTGAATAGGATTCCATCTAAATCGTTTGAGCATACACCATATGAACTATGGTGTTGCAAGAAGCCAACTTTTACACATATTAAACATGGGGTTGCCCCGTGATTGTGAAAAGGATGCTTACCGACAAGTTGGAATCCAAAGGTGAAAAAGGTTACTTTGTGGGATATCCTAAGGAAACTAAGGGATATTACTTCTATCTACCTAAGAAATAATCAATGATTGTTTCTAGGAAGACCAAGTTCCTCGAAGAAGACTACGTCTTTAAGGAACAAGGTCGTAAGCTGATAGAACTTGAAGAAATTCAAGAACCACAAATTAACAAAGAGACTGATATCTTATCAAAGCAACATGACAAGGAATCAGTGGGAGCATTCAACGACTTTCACGGTGGGAGCCTTTCACTAGGTGATTATCTTTCAGCCAGTGGGAGCGTAATTGGAGAAGACTTGCCATCGAGAACCTCCAAGTGGGCTGAATGAGAATAGCATAGTTCAAACTCCCGCCCAAGAGACATCTGAAAGTGTAGCTCTTTAGGACTCTCCGGACATTGATGAAATCAATGCACCACAAAATTTTCACAATCAGAATGTACAGCTTGCACAACCACAGTTCTGTAAGTTAATTAGGAATCGTAATCCGCCCATTAGATACGGTTACCTCATGAAGGAACACATTAATGTGGACATACCGGATAAGGATGATCCTAATACTTATTCTGAAGCAATATCAGATATTGAATCAGGGAAGTGGCATGAAGCCATGAAATTCGAGATGGACTCGATGTACACCAATCAAGTCTAGGGCTTGGTTGATTTGCCTAAAGGGGTTAGACCCATATGTTGCGATTGGGTCAATCATGTACACCATGACTTGCACTATGCCAAACATGGCCTACGCTATCAACATCACTGATAGACATCAACAGAATCCAGGTGAGTCTCACTGGATTGTTGTCAAGACAATTCTAAAGTATCTTAGATGAACTAAAGAATGTTTCCTTGTCTATAGTGGATAGTCAGAACTAGTAGTCACTGGTTATGCTGACACTAGTTTCCCATCCGACTGTGATGAATACAAATCACAGTTAGGTTACGTTTAACTCTCAATAATGAGGCGGTCGGTTGGAATAGTTCCAAGCAAAAGGACAGCATATTCAACAACCGAAGTTGAGTACATTACTGTATCAGAAGCCTCAAGGAGACTGTCTGAATTTTATAGTTCTCAAGAGAACTAGGGGTAGTTTCGAGTGCCAGTTATCTAATAAAGTTGTATTGAGACGATGTTAGTGCGATTGCGCAAGCAAAGGAACCGAGATCAACAAGCATAAAAGAGCATGTACCTAGACTTATCATTTGATCCAGGAGATCATAACGATAGGAGAAATATAATTAAAATGTATTCCACAATATTTAATTTGGAAGATCATTTCACCAAAACACTGAGTGTTCATGTACACACTAGACATTTGATGGTCTAGGGGTTAGACATGTAGGTGATTGACTCTAGTCCGGGAGATTCTTAGTGTTAGTGTCCTAGAGACAATCTATTGTAAGGACATAATACTCGATGATATTCAGTTTGATTTAATATTATAGTTCATTTAATATTAATGTATGGCAATACACTTGTTTGAATATTATGTTTGATTGTTTGCATTTATTCGTACAAGTGTTCCCATGAGTCATTGTTTTCATTGAGGTTGTGAGAACTCAGATGACTTAAGCATGATTCTCAAATAGCCCCGATCAAGGATCATCAAGAATGGGATATTGATGATGCAATGGAGATTGGTGTGCGATCTGCATCATACTCTTAGAAAGTGTAGTAAGATCTCACTTACTACGAGATACTAGGTATCTCATGATGGATGCACATATACCTTAGAGGGTATTGGTATACCTATCCGAGAAACCGTTTGATGTAGTTCCACTATATGTGTCTACGGGTGCTCGGTTAGTGGGAGCGATGCGATACTCCTTTGACTTGAGGTCATTACGCACGACATTTGTGGGATGATGAACTTTGACCATGACCGACGCTTGCACCCTTCCATGGGTAGATATGGCTTGGATTTGGTTCACCACGAAGTGCATGTGCGCGGTAGTTGAGCCAAAAAAAAGGATTCATTCCTCAAAGTGGATTTAGAGAGAATACTCATCTTCTCGTCATAATTGGATCTAAGTCATCGGCCGATGCACGTCAACTTAGACTTTGTGGCTAAGTGTGACATACATGATCAATTAGTGATTAGAGATAAATTTATTAAGTTATTTGAATAAACACTTCATCATGTTCAAGACTTAATCGAGTATTCACGAATGAAAGGAGTAAATCGTAATAGCCCACATTTCAGTTACAGGTAGTTCACGTTTCTCGCAACATACCTCATATATTGAGAATGTCTGATTTATTGTCTAGGGTTCAATTAAGACCGTTAGTTTGACTAATCGCTCGATATATGAGGGCCTACGGTCACACAACAAGTAATTCCCTTTGACGGATTATAGTTGGTTGATTAAGTATTAAATTGGATTTAATATTTAATTTATGGAGAAATAATTAATAATATATTAATTTGGAATTATTTATTATTAATGTTTATTAAATTTGATTTAATTAACAAGAATTCCCAATAATAATATTTGAAATATTATTGTAGGATTTAATATATATGGAAACAAATCGTAGAGATTTGTCATATATGGAATTTAAATCCGTAGAGATTTATATTTAGGGAATTAAATTAAAGAAGTTTAATTTAATTAATTAAAAGGGATTTTAATTTTCCAACAGGCTACCTTAGGTTTTAAGATGGGCCTCCCTATATATATTAGCTCTTGGGATTTCACAAATAGTTTTTACACTTCACAATTTCTCCATAAAATTAAGAGTTGGATTTTCCTAGCTGATTCGACTCCAGATTCAACACTGTCAAATCGTGCAGATCTGTTGAAGGGGATTATGTGGATACCATAGTAGAGGAATTTGCTCTACAACTACTGTAAGTTTACTCGTTACGGTTATTATAATCGTTGTATGCAATTATGTGTTCGTTGTTGGTGAACTGTCTTTCCGCTGCGCATGTTTTATGTGATTACGTGCCTCTAAATTCCAACAAAAAAGGTGATTGAGGACAAGTATGTTGTGTTTGGGGTGACTCAAGATTTCGAATCAATGGAGATTGAACAAATTCTACGGGAAAATAATTTGGAAAACTTCTTCTAAACATTCAAACCCAGTAATGCAATATGAGGCACTGGAATTTCTCCGAAATCTTGAAGTTATCAAACCTGGATATGAATTCATTGTCTCTAATGCTGATCTAGAAAGGCTCTTCGCCTTGCCCAAAGGAAAAATCTCTCCAGCTCATTACCGTGAAGATGAAGATGAACGCATCTGAGCCGAACTGTTCAGAGAGGCTGACAAGAATCACACTTCAGGATTTTTCAAACCTATGCTCAAGAGAAAGTGCCGATTACTTTTTGGAATTCTGTCCAAAACCAATCTGGGAATCTCTTTTAGCCATGATGGGCTAACTGTTGTGAAGCTACATTGTTTGGCTGCTCTTGTGGATAGGGCCAAGAACATCAACAGGATTGGAACTCTGAAAGCCCTTCTGGTACAGGAGCATGACAAATTCAAGATAAATGACAAGAGAGAGGTCTACCTGACCAAAAGACTGAGCAATCTGGGAAAATTTGAGGGTTATCATGAGGGACAAGTTTTTGAATATGGAATGGGAGTAGAAAGGACTGAAACACTACAGGGCTTTCCTCACAGATTCATCTGCCATTTATGGGCCATCAGATGAGGATCCCTAGAGGACTGAGAGGAAGAAGAAGAAGAGAAAGGTTACTGGATCTGAGGATCCTGAGCGAAAGGGTGTGCCCTGCCGGTCAAGCTTCAAAAGCAAAGAAACTCAAGCAAACTCCCTTGACACTCTTTCTGGATAAGCGAAGTTGGAAGCAAATCTACTAGTTCGCCTGAACAGTTTGGTGGAGACAAAGACAAGGGTTCAGAAAGAACCAGATCCCCTTTGCCCCAATCACGAGTCCAATCTCCTATTCATTCTCCACCTGCTGCTCACCAACAGGTGATATCTTCTCGATCTCCCTCTCCAAGGACCGAAAGGGTCAGATCACCATCTGCTGATCTAGAGGAGAAACGGACACAGCTGCCACCTCCACCTGAAACTTCATCCACACTACAGGCAAAAGAACAGACAGAATAGGTTGTACTGATCACTTCTACAGTTGATCAACCCACCATTGAGGTTGCACAACCAGGACCATCATCTATCCATGATCAGTTCAGAAACCATTTATTTCTGAAACCATTCCGGAATCCAGAACTGGCAAGATAATTTCTGGAGCCATGATCAGATTAAGGATTGAGCAGGAATTAGATCTTCTCTACCCAGAACTGAATGCTCATCCCAAAATAAAAAATGAAGTCATGTAAATTCTTGCATGGAGAGAACTGCAGGCTAACGAACTTTTCTGATTTCATTATTCTGATGGAGTGTCTTCTCTACCCAGAACTGAATGCTCATCCCAAAATAAAAAATGAAGTCATGTAAATTCTTGCATGGAGAGAACTGCGGCTAAATAACTTTTCTAATTTCATTATTCTGATAGAGTAGATGGGAGGTGTTGATGAGTTTGTTGATTTTGACTTCGACATGAAGAAGGCAGCCGAAGTAAGCTCCCCGACTGAGTTAATTTCTGATGAGGCGTTGAAGGCGTTGGTTTAGAAAAAGCTGGGTAAGCCAATGGTAGAGGAAGATGAACCCTTGGGAAAGGAAGCTATAATGACAGAGGCATGAGATGCCGATGATAGTGGTCTTGGTGTCACAGGTCTCTACCAGCCACTGGAGGCAAGGGCGACTGAGGCAACTGTTGGAATAACTATTGAACTTAAAGGTCCAACAGATAGATAAATTGAGGGAAATGAGATCCTGCTTCAAGGATTTGTTGTAGGGGGAAGTTGAAGGGGTTTTAGCAAACTCTGTGAGCAACAGAATCACCGAGCAGCGTTAGGAAGTTCGTGAAATGAAGGAACAGAGAGAGTTTTCTATCTCCCAAATTGATGAATTGAAAGAGCAGTTCAAGAAGACCCTGTACGACTTGGTTGAAGGGTTCAACAGATCTTTCGATGAGAAGATCAACCAAGTCAACCAGCTTCAAATCTCTCTACTTCAGGCCACGAATAAAATTGAGAAAACATAGGAGAAACTTGACAAGCTAATACTCACCTTCTCCACTGCCATTGAAACTGCACAAGCTGAACTGGTGAGCAAGATCCAGGAAAAAACTGTTCAATCTGTTGGGCTTACAGTTCATGATCTCAACCAGGCCATTGTAGTCAGTTTTAGCTCTCTGACTTCCCACATCCATGCTCTTTTTGATAAAACCAAAAAGAGGGAAGGACAAATTGAGAAACTAACTGATCTAATCACATCAAATGAAGAGCTAGTTCAAGCTGTGGAAGCTCATGGAAAAAGACTTGACAATCTTGATCTGATGGCAATTGAAATGAATGCAAGGCTTGAAAGGTCTAGGCAGAAGGCAGCAGGGAAAGCTGGATCTTCAACAACTGGACCCCTTCCTCAAACTCAATCAAAGAGAGTGACCAAAAGCACATCTGCTCAGATTGAAGCTGACAAGAATCTAGAAATCAGATTATCTAGAAAGCAATTAGCTAAAGAAGCTCGTCTAAGTGAGGTAGAGAGGAGGGCTGAGAAATTAGATGATTCTGAAGGATTGAAGAAGAAATATGTTGTAAGGGAAAAGAAGGGTCAAATTGGCAAGAAAATTGTGGATCTAATGATCCCAACTAAAGTTGAGGACATAATCATCCGAGATTCTAGGTATTCGAAGAGGATGGAAGACTGGAGGAAGATCAAAGCTGAATGGCTACTGGATGCCTTTGTTCTGGAAATTGTCGTTACTGAAACATCTCCAGATGAGGAATTCCTCAACTGGATGGAGAATAAACATCCCGACATCCTGAAAGAACTGGAGCAAGATGCCAAGGCTATAAATGCAAAGATCTCATTTCCTCCATATGAGGTGATGGACTACAAGAGGAAGGCAGATGGCTCATTCGACAGGATAGCCTTTCAGAGATTCTACTTTGATCTAATGGGAAAACCTGGCATAACAGATCCACAACAGGTAAATGATGTCAAGTGGAAGTTGTAAAGGATCTTCAATGTTCCTCAGAACCTACGAGAAATGCCAGAAGGATATGTCCAAAAAATCTGATGATCAGAAGAAAGTCTGGATAGGATCAGTCTGTTTTGTTTATTTAAACTCTTATGAATGAAAAGTTTAAATTTACTGATCCTAAGACAAACTCTCATTGTTTTCTGATTATCTGGGTTTACTGTACTATGTTATCAACTGATGTTGCTTTCTAAATGTTTTGGTTTCATCAAAAAGGGGGAAATTGTTGTGAAAATTATAGTTTTGATGAAAGTTCCAAAACAGTATTGATAGGACCAGTCAGACCTGTTAGCTGACTGATGAATTAGAAATCAGTTTAGGATGACCACACAACTGAAGTAATAGATATGTCACATATTGAGGGGGACCTCAATATGTATAGGTTAAGTCTTGAAGCAGATCAGAAGACTAGAAGATCGGATGATCAGATAGTCAGGCAACCAGGTGAAGATCAGAAAATCAGGCAACACACAGAAGGATCAGAAGACCTGAAGATCAGATGACCACCAGGTGACCAGACTCAGAAGATCAGAAGACCTTCATTAGAAGAAGTCGAGAAGAGTCTGCAAGTTGTGCTAAGACAACCTGCATCAGAAGACTCAATCAGGTAGACTGATCAGGTTAACTCAAATCTGGTGACAACCAGAAGTTCACCAAGTAATACAAGTTCATCAGACACGAAGAATGTCAACCTAAGTTGGTAAATCAAACACTGAATAAGTGTACTTGATAACCAATGAAAGCAAGACACGTATGTAAGGAGCTGAAATTGCAGGACGAGGTGCTTCAGAGTTAAACGGCTATAAAGGACAAGCATACATGCTTTCTGCCATGCTGCCTCTATGCACATCAAATCATGCCTGCAAACCTACCTAAAATAGACCGAAATTTTAATTGCTCTCCAACGGCTTGTTTGATTTCGTGCCTATAAATATGGGATCAACCTTCATAGTAAGGTTACGGAAATAATCCACAAGCTCAAGCAAAGCTACATTTCCGCACCAAGAACACAAGATCAAGCAAATATTCTAAGTGTTCATCCCATAAGTTCTTAGCACAGAAATCTCATCCTCTAGCTTTAGGCTATTTAAATACTAGGATAGATTTCCAGTTGGAACACAACAAATCTTATACCAAAACCAAAAGTTAGGTTAAGTTTGTTTAGTAAGATCTAAGACTAGGGTTTCTAGTTCTGATTTCTGGGATTGGTTGAGCGAGAACTCTAGAAACATCTGTTGTACTGTGTTGGACTAACACATTAATCTCAATCCAGTTGGTTAGTTGGTGCCCCTACGGATAGGGAAGAGTGGACGTAGGACAAGCTGTCCGAACCACTATAAAATCTAGTGTGCTTTATATGTTTACCTGCTTTACACTTTGCATACTACCTGTTTAATATTTGCATGCATATTCTAAGTCTGGATTAGGTTTGCTTCAAGAAACGGATCTGATAAGTTTGACATGTGATCTGATTCAAAACAGATAACTTAGAATTCTGATTTATCAAACTGGTTTTTTACACGGGTAAAACTTAGCTTCCGCACATCAGTTAAACTGATAGACACCGAACTGATCTGCCCCCAGGCGATCACTAAGTTGGATATCAGTCCAAACTGATTCACACACACTCTGATCAGGTAACTTTTTTATCACACCTGATCTCACACAAAAGATTTCATAAGTCTATTCACCCCTCCCCTCTAGACTTTTGCCCTCACGAAAACCAGTTCGGGACCTACAACATGGAATTATGTTGGGGATGAAAAATTTATCCCATATTTATAACAGGGGGGGAAGATGATAATTTGATCCAAAATTGGGTTAGGAAAGATCTTTTCTTGATCTCCAAGAAATCTTGAATATATCCCATATATTCTTCTTTCCATGTGTATTTTTTCACAAAAATCTCACCCCCTTATTTAGCCACTATTTCAAAACTAATAGGGTAGATGTGCAATATTGGATCTTCCTTGAATTTATGAGATATTCATGTATTAGAAGAATACATATATTTCTCCAGAAAATCTTTCCAAGAAAATCTTTCTTCCCTTTTATATCTCTATAATTCGAAAATTACTATTAAAGAAACCAAGTGGGAGATTTCTTGAATTTATGGGATAATCTTGTATTCCAAAAATACTTATCTCCTTTCCATAAAATCATTTCAAGAAAATTCTTCTCCTTCTTTTCCTTTAATATTTTCGAAATTTAAGGAAAAATATGCAACAAAAATATTTAATTTATTTTAAACACCTTTTCATTTAATGGACTTTAATTGGGCTACTTGAGGGGCCTTTAGGAGAATTAAGATGGACCTCCCATTGGGCTTCTGAATTCCAATATTGAGCCACAATATTATTCAGCCCATTAATATTAATTAATTCCACTATATAATTAATATTGTACTATCCATCTCAACCCATATTACGGTAATATGGCTCCCGGTTATTATTTCCCGTGTTTAAGATTATTTTGTCCATTAATTAATTAAGTCACTGAGAAGCTTTATATTAATTAATATCTTTATCCTTGGAGTAAGGACAACTTAACATTATTATCCATACCGAAAAATTAATTCCACTTGCAATATTTGGTATGATAAAGGTTCTGAGCCCACAGAGGGGACTAATCATGCAAGACTCTCCAAGCACATGATTCTCTGTATTAATTTAGCAACTTTCATGTAATTAATATTATTACCCAAGATATAGGGTATCGAAGTTGCAGTGATTCTCTCTTCCCACTTATAACTCAAAGCAATAATTACTAATCACACACAGTCCTTATTGAGTGATAGAGATTAAGAAATCAACAACCACTGAGGTCTAACTCTTCATCTCATAAGTCAGTTCGAATGAGTTTATCCTCTCTGTAGGTCCGCTTCAGCGCATCAAATGCACTAGTGTAATATCTCGGTCAAGATAAGCCAATTTGAGCCTTACACATCAACTTCTCTAATAGATTGTTCAGGTCTATCTAAGTTTTGAAACACCACTTGTTTACAAGGGTCTGTTAACGTGATCTTCTGTGATCTGGTATCACCACGTTAACTACAGTGTAACACGTGCCATTCTATGAACGGTTTGCAATAAATTTATATAACATTCAATCATATTTAAAGCAACAGTGATAAATAATTTATTTTAGTAAATAAGTGTTTAATACATAGGTTATACAAAGTAAAAGCATACTTTCACGTATAACCGCAACACATTGTAGAAAGAATAATGACAGATTAATTGAGAGATGATTAAATTACAATATTGTTTCAAATGAACAATATAAATTTCAATATTGTTTCAAATGAAAGATATTAGTTGAAAAGTGCAACTTGTATACAATGAAAGACAGTAGTTAATTAGTGATGAGAGTGTTAGTTGAAAAGTGCAAGTTGTATACAATAAAAGGTATTAGTTGATTAGTGATGAGAATGTTAGTTGAAAAGTGCAACTTGTATACAATGAAAGGTATTAGTTAATTAGTGATAATAGTGTTAGTAATCAGTAGAACTTGTTTTTTATAAAAAGTATTAGTTGATTAGTGATAATAGTGTTCGTTGATAAGTGGCACTTGTTTTGAGTGAAAGGTATTAGTTGAAAAGTGCAACTTGTATACAATGAAAGGTATTTGTTGATTAGTGATGAGAGTGTTAGTTGAAAAGTACAACTTGTATACAATGAAAGGTATTAGTTGATTAGTGATGCTAGTGTTAGTAATACTAATGTTGTGTTATAGTAATACATACGTGATAATAGTGTTAAGAATTGGTCAAGAGTAACACTAATGTTGTGTTATAGTAATACATATGTGATAATTTGTGTTTTTATGTCAAATTTATTGTCGAAATGTTAAGAATTGGTCAAGAGTAACACTAATGTTGTGTTATAGTAATACATACGTAATAATTTGTGTTTTTATATCAAATTTATTGTCGAAATATTAAGAATTGGTCAAGAGTAACACTAATGTCGTGTTATAGTAATACATACCTGATAATTTTTGTTTTTATATCAAATTTATTGTCGGAATGTTAAGAATTTGTAAAGAGTAACATTAATGTTGTGTTATAGTAATACATACGTGATAATTTGTATTTTTATATCAAATGTATTATCGAAATGTTAAGAATTGGTCAAGAGTAGCATAAATGTTGAAGTATGAAAGGTATTAGCTAATTAGTGGTATCATTCTTTCATTAAAGGTATCACTTGTGAAGTATGAAAGGTATTAGTTGATTAGTGGTATCATTGTTTCATTAATGATTATCACTTTTGAAGTATGAAAGGTATTAGTTGATTAGTTGTATCATTGTTTCATTAATGACTATCACTTGTGAAGTATGAAAGGTATTAGTTGATTAATAGTACCATTGTTTCATTAATGAGTATCACTTTTGAGGTATGAAAGGTATTAGTTGATTAGTGGTATCATTGCTTCATTAATGAGTATCACTTGTGGATTATGAGAGGTATTAGTTGATTAGTGGTATCATTGTTTCATTAATGAGTATCACATTTGAAGTATGAAAGGTATTAGTTGATTAGTGGTATCATTGTATCATTATTGAGTACTTGTGGAGTATGTAAGGTATTAGTTGATTAGTGTTACCATTGGTTCATTAATGAGTATCACTTTTGTTAGGATATTTTAGTTTTGATGAATTATGCCAAAACATTATCAACTTGTGTTATTGAAGCTAATTTACAGATAACAAATTGAGGGTGAACGAAATGAACAAGTTGAGGGGGAACTCACGAAATTAGAAGTAGATGATCGAGATCAGACGAGGCAGTAGACGAGACTGATTGAGATCAAATGAGTAAGATGAGTAAGATGAGTTCGAGTTAATCATGAGTTTGCAAAATCAAAAGAGAGAAGAAAACCTAAAAATAGTTGATCGAAGATCGGATGACCGGAATGCACGATCGGATGATCGGAAGAACAATCAGTGATATGGTGATCGGAAGAGCGCATAAAATTAATTTAGAATGAAATCGACCGTAAAATCGTAAAAGAAGGTTTGCAGATCGTAAGAGGAAAGTGGATGAGACCGACGAGATCGACGTGATCGAGATCGGATAAGATAACCCGATATTCTAACTCGATGTAATCGACTGATGCTATCCCGATATGTTGACCAAGATGTGTTGATTTGATCACCGAAATGATCGATCGTGCAAGAAGAAATCGATAGCTCGGGTCAAGTGACCTGAGGGTCATGAAAGTAAAAGTGACCTAAGGGTCGATGTCTAAAGTCAAGAACTGAACTCACCAAATTTCGAAAGGTCATTATACCCGACGATAAGGTCCACTAAGAGAAGTCTCATTAATCAAGAATCTCGAGTAGAAGAATCGAGACTCGTAAGATCCTCAAGATTCGTAGAAACTCAAGACTCAAAAGAATCCTGAAGACTCGGATAAACCTGAAGACTCAGAGAAACCTGAAGACTGAAAGAATCCTGAAGACTTGGAGAAACTCAAGACTCGGAAGAAACACAAGACTCGGATAAAACCTCAAGACTTAGAAGATCCTGAAGAATATAAATAAGTAGATTCAACTGACGTGGACCAATGAAAGGAAGACAACCAGCCTGAAAAAGTTGCAGAACTTACAGAATAGTATGGATTTGAATGTGATTCTCTCCAACGGTAACATTCAAATCCACACTATAAATACAAGGTCTTTCATCATTCTAAAGTGTGGAAAGTGTGGAGAATGTGGCAAAAGATGCTACAGAGCCAAGAGCCACACACTTAAGCATTCCCACCATAGAACACAAGTCTGTAGATATACAAATATGTTCAAGAGTATTCTTAAACCCAATCTAAGCAACCCAAGATATATCCTAAGCTTAGAGAGATTTTCCCAACCTTAGCATTGAGACTAAACAAATGTAAGGGAAAATCTCAACCTAGTTGGAGACACCAACCAAACCCAAACCCTATTGTTAGGTAGTTTGTGTGATAATTGGAGTTGTAAAGAGTGAGTAAGCTACAGAGTAATCAGCCAGAAAACTCTAGAGAAGAAGTGAGTAAACTATCTTCCATAGTCAGAAAGCTTGTGTGTGTTTGAGTAAGTAAGTTGCAGAGTAGTCAGCCAGAAAACTCAAATGTAGAAGAAGTGAGTAAGCTACAGTGAGTTAGCCTGAAAGCTTGTAGGCGATCCCGTGAAGGGTGATAAGTCCCGATTGAAGGAATTTCCCTATGAACAGGGAGAGTGGATGTAGGAGCTTGAGTCTCCGAACCACTATACTTTTTTGTGTTCTTTATTGTTTTATGTTCTTATCTTGTCATATGCATTTGGTTATAAGTAAAACTCAACACATGGACTTAAAAGCAAAAAACTTGGAATCATCATTCCCTCACCCCTGTTTTATATGCATTACATGATTTTTCCGCATTTCATGGGTTTTTCACTGGGACAAACAAGTGGTATCAAAGCAGGAGTTCGAAAGATCACTTTTAATGTGATCACCTGAACTGATCTTTTTCAAAAACCCGTTTCTTTAAAGATGCATATATCTTAATGTTTTGGCGTCATTATCAAAAAGGGGGAAATTGGTGGGATATTTTAGTTTTCATGAATTACGCCAAAACATTATCAACTTGTGTTATTGAAACTAATTTACAGATAACAAGTTGAGGGGGAACGAAAGAACAAGTTGAGGGGGAACTCACGAAATCAGAAGTAGATGATCGAGATCAGACGAGGCTGCAAGCGAGACTGATCGAGATCAAATGAGTAAGATGAGTTTCGGAGTTAACTGATGAGCAGTGTAAAATCAGAAGAGAAAAAAAACTAAGCCAGCTGATCAGAAGATCAGATGACCAGAACAGACCTGATCAGATGATCAGAAGAACAGTCGAGCTGATATGGTGATCAGAAGAGCAGACAAGCTGTTTAGAATGAAACTGACCAGAAAATCAGAAAAGAAGGTTTGCAGATCAGAAGAGGAGCAGATGAGACTGATCGAGATCAGACGTGATCGAGATCAGATAAGATAACCTGATATGCTAACCTGATGTACTGACCTGATGCTATCCTGATATGTTGACCTGAAGATGTGTTGATTTGATCAGTCGAGCTGATCAGATCAGGCAAGAAGAAATCAGATAGCCTGAGTCAAGTGACCTGAGGGTCAGTTAGTAAAAGTGACCTGAGGGTTAGGATGTCTGAAATCAGAAGAACTGAACTCAGTCAGCCTGAGTGTCAGTATGCCTGATCAGACAAGGTCCGCTGAAGAGAAGTCTGCTGAATCAAGAATCCTGAGTAGAAGAATCCTGAGACTCGGAAGAATCCTGAAGACTCAGAGAAACCTGAAGACTCAAAAGAATCCTGAAGACTCAGAGAAACCTGAAGACTCAGAGAAACCTGAAGACTCAAAGAATCCTGAAGACTCAGAGAAACCTGAAGACTCTGAGAAACCTGAAGACTCAAATAAACCTGAAGACTCAGAAGATCCTGAAGAATATAGCCGTTAGATTCAGCTGACGTGTACTAATGAGAGGAAGACAACCAGCCTGAAAAAGCTGCAGAACTTACAAAATAGCATGGATTTGAATGTGATTCTCTCCAACGGTAACATTCAAATCCACACTATAAATACAAGGTCTTTCATCATTCTAAAGTGTGGAAAGTGTGGAGAATGTGGCAAAAGATGCTACAGAGCCAAGAGCCACATACTCAAGCATTTCCACCATAGAACACAAGTCTGTAGATATACAAATATGTTCAAGAGTGTTCTTAAATCCAATCTAAGCAACCCAAGATATATCCTAAGCTTAGAGAGACTTTCCCAACCTTAGCATTGAGACTAAACAAATGTAAGGGAAAATCTCAACCTAGTTGGAGACACCAACCAAACCCAAACCCTATTGTTAGGTAGTTTGTGTGATAATTGGAGTTGTAAAGAGTGAGTAAGCTACAGAGTAATCAGCCAGAAAACTCTAGAGAAGAAGTGAGTAAACTATCTTCCATAGTCAGAAAGCTTGTGTGTATTTGAGTAAGTAAGTTGCAGAGTAGTTAGTCAGAAAACTCAAATGTAGAAGAAGTGAGTAAGCTACAGTGAGTTAGCCTGAAAGCTTGTAGGCGATCCCGTGAAGGGTGATAAGTCCCGATTGAAGGAATTTCCCTAGGAACAGGGAGAGTGGATGTAGGAGCTTGAGTCACCGAACCACTATACTTTGTTGTGTTCTTTATTGCTTTATGTTCTTATCTTGTTATATGCATTTGGTTATAAGCAAAACACAACACATGGACTTAAAAGTAAAAAACTTGGAATCACCATTCCCTCACCCCTGTTTTATATGCATTACATGATTTTTCCGCATTTCACGGGTTTTGCACCGGGACAAACAACTTTTGAAGTATGAAAGGTATTAGTCGATTAGTGGTATCATTGTTTCATTAATGAGTATCACTTGTGGAGTATGAAAGGTATTAGTTGATTAGTGGTACCATTGTTTCATTAATGAGTATCACTTTTGAAATATGAAAGGTATTAATTGATTAGTGGTATCATTGTTTCATTAATGAGTATCACTTGTGGAGTATTAAAGGTATTAGTTCATTAGTGGTATCATTATTTCATTAATGAGTATCACTTTTGAAGTATGAAAGGTATTAGTTGATTATTGGTATTATTATTTCATTAATGAGTATCACTTTTGAAGTATGAAAGGTATTATTTGATTAGTGGTATCATTGTTTCAGTATTGAGTATCGCTTGTGGAGCATGAAAGGTATTAGTTGATTAGTGGTATCATTGTTTCATTAATGAGTATCACTTTTGAAGTATGAAAGGTATTAGTCGATTAGTAGTATCATTATTTTATTAATGAGTATCACTTTTGGAGTATGAAAGGTATTAGTTGATTAGCGGTACCATTGTTTAATTAATGATTATCACTTTTTGAAGTATGAATGGTATTAGTTGATTAGTGGTATCATTGTTTCATTAAATAGTATCACTTGTGGAGTATGAAAGGTATTAGTTGATTTGTGGTACCATTGTTTCATTAATTAGTATCACTTTTGAAGTATGAATGGTTTAAACATGTTTTACGAAAAAGGTAGATTAAGTTATTTATGAATAACATAATTAAATGTGAGTAAAGTATAATAATAACTTGAAATTAAGTGTTTGTATAAAGATTAAAAAAATTGTGTCCGTAATCTACCTTGTTTCATTAATTAGTATCACTTTTGAAGTATGAAAGGAATTAGTTGATTAGTGGTATCATTGTTTCATTAATGAGTATCACTTGTGGAGTATGAAAAGTATTAGTTGAGTAGTTGTATCATTGTTTCATTAAAGGTATCACTTGTGAAGTATGAAAGGTATTAGTTGATTAGTGGTATCATTGTTTCATTAATGAGTATCACTTTTGTAGTATGAAAGATATTAGTTGAAGCAACTAGTACCCTAAAGGTATTAGTTGAAGCAACTAGTACCTTAAAACTACATTAAAATACACGTATTAATTTCCCCACCAATTCATTTCTTTTTCTACCATTAAGATTTCGATTTTTTCCCTCCCAATCGAATTACAGTTTAAAAATTTCCCCCTCATTTCATTTGTTTTCCCACCATCAACATTTCGGTTTCCCTCCATTTACACACTACAAATACGTAAAGTTAATTAAATTTTCACACAATACAAATACATAAACGACCCTTATTCCTCATATACATCACCCTTTCATTGTCCACTTATCCGTAATATTCATCCTTCATAATACTCATACATAATATTAATCCTTCATTATTGATATGAAATGGTAAAGTAGACCATTCAAGTATACTAACTTTGTTCAGTTTTCACATTTTTTATATTATCTTGCTTTTAATTTTGTTAATTTCTTTTTCAAAAGTTAACTGATGAATTGATTCAAAAAGCATTATGTGATGATCTTTTACACTATCCACAATTCACCAGCACAAAGATTTTTCACAGTTTTCTCGGCTTCCTTGTTATTTTTTTATAACTTAATTTATCTGGTCATTACAAAAGTTGAATATTTACCAGAGGCGTAGGGCATATAGGGTGCTTCACAAATTAATTTTGGAGGACATGCGTAAGGATATAAAAAGTTTTGAAGACAAAATGGAGAAAATTGCAATACATTTGTCCGATGATTCCATCTCTTCTGTGGAAACCACCAAGCTTGTTGAACAACTTATGGTTACCAAACAGAGACTTGAAGACCATCAAACTGCTTACGCCATCAAATTTGAAATTGTCGAAAATCAGTAGATATATCTTATGTTTCTATCTCTTATGTCATGTTAATTTATGAATGAATTACTGTTACTGAGTTGAATATTAAGTTCGAATAATTTAATCTTAACATGACCCATAAATTAATATGGGCCATAAATTAATTCTCCTCTCAATATGGTTCACAATTGTAAATAAGGCCCATAATACTCTTCCCAATATTAAATAAATTAAAGAAGTTGTAAAATTTAATAAGGCTCAAATCAACAATTAAATACGGCCCATTCTTTAAATTAAATACGACCCAAACAAATAATTAAAAACGACTCATTCTTTAAATTAAATAAGGCCCATTATTCTCGTCTTCCACCAAAAGACATCGATGTAAAAGGTATTCGGTAAAACGAACCGTATTCGATAACCACTTTAAGCAAGTATTCTCAGAGCATTTTTGAGGGTTTCTTTCTTTATACAAGCTTTAATTTTGTTAAAAAAATTAATTGTAGGTGTGAATTAATAACTCCCTCTGTCTCACCTAATTCCTAGAGCCACCTATTGGAAGAAATGGATTCCGAATATAAGGTATATTTTGCAGATATATTTTGCAAATGAAGGGCAAACTTTTTTATTTTTTTCAGATATATTTTGCAGATCTAATTCCCGTTTAAATTGCAGATCTATTTCAATAAACTTTTTAAAGACAAAGATTTTGAAGGCTCTGCGTAATTGTAGGTCCCGAATGGGTTTTCGTGAGGACAGAAGTCTAGAGGGGAGGGGTGAATAGACTTCTGCAACTTTTGCGTGAATCAGGTGTGATAAGCAGATAAGCCTGATTAGAGTGTGAGTGATCAGTTTGGACTGATATCTAATTTACTAAATGCCTGAGGGCAGATCAGTTTTGTGTTTATCAGTTTAACTGATGTGCAGAAGCTAAGTTCTAACCCGTGTGAAAAATTAGTTTTACTCAAATCAGATTCTGTGTAGTCTGTTTCAGACCTGATGACAAATGTGCCAAGCTTATCAGATTAGTTGCTTGGTGCAAGACTGATCTAGACTCAGAATATGCATGTCAAATAAAGCAAGTAGAGTGCAAAGGTGTAAAGCAGATAAATCACACAAGATTTATAGTGGTTCGGACAACTCGTCCTATGTTCGACTCTTCCCTATCAGCAGGGGAACTCACTTAACCAAACTGGACTTAGTTTAATGTGTTAGTCCAACATAGTACAATAGATGTTTCATGAGTTCTCACTCAATAATCCCAGAAATCAGAAACTAGAAATCCAAGTCTGAAATCTTGCTTAACAAACTTAACCTAACTTTGTGAGTTTGGGTATAAGATTTGTATATTCCAACTGGAATTCTATCCTAGTATCTGAGTAGCCTAAAGCTAAAGGATAAGAGTTCAAAGTTAAGAACTATGGGATGAACACTTAGAAAATATTCTTGATTTGTGTTCGTGCGGAAATTGTGGATAGCTTGAGCTTGATGATAATTTTTGTAACCTTACTATGAAGGTTTGATCCCATATATATAGGCACGAAATCGAACTAGCTGTTGGAGAGCAATTCGAATTTCGGTGTATTTAAGGTAGGTTTGCAGACCCAATTTGATGTGCACAGAGGCGGCATGGCCGAAAGCATGTATGCTTGTCCTTTCTAGTCATTTAACTATGAAGCCCCTCTTCCTGCAATGTTAGCTTCGTACATACGTGTATTACTCTCATTGGTTATCAAGTACACTTATGCAGTGTTTGTTTTACCAACTTTGGTTGACATTCTTTGTGTCTGATGAACATGTATCTCTTGGTGATCTTCTGGTGGTCACCTGATTTTAGCTGACCTGATCAGTCCATACTGATTAGTCTACCTGATTGAGTCTTCTGATGCAGGTTGTCTTAGCACAACATGCAGACTCTTCTTCACTCTTTCTGATGTAGGTCTTCTGGTCTTTTCGCCTGGTGATCTTCTGATCTTCTGATCTAGACTTAACCTATACATATTGAGTTCCCCCTCAATATGTAACCTATCTGTTACATCAGCTGTCTATACATCTCAGCTGGTCATCCTAATCTGATATCTAATTCATCAGCCAGCTAACAGGTCTGAGTGGTCCTATTACAAACTGTTTTGGAACTTCCATCAAAACTATAAATTTCCCAACAATTTCCTCCTTTTTGATGGAACCAAAACAGTCAATCAGAAAAACGGATAATCATAAAAAGTAAGAACTAGAGACAAAAAAATCAAAAGACATTGAGATGATTTCTTAGGATCAGAAAACAGGTAAATCATTTCATTAATGGGTTTAGCATTTTAAAAGTACAGAAATGATTAGCAAAAAGTTACCTAACATCTGACCTAAGATCTCATCTTCTAATCACTTCTTGTCTCTCATGCCTTCTGGACAGATTGTCATCCTTCTCTTCTGGGACTCTTGTCTCTCATGCCTTCTGGATAGATCACTTCTTGTCTCTCATGCCTTCTGGACAGATTGTCATCCTTAGCTCCGTACATACGTGTCTTGCTCTCATTTCATCCATGCTGGTCCAGAAAGATTTCGTCTAACAAATTGTCATCCTTCTCTTCCGGGACTCGATGTATCATGAATACATCGCATAACCAATCAGTCTTTATAATCCTCCAAGGTTCACGAAGATCCTCTTTGCAGACAAGAATGTCATCCATGCTGGCAGGTAGGGCACGTTCAATTCAGGTCTCGATGTATCATGAATACATCGCATAACCAATCAGTCTTGACCTGATCTTGTTGTTCCCTGATCTGTTTTGATGATAGAAGATGTTCAGATCTGGTCACAACAATCTTCTTCTTTGGTTCCTTCGCCTGCTTCCCTTTCTGCATTCTTTTCTTCTCTGCAACTACTTCAACTAACTAAGATGCGAATTCTTCTTCGAGCTTTCTGGCTAACTCTAGACCTTTGGCTTCTTATTCAGTCTGAAGTCGTTTCTGAACAATTGAGGAAAAGTCCTCAATCCTATCGACTCTTGAAGTCAAATCCACCATTGCTGCTTTCTGTACAGAAATAGCCTTGTCCTGAAGGTCTAGCTGCTTTGTATGTTCTTCAATCGTGGAAAATAGCTCAAAAAGATGTCGGCTAATTCATGATCTGAGTTGGTGCGGCGATAGTAACTTCTGATCAATTCACCTTCCCGAGTTTCTTGATGATTTAACCGACTCTTCCTTCCCCCTTTTTGGTTGCATCAAAAAGGAGTCGGATGTTCTTCTCCAGGTTGGTGAAGAGAGTTAGCTGTTGAAATTTAGAGGCACGTAAACACGTAATACATGCGCAGCGGAATTAAACAGTTCACCAACAACGAATAATTAATTGCATAATTAAATACGAGTAAACGTAAACAGAATTCTTACAGTAATTCGTATACAGTTTTCTCTACTATGGTATCCACGTAATCCCCAATCACGGATTTGCTAGCGTTGAATCCTGAGAAGAATTTGCTAGGAAAATCCAAACTCTAGATTTTATGGAGAAAATATGAAGTGATGGTCTTTCTGAATTCCTAAGAGCTTGTTTATATAGGGAGGCTTAGCTTATTTTCCAAGCTAGCCCAACTAGGGAAATGAAATCCCTAATATTAAATTAAATTAATTCATTTAAATTTAATTCCCTAAATATAAATCTCTACGGATTTAAATGCCTTATATGAAAATATCTACGATTTATTTCCATATACATTAAATCCTACAATTATATTCCAAATATAATTATTGGGAATTCTTATTTAATTAAATCCAATTTAATTAAATATTAATAATAATTAATTACAAATTAATCTATTATTAATTACTTCTCCATAAATTAAATATTAAATCCAATTTAACATTTAATCAACCAGCTATAATCCGTAAAAGGGAACTACTTGTTGTGTGACCCATAGGCCCTCATATATCGAGCGATTAGTCAAACTAACGGTCTTAATTGAACCCTAGATAATAAATCACATTCTCAATATATGAGGTATGTTGCGAGAAAAGTGCAACTACCTGTAACTGAAACATGGGCTATTACGATTTCTTCCTTTCATTCGCAAATACTCGATTAAGTCTTGAACATGATGAAGTGTCTATTCAAATAACTTAATCAATTTATCTCTAATCAATAATTGATCATGTATGTCACACTTAGCCCAAAAGTCTAAGTTGACGTGCATCGGCCAATGACTAAGATCCAATTATGATGAGAAGATGAGTATTCTCTCTAAATCCACATTGAAGAATGAATCCTATTCTTGGCTCAACTACCACGCACATGTACTTCGTGATGAACCCAATCCAAGCCATATCTACCCATAGACGGGTGCAAGCATCGGTCATGGTCAAAGTTCATCACTCCACACATGTCGTGCGTATTGACCTCAAGTCAAAGGAGTATCGCATCGCTCCCACTAATCGAGACACTCGTAGACACATATAGTGGAACTACATCAAACGGTTTCTCAGATGGGTATACCAATACCCTCTAAGGTATTTGTGCATCCATCATGAGATACCTAGTATCTCATAGTAAGTGAGATCTTACTACACTCTCTAAGAGTATGATGATCGCATCAATTAATCTCCATTGCATCATCAATATCCCATTCTTGATGATCCTTGATCGGGGCTATTTGAGAATCATGCTTAGGTCATCTGAGTTCTCACAACCTCAATGAGAGCAATGATTCATGGGAACACTTGTATGAATAAATGCAAATAATCAAACAAGTCTATTGCCATACATTTAATATTAGTGAACTATAATATTAAATCAAACTTAATATCATCGAGTATTATGTCCTTACAATAGATTGTTTCTAGGACACTAACACTAACATTAGCATCTCTTTCTCCAGATCTTCCACCTCCAAAGATTGAATCTGAACTGATGAGGTAGAAAATGGTGCAGGGCCAAGCATTTTCGATACTGCTTCCTCCAAGGCCTTCTTGGCAATAAACACCGAGACTTCAAACTTTCTCACTGAAGCCTCGAAGGTTGAATCTGCCTGCATCAAAGATTTGTAAGCTTCCTCCAGAAGAGTTCTGACATCAGAAAGCACTGACATCTCCAGGTCCAGCTTTTGCAACATAGTTTCGACTCTGGCAATCTCATTTAGACTAATGTCAGTATGCATTTTGTCAGCTTCTTCGCAGTATGATTCCTCTCATATTCAACAAGTTGCTTAGTTCTTTCATCCATTTGAGTAAGCAAATTCGCAGCAAGTGTGTTGAATTGAGTTTCTACAGATGCCTGTACCCCACTCAGATAAGACATTGACACTTGGGCAAGGGTTTCAGGCTGAATCACAAAGACTGGAGCAGATGTTTGTGCCTCACCAGTCAGGGTCTCATCTGTTGCACCCTCGACTGGTTCATCAGCAACTGGCTTAATGTCCCATTCAGACTGGTCCTCTTCTTCGATTTCTGGATATTCCATCGGTTTGTTTACCAACCAGACAACATCATCGTCTGTTGGTAACTCAGTAGTACTCCCAACGCCTGTCAGATTCTTCATCTTCAGCTCCATGTCAACAAACTCATGTCTTCCGAAGGCATCCAGGACCAACAGAAAGTCCTAGATGTGTTGCAGTCTAACATCCCTCCAGAATAGGGCATCGATAACAATCTTCCTCACTCCAGGGTGATCCACCAGATAAGTGTAATGCTTGTTCAGAAAGTTATCCACCCTTCTCCTTAGAAATTTGACAACAAGTTTCTCAGGCTCAGGAGACTCTAACACAGTTTTTATGTTGAAAGGGTTTTGAATGATAGAAACAAATATTGCCTTCTGCTGAGCAGTCTGTATATACTGAGTAACTTCTATGAATGGCTCAGGATCAGTATGTGGAGGAGAAGATGTAGGAAGAGAGATGGTTCTAGGTTGAGGCTCAGTAGGTTCAGGTTGAGGCATATCAGGTTGAGCGAGTACTGGGGGCTGAACCTCAATAGATATTTTTGTAGAAGGAATCTGCTCAGTTAAAGACGATTCAGGTTGAGCAGGTTGGATTGGGGGAGAGGGTTGTCTGGAAGGAGAAGGTAAGGGTATATTAGATTGAGGTGATGGAGGAGTACGTGATCTGGGGTAGTGAGTGGGTTCATGACCTTTAAATAATGAACTCAGATGAGCTGAGTCAGATGGTTCAGACTCATCCTGAGCTTCTTCAGGTTGCTCTCATGCTTCCCCACCTGTCTCCATCTGTCCAGTTTCCTCCACTACTGTCAGATCTAGATCCGTACCGACCGTGCATTCAGAACTCACCGCGGTCTCCTAACCAGCCTGTTCAATCAATAGTGCTCCATCTGATTCTAGAATCTCAATATCACTGTCTTCATCCCAAAGACCTTCAGATGACATCCCAACCTTCTTTGGCAACATTGTGTTGAGCATTTTCTGGCGTTTCTCACCCACATCTTCAGATTTTCACGTTGGTTTGATTGCCAGCTGTTTTCGCTTGAGAACCCTTGACTTGGGTGGACCTTGTGCTTCAGACTGCACAGATGAGGCCATACCCTTATCTTTCTTAGTTTTTGGCACATAGGGGGCTGGGTCATCATCGCGTTGCCCAGACAACTCTTCATCCTTATTCTTTAAGGCTTTGACCTCCTCCAGATAGGGCTTTCTACCAACCTCAGATCAAGGGTAGTTCGGAATCTTATCAGCAAGGATCATCGAAACCTTGTGAATATTGCAGATATTCTTGGCCAACACAACTTGGTTCTTCTCATTCACAACAAACTTTGAGGTTTCCTGCAGCAACCGATATTTAAATAACCCCATCCAATTCATGTCGGGAGCTTTCTCTATAATAACAGTCATCACATGCTGCTTCTGTTGTGTTAGAGCATCGGGGCTGAAGGCAATGCCCAGAATTACTTTTGACACAATTTCAAAAAGTAGCTTGTACTTCCTCTTTAAGTAGGGGACTTTAACATTTGTGATGTTTGTGATGTTCCCTGGCCTTAACAACACCTTCTACAAATATTCTTTATCCGACATCCCTGCAGTGAACTCATCGGGGTAATTCCGTTCAGTGGAAGTCCAAAAATCCTTCCAAGATCATCGTTGCTTACATTTATTCTGTTTCCTCCGACTAACGAATACAGTTCTTTATTCTCCGTTACTTTTAATTTCCATAAGAATTCTAGAGACTCTATAATGCAGACACTATTCAAATATCGGAAGCAGAACTGTTCAAGCCCACATGCTCTAATACATTCCAAAATTTCCTTCGATTCTGGATCATTGGTTGTGTTGAATATAACATACCTCTCATCAATCACATTCTTAATCATGGATATATAATCACAACTTTCAGTAGATGTCTTAGATGTTGCCATTTCTGTAAACACATATACTCAAAATTAGGGCTATGAAAGTTCATACACATACAAACAATTCTAAGCGTAATAGGGCAATATGTGAAACATTCATATGAGTATCAAACCCAAGTGTGCATATTGTTCATCGTGTGCAGAGAAAATAACAATAATCTAATCAAGTTTCATTCAGACTCGGTTATCAACAGTACACACAAATTCTATAACCCTAGCATATGAATGTTAGAGGCATTTAGTATCAATTACCAGAGTAAGCAATTTGAAGGATAAGAAATTTTCGATTTGAAATGCCTTTGAAGAGTATTTCGGAAGATTTGGTAATGAAACTTTTCTAGTATGAGAATTGAAAATAGAGAGATGAAAGGTTTACTCAAGACTAGTTTTAGGGTTTAAATAGTTAGGAGGGAAAACATTTTGCACGAATATTTTTGCATACTTGAGTATCCGTGTTTTAAAACCGATGGACAAGATTAGGCGGTTGAAAAGTTATTTGATCGTGCGGTTGAGGATTAAACGCCTGCAGACTTTTGGACTTAAAAACTAGCAATAAATGCATTTAATACATAAATTCCACGTCCGCATTTAATGCTTGCAGGTATGACGTCATAAAGTAATGTGCACAACAATTATCACACAGATATGGATAAGCTCAAATGTGTAATTAAATCAAATAACACATATCAGGTGATAGAAAGAAGGTAAACAAGATCAGTAGACGTATCTGACTGACTGATATCGTCAATCAGTTACCACATTTTTCGAGTCTGTCTAATCTGATTCTTGTTGACCTTACTTTGTAGTCTAAACCTTAGCAAAATTTCCCAACAATGTTTTATCCCCCAGATCAGATTTCTTCTGATCTAAAAACCCTTAGTCAGTTGAAGTTCCCGCTTCAATTGATATTTCACTTTGATCAGTTCCCAACTGATCCAATCTGATCACTTGAAGTTCCTTCTTCAACTGACCTTCTTACCTTGTCAGGAACGTAACCAATTGGTATTAGAGATTAAGCCACCGAAGTATTCTGGTGCATCTTCTCCAAGATCCAGAAGCCTTGGCTCATTGCATAGTTCTCTGAATTTGACTTCGGCTAAAGGCTTAATTAAGATATCAGCTTTCTGTTTATCAGTATGAATATTTTCCATTCTGATGTTCTTCTTTTCCACATGATCTCTGATAAAATGATGTCGGATGTCCACATGCTTGCATCTTGTATGCAGAACTGGGTTTTGTGTAATGGTAATTGCACTATTACTGTCACAAAAGATAGGCTCATTTGTAACTACAATGTTATAATCCCTCAGCTGCTGATAAAGCCAGAGCAGTTGGGAGTAACAGCTTCCTATGACCATATATTCTGCTTCAGTAGTAGATGTGGTAATAGATGTCTGGTTCTTTGAAAACCAAGAGATCAGTTTACTTCCCAGAAACTGACATGTACCTGAGGTTGATTTTTTGTCTATCCTACAACCTCCATAATCAGAATCAGAGTACCCAGTAAGCTCTAGATTATCATCTACAGGGTACAATAAACCGAGGTTCACAGTTCCCTTCAGATACTTAAGAATCTGCTTAGCTGCTATCAGGTGGCTCTGCTTTGGATTTGCCTAAAATCTGGCACATACACCTATTGTAAAGGTTATATCTGGTCTACTGGCAGTAAGGTATAGTAATGATCCAAGCAAAGCCCTATACTCCTTCTGATTAGTTTTCTGACCACTCTCATCCGGATCCATCTTGAAGACAAAATATCATTGGAATCTTTCTTTGCTTTGTGATGCGGATTCCATACTTAGCTAGTATATTCCTTGTATACTTTGCCTGACAGATGAAGATCCCACTATGAGCCTGCTTAACTTGAAGACCTAGAAAGTAGTTCATCTGACTCATCATGGACATCTCGAATTTCCCTTGCATCAGTTTACTAAACTTATCACATAAGTTCTTGTTGGGAGATCCGAAGATAATATCATCCACATAGATCTGAACCATCATAATATCATCACCATCTTCTATCAATCAATCCTTTGGTGAAACCATTTTCTTCCAAGAACTGGGACAGTGTATCATACCAAGCTCTAGGAGCCTGTTTCAAGCGACCTGTACCTTTCGCCCAATCCCCAGTGATTTCATTCCAAAACGCTTCTTGATTATACTCCTTGTTCCTCTTTCGTGTCAAACCAATGTGAGGGAGCCTCAACACTGCGTTAATTCGTCTAATTGGGTGCTCCACCCATTCTCCTTGGAATTTGAATCGGAATATCCTATCCTCCAATAACTTCAACGTAGCCAGAAACGTGTCCATTTCGAGCAGGAGCTCGAAGAAACCATTCATTCGATTCATCTGGAAGAGTTCTCTTACTTCTTCTTTAATCCCCATATCCCTCATCACCTCCGAGTCCGTACGGCGGGTCTTTTTGACCTTTCTAGCTACATTATTCCATCTGTGAGCCACCCAATTCCAATTATGCCCATATTCGAGACCCAACCTCAAAGGCAAAGCGTTCCGACGTCTCAAATCTGCTTCAATAGTGGCCAATTCACCACCTACCAAACACTTATCTTGGTGACCACGGTTACTCATTTCCTTCACTTGGATGGAGAAAAGAAACTTGAATTTGGAAGTCATTTGTGAAGAAAAGATGATTTTTTGAGAAAAAGTGAGCAATGACCCATTTTTACTGTTATGTGTGTGAAAAAGTGGTGTTTGAGTGTGTGAAGGTGTTTAAATAGGAACAAAACCGTTCGGGTCGACCCGTGTTTGACCCGGATAAGTTATGTTGGGAAATTTATAGTTTTGATGAAAGTTCCAAAAACACATGTAATAGGACCAGTCAGACCTGTTAACTGATTGATGTTTATATTACCTGCTATAGGAGACCAGTTGATAATGATTGTATAGAACAACTGATGAAATAGATAGGTCACATATTGAGGGGGAAACTCAATATGTATAGGTCAGATCAGAAGACTCAAATGACAGCTGATATCCAACAGGCCAGAATGCAAGACAAGAATAGAAGATCAGATCGTTCGATCCGTCGATATCTCAACTAAAGTCATAAAGATCAAACTCAATACTCAAGATCGCACGTAAGACCTACATCACCGAGTCCGCTAGTTGAAGCTAAGTCAACCCGGCACCAAGACTCTATCGGTAGACCGATCGATTCAGACCGATCAAATCACCTCTCCGCGTGAAATCGATGTTTCACCTAATCATACGTCGATGATCCGAACAAGAAGAATGTCGAAGCTTAGTTGGAAGAACAACACCGAAAAGTGAGTCTGCTATCCAATAAGAACAAGACACGATGATCGGAGCCCAATGCATGGATTTGATGCTACCTCTTTATAACGGCTACAAAATATAAATTCACGCTTTTTGGCCATGCCGTTCACGAAGCTCGTCACATCAAACTCAAAACCTACCTAATATAGCCTGAAATTCAAATTGCTCTCCAACGGCTCTTTGATTTCAAGGTCTATATATATGGGATTACACTTTAGAGTGAAAACAACTAAAAGCTTGAACAATCAAAAGCTCAAGCTAATATTAGATTTCCGCACAAGAACACGAACAAGAAGATTAATTTTTATTAAGTGTTCATCCCATAAGTTCTTAGCATAGAAATCTTTTCATCTAAATTTGTTAGGTCGCTTATACGCTGTGAAAAAGATTTCATAGTTGGAACCAAAAAACAATCTTACCCAAACCCCCAAGTTAGGTTAAGTTGTTTAGCAAGATTCGGGCCCTAGGGTTTCTAGTTACGATCTATGGGATCGGTTGAGTGTGAACTCCTTAAACATCTAGTTGGTGTCTTGTGTTGGACTTACACATAAAACAAAGTCCGTTGGTTAAGTAGGTGCCCGCTTGTGATAGGGAAGAGTGGGCGTAGGGATTTGGTTTGTCCGAACCACTATAAATCTTGTGTGCCTTTACCGCTTTGATTAACTGATTACCAATCGCACACAACCTTTAAAAGCGTATACATATTCCAAGTTGAGATCGATTAGCACCAAGCTTCGATCCGATCAAACATGACACTTCATCAACCGATTAAAAGATTAACTTTGGAATCGATTTATCAAACCTGTTTTTCACACGGGTAAAACTTAAGCTTCCGCTTTTGTCAGTTAAATCGATAGTTCGAATCGATCGCCTTGAGCGTCGAAGAAGTTGGTTATCGGCCAAACCGATTCACTCGCGCTCTGATCGGGTTAATCGCCCCCACACCGATCTACACAATAAGTTTTGAAGTCTATTCACCCTCCCTCTAGACTTACGCCCTCAAAACCGTTCGGGACCTACAAGTGGTATCGAGGCGGTTGGTTCTCTGCACCAACGACTTCGTGTATCATCGATTCTTGAGGAAGAATCTTTGTGGTCAATCGAATCGATCTTGAAAAACCATTTTTAAAACTCATTCATTTTCCAAAATCACTCAGCATGGATAACACCTCAGGTATGTATCATGATCTGCCGAAGTTCTCAATCGATGAGTATGCAGATTGGGCCATATATATGTCCAACCATCTAGGCGTAATGATGGAAGTCATCGAAGAGGACCCGTCATCATATACTACTGACAACCCCCGGTTGGAGGAGATCCGGATTTTTGCCGGGGAGTCTTGTGCGAAAAAGCCCAAATTTGATGGATGCAGAGGAAAGAAAGTCAAGACACTCTAGATACTATCGTAAGGCACATTATCATGAAAACAATGGATAAGGTCACCAAGGAAAAGATTAAATATCTCAAAACTGCGAAAGCAATGTGGGATACTCTAGCTGAGATATGCGAGGGAAATGAACAGATAAAAGATAGCCGTCTACAAGCCGAACTGGTGAAGTTCGAAAAACTAAAGATGCTGCCCAACGAAACCATCAACGAACTCGATGGAAGGATTACAATGTCTATAAACAAGCTTCAAGAACTTGGTAGAGAGATGTCGATAAAGATATCAACTACAAAAATCCTAAGGTCTCTCACCAAGAAATGGGACATGAAGGTCACGGTAATCAAGGATTGCCAAGACATTTCAAAGATGAAGCCAAGTAAACTTGTTCTTGAGCCTTAAAGCTCACGAGTTCGATTTGATTGAAAGAGGACAAGTTCGATGAAGATGAGGTGCCCGTGAAGCCTCAACTTCAAAATCGATTACTTTTTTAAGGCAACCAAAGAAGAGAATCGAAGGCCAACGAACTGTTGGGAATATAATGAGTCGGCGAATAGATCGCTTCCTGCTTACCGGGGAAGCTTGAGAAGTCGAGCGTCCAACTTGGTAAGTATCGAAGATTTTATAAGGATTATCAACATAATATGGGGGAGATAAGAGATCGGCCAACGGATATCTCGAAAGAACCGGATCGATGATCGGAGGGATCACGAGATGAAAGGAAAAGAGATAATCGGTGAGGAAGGAAGAGATAACCAATCGATGTAAGGTTTCCGACTACTATCGTAAAAGGGAAGTCACCGATAGGTCATACAGATGAGTGATTCACCCGAAGGAAAGGTTCGTGGATCAAGAGCGGTTTCAATCGGTGGAGAAGCCAGTCACTATAGCGCCATCGCCTGCACTGACGCCAAGAGAAAGGGAAGAAAAGAGGAATGTAAGAGAGCAACGCGATAGTGACGTAAGAGCCATGGTTGCCGATACGCCAGAATCGACGATTCCTATCTCCGCCTCCGAGGAATCGATACTCTCAGAGAAGACATTCCCGCCTGACGTTAGCCAATAAGGACTTTGGTGAAAATGAAGATCCGATATTCTTTCGACGATGATGAGATCTCGCCGGCGCTGTGGAGGACCAATCAGGTAAATTCCTCCAAACCTCGCTTGCTTCGGCTTTACACTGCTATCATTAGCACACCGGCCGAGATTGACCACAGCTACTCGAGAGCAATTGCTTGAGGATCTCTCCAATCAAGAGAACACTTATGTTATAAGAAGAAGTTGAAAATGATAAGTCGAGGACCGAAATAATCGACTTGCTAAAGAAAATGATCTCAAGAAAGCCTCAAACTTAGATCACCAAAAGCTCGCCGTTTCGGAAAACCGAGAAATTTAAAATTCTCGAAGTTAAAGCTTTCGATCGGGGAGAAGCAGATCAAAGATCACCGGCAATTAACAAACAAAGAAAGTTCGATGACTTCAAAATCCTGCAAGCAAAATTCGATGAAATTTTGTTCCAAAAGCATGAAAGTCTAAAATCATTTGAGGATAATCTGCGTAAGAAAATAGAGGTTTTTCAAAAATCATCTAAAACCATTCAAGACATGAACGCCTATTTTCGAACAACGATTAACAAGAAGGGACTTGGGTATGAGAACCCTTCCACATCCTCAAAAGCCCCGTGATTCATCTAAAAAGGTGTAATCGAGACGAGTTTAACAAAGATACACCAAAAGCCAAACATGTATCTAATAAGGAAAAAACCAAAAAGAAAGGTTGAAGGCGGGTAAACAACCGTAACGGAAATGCAAATGGACCCCAATCGGTAAAGCATCGATTGAGAATCAAAGAAGAACCCAGTTCTTCCGAAGAGACCTCAACTCGATCAACCGATCGAGAATCGAAAAAACAACCCGTAAAAGGAAGTCCAATCGAGAGACTCAATCAAGGTCACCGCTTAATAAGCATGCTTCGTAAACCGCAAAAAACCACCTATGCTTAGAAAGATATGAATCTTTTGATGGTAGCGATCGTACTACCCCTATAATCGTAAATCTAGGGTCAACCGCACTGTAACCACCACCTTTGATGAAAAGAAGACAAACGTAAAAAGATAAATCCCAAGTCTTCTAAGTCACCCAAGGTTCACACTAATAATCATACTAATCGAAAAAGCATATAAAGAGACGTATGATTATCTTGATAGGTATGGGGAGACAAATCAGCCTTCTCGATCTAACCGATCACAATAGAAGTGCTCTGTTTGTATGGATCCCCAAAACTAATCCTAACCCCTCGGGACCCAATCCAAAAGGGGTACCTAAAGCCCGATTTGGGCTCACAGGATCGCGTGGTCCGCCAACAAAGGAGGTGTGCAAGCAACTATCCGCACATCGATAGTGGATGTTCAAGGCACATGACAGAAGCAAGCACCTCCTCAAATTTCATACATAGAAACGAAAAGGCCCGTGTGTACTCTTCGGTGATGATAACTTTGGTTATACCAAAGGATTGAACCCAGAGAATGATGATGTACAAATAACCTGAGTCTCAGATGTCGAAGGTCCGGCACAACCTACTATCGGTTTCACAATTCTGCGACAACGGATTTAGTGTTGAGTTCTCGATCGATCAATGCACTATCAAGAATCGAGCCACTCAACAGATTTTGCTAACTGGTTCAAGAAAAGGGGACGATCTACACAATGATTGGAACAAATTTTGCCCAAGAAACGCATGCTTGATTGTCAAGAGTTCCAAAAGTAAAGTGGCTCTGGCACAAAAAGAATGAGCCATCTGAACTTTAAAACTCTTAATAAAATAGCAAGGATGTCTCTAGTGGAAGGACTTCCGAATGAAGTATTTTCAAAGGATCAAACATGTCTTGAATGTCGAAAGGAAAACAGTCAAAGCTTCATTCAAGGGAATTCGGGACCAAGATCCAAAGAGATCTTTGCAATTGCTTCATATGGATCTATTTGGACCCGATTACCGGTCGATCTCAACGGACGCCAAATACACTCTGTAATCGTGGATGACTATTCCAAGTTTACGGGTTATATTCTTACATAAGAAGAATGAGGCGACAACGAAGATACCCAAGCCGCTAAAAAGATTACAAAATGAGAAGGGTGTCGGTAGTAAAAATCGGATCGATATAAAGTATGAAATTTAAACTCCTTTATTATTGATTTTTGCTCTAAGTTTGGTATACATCATGAAACATCACCGCAAGGACACCACAACAAAATGGAGTTGCAGAATCGGAGAAATGAACTCTCAAAGAAGTTGCTCGCATGACGATGTTAGTAACATGCAATACCAAGCCGTTTACGGGCGAAGAATCAACATTGCATGCCATACTCGTAATGGATGTCTTCGACTAAGGCTCACTACAAAAACACCCTATGAACTGTGGAAGGGACGAAAAACCTCGTGTCTCTTACTTCCATGTTTTTTTGGGTGTAAGTGTTTCATACACAACAATGGGAAGAGTCGGGTTGAAGACTTTTGAGGGCAAGTCGGATGAGGGTATATTCTTAGGATATTCCTCATCTAGCAAGGTTTCGGGGTTTACAACGAATTTAACCCTACTAGTGGAAGAAACACCCCATGTAGTCTTTGATGAAGCATCTTACGAACAAGAGAAATCATTTCGAAACAAGATGTACCGATCAACAAGAACGATGTTCGAAAAAATGGATCGGTAACAATCAAGGAAAAAGAATCGAAAATCGTAATAATATACATTCCAAATCTAGTCGATTCACCGGATCAATCGATCCTAAGGTACGAACAACTGTCGATGAAGAAGTTTGATATGGTGAGATAAGATCAATCGAACCATCCTGCCTCGGGGGAACATCTGAAGTTCCCACGAACGACATCGCCACATGATGAGTCCAACATCACCGAGACTTGTTCTTATCAAGTGGATCATAACTCGCACCACTCCCAATCGCTAGTAATGAAATTTTATCGAAACGGACGATGTTCTCCAAACCGACGCAAATCGTAATGAAGGACCTCGGATAACCACCATCCAACCGATTCGATAATCGGAGACCCATCCGATAAAGTTAAAACTAGACATCGATTGGTGAAAGTGCCATGTATTGATGTTATCCGCCTATGAAGGAACCAACAACAATAGAGAAGTTCTACAAGACGCAAGTCGGATTCTAGCCATGCAGGAGGAGAGCCGAAATACAGTTCGAGAGAAATCAAGTTTGGGAACTAGTGGACGGACCAAGTCATCAAGACGTTATTGGCACGGTGGGTATTCATGAACAAGAGAGATGAGAAAAACGTCATCACCAGAAATAAGGCAAGACTTGTTGCTAAGGGGTATTCACAATCAGAAGGAATTGATTATGATGAGACCTTTGCACCAGTCGCTCGCCTAGAAGCCATTCATTCAAGCTTCGCATATATCTTCCCCACAGAGGGTTCACTTTGTGTATCGGATGGACGTAAAGAGTGCTTTCTTAAACGGGGTACTAGCGAGAGGAAGTTTATGTCGAACAACCTCCGTGCTTTGAAAAGGGTAACCAGTGTACCGTTTAAGAAAAGCTCTCTATGGCACAAACAGGCTCGCCGAGCTTGGTATGATACACTCTCTCGCTTCTTGATCGAAAGTGGGTTCACTAAAGGAACAGTGGACAGAACCTTATTCAGAATAGAAGATGGAAAAGATATTCTGATGGTTCAGATTTACGTGGATGACATCATCTTCGGATCTCCCAACAAAAGTCTATGTGAAAGATTCAGCAAACTGATGCAAGGGAAATTCGAGATGTCCATGATGGGACAGATGAATTACTTTCTCGGGTCTTCAAGTAAAGCAAAGTCTGAAGGATATTCATCTCGCCAAAAAGTACACTAGAATTTATTGGCTAAGTTTGGAGTTCAAAATTGTAAGGAAGCCAAAATTCCTATGATGATTTGGATTCAAGATGGATCCGTAGATGAGGATGGTCGAAAAAACAAATCGGAAGGAATATAGGGCTCTCATTGGATCTCTACTATATACCGACCGCCAAACCAGACCGGATATAACCTTTCGCAGATGGTGTATGTGCGATTTCGAGCAAATCCAATGATAAGTCACCTAGAAGCGACTAAAGCGGATTCTTAAGTATCTGAAGGGACGAAGAACCTTGGTTATTTTACCCATCGATGATAATCTAGAAGCTTAGTGGGTATTCGATTACGATTATGGAGGTTGCAAGATTGACGAAAAATCCACCTCGGGAACTTGTTAGTTCTTAGGAAGTAAAAAAGCGATCTCGTGGTTTTCAAAAAGCGGAACATCGATTGCAACATCTACTCTTGAAGGAAATATATGGTCAGCGGGAAGTCATTGTTCCCAAAGCTCGCTCGGCTTAGTCGGCGGTGAGGATTATAACATTGAAACTAAGAATGTACCTATTTTTACGTGATGAATAATAGTCTTTATTGCAATCACTCGAGAATCCTGTTCTACATACAAGATGCAAGCATGTGGATGTCGGGCACCATTTTATAAGAGATCATGTTGAAAAAGAAGAATATCGAAATGGAAAAGATTCATATGATATATCTGAAGTTCGATATTCTAACCAAGCCACTAGTGAGATCGATTCGAGAGAATTATGCAATGAAGCTAGGCGCCTGGATCTTGGAGAAAATGCACCTAAAATGTTTGATGGAATGATCTCGAGAACCGGTGGTTAAGAAACTAATCATCCAAGAGAAATCATTTGAATTTGGTATCTCAATGATCGGAAGATCGGTCAAGGAACCGATATGAGAAGGTCTTGATCGATTTAAAGTTTATCGATTAAATGAACCGATCGTTTAAAGGATTATCTCGATTCAATATGTTCGGTTATACTTTGTAAAAGTCGATTAAAAATTTGAAATTCAACAAGATTTTACAAGATTAAAGCTTAAAATCGCATAAGTATCTGAAATTTACACAACAATGAAATAACAAAATTTTCATTAATAAAGACCAAGGTCGGGTTACATTACAAGATACAAGGGTGAGAGAGGCTTTAAAATAAACCCTAAACCCTAAACCCAAAAACCTTAACACTAAAACCTTCATCCCAACCCTTGAAGAAGCGGAGAGAGAGAGATTTTAAATCGGATTTTTTAAGCAAGGGTGAGAGAGGCTTTAAAAAAATCCTAAGTCGATGGGCTCTCCAACAGGATTTTGCCGTGAAAGTTGATATCCAACAGTTAAATGGTGAGTTGATTGTCGCATCACCGATTATCCGATCACCGTACATCAAACTCATGTTCATTTTCGGTGAGTATGTTGATCGCGGGTTACGTCATCTCGATAGACACACAAGGTGCATCTGTTAGGAGAAGTGTCTTCTCGATTCGATATAGCGAACCCGCCGCCTCGGTGGTAGAAAGCTTAACAACGATTGTATGTGAAATCTTTGATGACGACGAAGAAAAGGTGATAATGGACACACATGGATGATTTGGGAAAATTTGAAATCATTGAAAAAGGGGTAAAAGTGTTTGTGAAAAGTTTAACCTAGGAAATAAGGGTTCACCAGGATACATGATTCTACAAAGAAGATAAGTATGGTGATTGGGTTATGTTGTGTAAAACAATTGGTCCAATTTATAGAGACCAAACAAGGGTGCAAATGCAAATTCGAGTTCTCAAAACCTTTTAGAGAAATCACCAAAAAAAGGACGTGTAGTAGGAATCACGCGATGATAATTGGATAAATTCTTTGTGGGATTGACATATCGAAAGATTCGGGCGATAATTACGATGTCAAATCGCCAACTTAGGGAATAGAAGCTACTATTCTAGACTAAGTTTTGGCGGTAACACTTATCCCAAGAATCGCTTGATCCGAGAAGAATCAAATTAGGTCAACTAAAATCGATTACATACGGTCGATCGGATGAGGAGATCAACCGAGCTTGAAACTCCAACAAATCGATACATCGATCTATGGGAAAATAAATATCGGTTGAAGGGGAACTTCAACCCATCAAGAAGAATCGGAAGAAATCGACGTATTCAAGGAAGATCGGTTGAGCTTGAAACTTCAACAAATCGGATCTGCAAGTGAAGAAGATCGATTAAAAGGATCGGTTGGGAAATTTTAAGGCTTAGGCGAATACTAAGATCAACAAGTGAAATCAACATGGACAAGTGGTATTGACTGATTACAATATCAGTCAACCAGATACGCTTTTCTTTTCTCTTGTTCTTTGCTTATTTATCGAATCTTATCTGATATTATTTGCCTTACTGTACCCATTATCCTTGTGACGTATTCCCTGCAAATCATTTAATGCGGACGTGGGGAACATGTATTAACTAACTACTAAATGTGCTTTTAAATCCAAAAGGTTTTTTACGTGCGTTTTTCCCGACCTACGATCAAAACTGCTTAATCTGGAGCATTTAATCTTTTCAAACGGTTGATCTTCCAAATCTTGTCTTCTTTTTCCCTCCTCGTCTTTATAAAAATCATCAAAAAACCATACCAGAGTGTTTTTCACAAACTTGCGATTTATTCTCTGAAAACTCCAAATTACTTCTCTCAGATTCAAAGTGTTTTTCCTAAGTTTCAAAATCATCCTTCCTTCCGAAAAAAAAATCGGTAATTTATATTTATTTGATGTATTTTTTTAAATCCATTGATCTTAAATGTTTTTATCCTGTGTTATGCTTTATTGTTTCTTGGTTTCCGCATATGTGATGTTCTTATATATATATGCACAATTTTAATCGGGTCCATCCCTTTGTAGATGGCCACCCACGGAATGGGAAAGATAATGTGCAATTATGCGGAACTGGCAACAAAGATTGTGGATGATAAGTTCATACAGTTCAATATCACTCAGATCCTAATCTATGGAGGTCGAGCAAATTCTGGCGCGTGCCTTGAGAATTTTTATATTGCTTTCATTTGCAATCCAAAGATGCAAAGATATAAGCACTAGAATTCTAAGGAATTTAAGAGTGGATACTGACGTTCGTTAAAATGAACCGCTCTCGGCAACGGAGAAGAAATCGGATCGACGAATGATGATATAACCCGTCACGTTCAAATTTTACCAAAAGGACGGATCTACCGGCTTCATTACTGGGAGAACGAAGATGAGTGATCGAAAAAGAGTTTTTCTTGAGGCCGACAAAAATCATACGTCGAGGTTTTGTCGGGCCAATGCTCAAGAGGGAAATACCGATTGTTGTTTGACATATTGTCAAAAAACAATTATGGGTATTGATTCAAATTTCAGATGCTCTTACATCCGTCAAAATCTGCATAAAGATGGTCGCAATAATTGATGGCCAAGAACATCAATTGCACGGTTTCTCGAAGGCCATTCTGCTCCAAGAACATGAGAAATTTGGAGTAAATGAACCGAGGCGGTATATCTCAAGAAAAAGATCGCAAATCTCAACAAGGTTGCGCTTATTCGAAAGATAAACCGCTTAATGCCGAATGGGAATAGATTGGATTTGAAGTCCTATAAGGCCTTTTCACACGCCCACTTCACCCATCTTTGGGCCACCAGACGATGATATCGCGCCAACCCCCAAAGTCAAAGAAAGGAAAAGAAGCGAAGCAACCGCCTACACCAGATGCCCCCCAAAAGAAGAAAAAAAAATCGGTGAAGGCCTGGAGAAGAGGGTCAAGAAGGCGAAGCAAGCCTCCACGACTCGATGCTTGAAGATGAGTCGATGAAGAAAGAGCACCAGTCGATCTGTTGCAACACAAACATCAGTGAAAAATAAGACAGTGGGCTTCTCAAGCCGAGAGCTCGCCAGATCATTCTCGAGGTAGAAGCACGTGCCGATCGATCTCCTTCTCCTCAAGCTCGAAATTTATTCACCACTCAGACTAATGGTCACGAGCATGTCTCTACTATTCTTCCACCTGCCCGCGAACCTGAAATCGTGATCGTTCACAACCGTAAAGCTTACTCCGATGTGGAACCGTAAGCTTACCTGATGTGGAACCGTATACTGCTTCCGCGAAGTAACCTCTGCGCAGTCGAACCGATCACCAACTTCCGCCTTACTCAAGCACAACCCGGAACCTTCCACATCTCATCAAACTGAATCTGGACAGACAATTCCTGAGTCCAGATCAACAAAGATCATAACTGGGAAATTGATCAGAATGCGAATCAAAAGAGAAATTGATGAGTTGTATCCAGAACTGGTCGCCCATCCTGTCATAAGAGAGGAAATTATGGAGATCCTCACCTGGAGAGATCTTCTATTAAAAAGCTTCTCAGACTTTATAATAATTATTGAATAGATGGGCGGTGCGGATGAGTTTGCAGACTTCGATTTCGACATGAGGAAATCTGCTAAAGTGGGATCACCAGCTGAGCTGATAACTGCTAAATCCGTCAAAGCTCTGATCCACAGGAAGCTAGGGTTCTTTAACAGACGAACCGAGATCTGCGACAAAGCTCTCAAGCGGATGCCATCATGAAGGATCACAGGAGGCTGCCGATGATAGTGGAGCTGGTGTCTTTGCGATTCATGACCAACCACTGGAGACACAAACAATCAATCGGATCAAGTGACACCCAACATTCCAACATCACACGTCACTATCTTGATCAACTTCGGAGATCAAATCTTGTCTCAAAGATCTCCGAAAGAAGAAGTTGAGGGATCGATAGTGATCAAAGGCGGTGCCATCAAAGAAATAACGGATCAAAGGAATTGGCTATTTCCCCGGGATTAGGGCAATCAAAGATCGTTCTCCCAAATTGTGTCCATTGCGTCACCGAATCGATAAAGACCGTTGATGCCAAATCGACTCAGGGATCAACAACAAGTTTTTTTTTCCGATGCTCATTTGACAAGCTAGAATCGATGAAGAGAAACTTGACAAACCGATTAAAACACTCTCTCGCCATGGAATCTGTCAAGATCGAGCCGATATCGAAGATTCCAAAATCTAATCGCTTTCAAACTCAAGGCATATCTCATTCTGATCTCAACAGGCGATCGCATCCACTTTTGGTTCTCGACCTCCCACCTCACTACTCTTTTTGATCAAACCAAAAAGGGGAAGATGGGAATGAGAAACCAACCGACATAATAATTCTTGGGACATCACAAACTCCTGATTTCGAAAAGATGTCCAAAGAGCAGTAGTCAAGAAGCCGAAAAAGCCAAGAAGAAAGAAGAGGCGTAAAAAATGGCAGAGGCGTAAAATCAAGAAGAAATTCGGACGAGAGCGAAAAGCGGCGGCCGGAAAATCCGCATTTGGAACCTAAGTGCGCCAAAGAAGAGTTGATGAGATCATCCCAAAAACTGCTGCAAGATGCCAAGAAATTTGAGGAATGGAATAAGATCAGGAGTGAATGGCTTCTGGATGCCTTTGTTCTTAATCTTGTTCCACAAGAAGAATCTCACGATGAAGAATTCCTCAACCGGTTAGAAAATAAATACCCTGATTTTAAAGTATCTGGAAAATGAGGCCAAGCTTATCAATGTAAAAATATCTCGCCAAGAGTATGATCTGATGGATTACTCGAAGAAGGCAGATGGCTCATTTGACAGACTGGCATTTCAAAGATTCTATTTTGACATCCTGCGCAGAACGCACATAACTGATCCTCAGCAGACTGATGATGTCAAATGGAAACTTTATCAGATTTTCAACGTACCTCAAGATCAAAGAGAGATGCCAGAAGGATACAAGCCTAAAGAGTGAAGAATCAGAAGACTACTCAGGATCAGCTGTTCTTATTTACAAACTTTTCTGATGTAACATGTAATCAACATTTTTTTAATGAGAAAAGTTTATTTTCTGATCCTAAGACAAAGTCTCATTGTCTTCTGATTATATGCTCTTACTGTTTTATTTTTTATCAATCGTATTTGGTTTCTCAAAGTGTTTTGGTTTCATCAAAAAAGGGAAATAGTTGGGAAATTTATAGTTTTGATGAAAGTTCCAAAACACATGTAATAGGACCAATCGGACACATTAGGTACCGATGTTTATATTACTTGCTATAGGAGACCAGTTGATAATGATTGTATAGAACAACTGATGAAATAGATAGGTCACATATTGAGGGGGAAACTCAATATGTATAGGTCAGATCCGAAGACTCAAAGGACATCTGATATCCAACAGGCCAGAATGCAAGACAAGAATAGAAGATCAAATCGTTCGATCCGGGTCGGATATCTCGACTAAAGTCATAAAGATCAAACTCAATAATACTAGAAGATCGGACCGGAAGACCTACATCACGAGTCTCGCTAGTTGAAGCTTAAGTCAACCGCAAGACCAAGACTCTATCGGGTAGACCGATCGATTCAGAATGATCGATCGACTCTCCGGTGAAATCGATGTTTCACCTAATCATACGTCGATGATCCGAACAAGAAGAATGTCGAGCTTAGTTTGAAGAACAACACCGAAAAAGTGAGTCTGCTATCCAATAAGAACAAGACACGATGATCGAGCCAAAATCATGGGATTTGATGCTTTCTCTCAGAATTGGCTACAAAATATAAATTCACGCTTTTGGCCATGCCGCCCTCAAAGCTTCGTCACATCAAACTCACAAAACCTACCTAATATAGCTTGAAATTCAAATTGCTTTCTCCAACGGCTCTTTGATTTCAAGGTCTATATATATGGGATTACACTTTAGAGTGAAAACAACTAAACGCCGAACAATCAAGAAGCTCAAGCTAATATCGATTTCCGCACAAGAACACGAACAAGAAGATTAATTTTTATTAAGTGTTCATCCCATAAGTTCTTAAGCATAGAAATCTTTTCATCTAAATTTGTTAAAGTTCAATACTCTGAAAAAAAGATTTCATAGTTGAACTAAAAAAAATCTTACCCAAACCCCCAAGTTAGGTTAAGTTGTTTAGCAAATTCGGACTAGGGTTTCTAGTTCGATCTCTGGATCGGTTGAGTGTGAACTCCTTAAACATCTAGTTGGTGTCTTGTGTTGGACTTACACATAAAACAAAGTCCGATTGGTTAAGTAGGTGCCCTTGTGATAGGGAAGAAGAGTGGGCGTAGGACCCGGTTTTGTCCAACCACTATAAATCTTGTGTGCCTTTACGCTTTGATTAACGATTACCTGTCGCACCTGACCTTTAAAGCGCATACATATTCCAAGTTGAGATCGATTAGCACCAAGCTTCGATCGATCAAACTTGACACTTGATCCAACCGATTAAAAGATTAACTTTGGAATCGATTTATCAAAACCGGTTTTTCACACGGGTAAAACTTAAGCTTCCGACACATCAGTTAAAACGATAGTTCTGAAATCTGACCCCGGTGAGATCGATAAGTTGGTTATCGACCAAAACCGATTCACTTCGCGACTCGATCGAGGTTAATCGCCCACACCGATCTGCACAAAAAGTTTTCAGAAGTCTATTCACCCCTCCCCTCTAGACTTTTGCCCTCACTAAACCCGTTCGGGACCTACAAGTTACCCTATTTTCGTGAATTAAAGAGCGAGCGCTCGACCCCGGTGTTTGGTCGAGTGGTTTCGCTCGATCAATTGTTGTGATCGAGCGCCTGTGTTGCCCTGGACTCCGGTGTTGCTAGGTCAGCCTTGGTCAAGCGCTAGGCACTCGACCTCAAGCTTTGGTCGAGCGCTTGGAGTGTTCTGAACTTTTTTCCCGAATTTTCAAGCCACATGCTCCTGCCTCTTACCACCTTGGGTTTCAAAATACACCTGCACTCAAAACCCTTAAACACAAGAAATCAAAACACTATGAAATAACACAAAACAAAATAAAATCACATTAAAAGCAAATAAAAAAAAATGGGTTGCCTCCCATTCAGCGCTATTTTTAAGGTCCTACTGCCGGACCGAACTTACATAACTTCACGAAGTGAAAACCATGTTACCTCCCTTGTCCTCATAGGAACGGTTATAAAATTTCTTCACCCTATGGCCATTCACCGTGAATACGCTCCCATCTTTTTCTCTAACTCTAAGAATCCACTCTTGAACAATTTACGAACCAAATACGGACCATTCCACTTGGATTTCAACTCTCCCCCAAATAGCTTCATCCTAGGGTTAAAAACGAGAACTTGATCCCCAGCTCTAAACTCTTTCTTTTTCACCCGTGCATCATGCCACTTTTTCGTCTTCTCTTTGAATATTCGGGCACTCTCGTATGCACGATCACGAAATTCTTCTAACTCATGGAGTTGAAGAAGTCTCTTCTCCCCAGCCATTGTGCTATCAAAATTGAGATTTTTAATTGCCCAATAAGCCTTATGTTCGACTTCCACCGGAAGGTGGCAGCCCTTCCCAAACACCAGCTGGTATGGTGACATTTCCAACGGAGTTTTGTAGGCTGTTTGGTAAGCCCACAATGCATCGTCCAACTTCATAGCCCAATCTTTTGACTTACATTCACCGTCTTCTCAAGGATGCTTTTAATCTGTCTGTTTGAAACTTCAGCAAGGCCATTGGATTGGGGATGATACGTTGTAGAAACACGATGGTTCACTTCGTATTTGGCAAGAAGCTTCTGCATCAGTTTGTTCACGAAATGGCTTCCACCATCACTAATCAACGCCCTTGGTACTCCATGTCGTGAGAATATATTCTTTCTCCATAATTCAATCACCACATGCGCATCATTCCCCTTGGTAGGGATGGCTTCAATCCATTGCGAGACGTAATCAACACCCACTAAGATATAAAGGAACCCTTTGCTCGGAGGAAATGGACCCATGAAGTCCAACCCCCAAACATCGAACACCTCTACTTCCATGACGATACGTAGGGGCATTTCATCCCTCTTCGTAATCTTGTTGAATCTCTGGCATTGATCACATCTTTTAACCCACTCCTTGCAATCTGAGAATATCGTAGGCCAAAAGAATTCTGCTTGAAGAACTTTCCTTCATGTCTTCTCTCCACCCAAGTGGCCCCCACAAGAAAAAGTGTGACAGTGCCTCATTATATCTTCCCATTCATCCTCTAGAACACACCTTCGTAGAATACCATCAATCCCTCTCTTAAACAAGAAAGGATCATCCCATATGTACTCACGAACATTCTTAAAAAATGCCTTCCTCTGTAGATAGTCCATGTCCACTGGAAGCTCTTTACTGGCTATGTAATTAGCATAATCAGCGAACCACGGTGCTCTTCCGTCGATTTTGCTAACCAATACATCCTTTACTCCAAAAAGCTTCCCATCAGGGAACACCTCGTTCACCATCCTCTCTTCAACCATGTTCTCCTCAGTGAGCTTCAACCTAGATAAGCGATCAGCGATGACATTCTCACTCCCCTTTTTATCTCGGATTTCCAAATCAAACTCTTGGAGTAAGAGAATCCACGAATAATAAGCGGGTTAAGCATCATTTTTGCTCATGAGATATCGAATACCGTGATAGTCTATATACCTTTATCGTTTTTACTACTACTAGGTAGGGCCGAAATTTATCAAAAGCATATACGATCGCCAACAACTCTTTTTCGGTCGTAGTGTAGTTGATTTGAGCAGAATTCATCATTTTTGAAGCATAGTAAATAGCGTGAAATCGCTTCTCTCTGATTTACCCCAAAGCTACACCCATCGGGCAGTCACTTGCATCACACATGAGAACAAAAATGACTATTCCAATCCGGAGTCACGAGAATCGGAGTATTTACCAACGCTTCCTTTAACCTGTTGAAAACAACTAAACACTCACCAGTAAACACAAAGTCGACTTCTTTTTCAAGAAGTCGAGAAAGGGGTTTAGCTATTTTCGAAAAATCTTTAATGAAGCATCTATAAAACCTGCGCATGGCCCAAAACGAAATGATACCCTTCTCGAGAGGGTGGTGGAAGCTTTTCGATAGCTATCACTTTTGCCTTATCAACCTGTATTCCTTTCGAGGACACATGATGCCCAAGAACAATGCCTTCCTTTACTATAAAATGACACTTCTCCCAATTGAGCACCAAATTAGTTTCTTCACACCTGCTCAAAACCACTTCAAGATTGATTAGGCATAAATCGAACGACTCTGAAATCGTCCATAAAGACTTCCATTATTTTCTCAATCAACCCATGGAAAATAGCCATCATGCACCTTTGAAAGGTGGCGGGTGCGTTACACAACCCAAATGGCATATTTACGCATATGTACCATAAGAGCATGTAAAGGTGGTTTTTTCCTGATCCTCCGGGGCAATCATAATTTGATTGTACCCAGAATACCCATCTAGGAAACAGTAATACTCAAAAACCCCTAATCTATCAATCATTTGGTCAAGAAATGGCAAAGGAAAGTAATCATATGGATGGACTTTGTTCGGTTCCTCATAATCGACCAACCAATGCCCGCCAATTTCGTCACCAATCTAGTAGCTAGCTAATTCATTAGTTTGATTTTATCAACAATAACCCGTACCTTTTATTAACAACATCCAATGGACTCACCTAAGGTGGTTATATAATGGATCATATTAGAATCTAGCAATTTCAAGATTTTTATAAATGACACCTGGATTAAGGATTAACTCGCAATTTTGCACTCTGATTTCGTCCCTTCTTCTTCAATCCTATGCAACACAATGGACTTATCGATGACATCCTCAATGACCAATCTCATCCCCCATTTGATATTTGTATTGCCTTTGAGATGGTCTATTTTTTGATCATGAGATCATCCAAGAAGAAACAATTTTTGGGTTCGCTTTCATCTAAGACCATCCAAGTAAGTAGCAAGAAAGGTCTTCCCAAGATTCAATTCACATTTTTATTCCTCCATTTCAATTTTGTCAAAGTCGCCGAAAGACTTCTGACCATGCAATTCTTCGCCTTCAACTTCAACTTTGAGGTCGACTTCCACAAGCTTCAACTCTTCAAGAGTCATGGAGTATGTCATCAACACAAGTTCGATGACATCAACGAAATGAATAATCTCATCCCCATAATGTTGATTGCCTCCCCGATGGCAATTTTTATCTCTTGATCATCCCCCTGTTACCGTGAATTTTTCCATTCGCCACATCTAAGACCATCCCCGGGATTTGCAATTGAAAGGTCTTCCCAAGATTCAAGGGCACATTCATAACTATCCATTTCAAGGACTACAAAGTCAATTTGAGAAAGACATGACCATCCATTGTCACGAACGTCTTCAATGCATCAGGTCGGTATATTTATCGGCATCTAGTTGAAAAACTCATCATAGTCTTCTTAAGTTCTCCATAGTTAAACTTTTGAGGATAATGATAAACCATAAGGTTGATCTAGCCCCATTCATCTCGCTCCCCTTTCTTCATCCCATTCCCAATGTTCAAAGAATCGTAAGTCTTCCCCCTGGTATCCTTCAACTTTGGAGGAAGCCCTTTGTGCACCATTGCACTCACTTCTTTTCAACTTTTCACTTTCTACGAGCTCAGTTCATCATCTTACTCCTTTTTACCCTCACTATCTTTCAAGAACTTTGCATAATTCCTAAGATTTTCCTCCTAACCTCATCATAAAAAAAGGGATATTTATCATGCATCTTCCCAAAACCTCAAAAAACTTTGCAATGTTCTTCTCGGATTCAACTTCTTCTTAGATAAACTTTTGAGGATAAGGAACTTGGAACCACAAATTTAGGCACCCCCCATTCATCTCGTTCTTTAAATCACCTTGAGCCTTTTCTTTGTCTCTAAGTCTTCCGAAATTTGGTACTCCTCTACATCCACAAGCTTAGTCCACCTTTTTTTTTTTCTTTTTCTAACTTTTCACTTTCTCACCTCTTCTCTTTGATCATCATCTTTGCAACATCTCTTTACCCTCACTATCTTCCTCCACTTGGCTTTGATTTTCCTCCACCTCGGTGGAACAATGGAGGTCCATCGTATTTCTTCCCAGAAGTTCTAAGCTTTCTCCTTTGCAATGTTCTTTGAAGAACCCCCCGATAGATTGAATTGTTTCGCCATCTCTCTTACTTGTGACTTCGATGGACCCCGAGGCACATTTGATATTCAAGAGGTAGGTCGCCCTTGCTGATAATTCCCTATTGGTACCCCTGCTGGTTGTAACTCGGCCTCCCCATATAGTTGGCCTCTTCCTGTTGAAATACCGACTGGTCCATAAATTCATTCGCCTCGTTGCTTCCTCCACCAAACTGTTGGCTAACCTGAGTATTAGTGATTTTCTCCATCATAGCCATCAACAGCTTCTGAGTTCCAACGTTGTCTTCCATCTGATTCACACTCTAACGTGATTGATCAGCATTCCATTCCCCAGCATTTTTAACTCCTTCCACAATGTCTCTGCACTCCCGGGCACTCTTATTCAGGAAACACCACCTGCACAAGCATCGAGGTACTTTTGCTCATTGTAATGGATTCCACAGTAAAAGTAGGCCACTGTATCTTGCTCACTGAAACCATGCTGCGGACACTCAATCAACAAATTAGAGTATTGCTCTCATGCTTGACTGAGACCCTCATTCGGTTTTTTATGGAATTTAGATATCTCGGTTCTTGCCTTCATTGTTCTGGATGGAGGATAAAAAAGCTCCAAAAATGCTCGCTCCATTTGAGCCCAAGTGGTGATGTTACCTCGGGGAATTGTATTATCGAACCAATCCTTAGCTATCCCGGTCAGTGAGAACGGAAACAATCGGAGCTTCTTTGAATCCTCTGACATCCCATTGTTGTCAAATGTCGAAGCAATCATCAAAAAATTCCGGAGATGCATGTTTGGATTGTCTCTCCCGACCTCTCCTCGGAACTTAGAATCAAGGAGCATCTTAAGGATCCCCGGAGAAATTGAGAAGTTGTTAGTTTCCACCCTTGGCAAAGACACTCCATCGTAGTGTCTTTGAGGTTGAGCCTCAAACATCCCTCGGATAGCCATCTCAGGATTCCCTACCCTTTGTGGGTTTGGTTGGTTGTGGTTTTGGTAGAGAGGGTTGTATTGTGGATTATAGTGTGGGTTTGGGTTGTGGTATTGGTTCTGTTGATTTTGGTAAGGTGGGTTGTTGTATGGATGATTTGGGTTTTGGAAGTTTGGATTTTGGTTTGGCTATTGGTTTTGTTGGTTTGGTTGGTTGGGATACTGTGGTTGGTTTTGGGGATATGGTTGGTTTGGATGTTGTTGTTGGTTTTGGCTTGGGTTTTATGGGTTCGGGTTATTAATCTCATTTAGTGGCAACTGATTCTCCCCGTTCCCTCCATTTCCATCAACATTCAACCCGTCATTACCTACCGCAACCATTCTTCTCTTGAAAGCTCGATTCCTTTTTGCTATAGTTTCAGGGTCTAGTCCAATTCGATTTAATGCTCGTTTCTCCTTTTGAGCGTGTTCTCATAAACCTGAAAACTCAAACAAAGAAATCAAATGCAACTAGCACAAGAATATAGTAAAAACAGAAAAGAAAACACCCACTACTAGCTACTAATCTATTTCCAAGTTTTACACAATGCGCATACGTCACGTCCCCGACAATGGCGCCATTGACTTGATCGTGAAATGCTATGTTCTCAACTAGTAGTTACCCCACGAGAGTATGGGATCACTGTAGCAAGGGTAAGTATTTGGACCAAGTAGTATCGAACCCGAAGGAGGTTTTGTATGCGTGTAAATCCCTGGAAATGTATGTTTCGTAACTAATATGGATGCAATTTGAGATTTCTATTTTAATGATATTGAATCAACAAAAGCAAGCAAATAACAAACTATTAAACTAACTTCAGATGAAGTGCAAATATTGGAGAATGTTGATTTGGACAGGAATCCCTACGTATACTATTGGAATTGGTTTGGCAACTAGGACTATCGTTTTGTACAAAGAAAGTAATCCTAAGTGTACTTAAAACTAGACAATCTACTTCTCTAATCCCTCACTAAGTAAGGTACAACGCAAAAGCTCGGTTTTTATCCCCGATTACCCAACTTATACCTTCTTTCCCTCACTGACCAAATAACCAAATTATTTAGGTCGTGCTTAATTACTATAGCCCTAATTCAAGTTGGGTGATTCGGTCGTCCTCCCTAAATGAACCGGTATATTACCAACCCCGTCACAGACCCTCTCATCTAACAACTTTCGTACTCAGTTCAATGGTTTTTATTGGATTGGTTATTCATATTAGCAAATTAAGAAGATTATCCAAATTACACCTCGAATTATCATAATCGCCTAACCAATTAACCATTTCTCGCGATCATCTTATCCAAAGTAATCAAGGGTTTAACCTACCATCTTGATAGTCAAATCACATACAATCAATTTAACAATAGAAATCATTATGCAATAGTGTGTAAAACAAATCAACAATGATCAATCAATTGAATTCAAAGAGCAATATTAGTATTGAATGAAAGAAACAAACAAAACCCTAAAATTGTGGATTACTTGTAAGAAATTCTTCAAGAAATAAGAAAACCCAGAAATTCTGGAAGTTAAATTCAGGAAAACTATAATATAAACCGTCAATTGGATAACCGAATCGTGTTTCTCGTGGTGGAATTCCTCTCAACTCTTCTCAGAACCCTCGAGTGTTCTCACCTCCTTTTCTATCTAATTTCGTCTGTTTTTTCCTTTTTTTTCCCTTCCCCTTTTCTTAGAATCCCATCTTCCCTTATATATGCTTCGTAAAAAAAAACATTTTCTTCCCAGAGCGCAAGAACACGACTCATGGTCGAGCAGTTCTGCTCGACCTAACTTGGTCGATTGCTTCTTGACCGCTGAACTTTGTTTCGCTCGGCCACACACATTGGTCGAGCTGTTTCGCTCGACCTCACTTGGTCGAGCGCCCCTTGACGCCTGAATTTCCGTGCACTCGAGCCGCATTGGCGCTCGACCTCTCTCTTCTAGCACCTCTCTTCACTCCAACTAATACTTTTCAGTATTTCCTTCATATCTTTTCAACCGGGAGTCCGATTCGTGCACCACAAAGTTTCACGAGCTCCATTTTTAGCCCTCTTTCCTGTCATGCACACCAAAGAAGCAAATGAGTGACTTTATACCGATTATGCTCATTCAACGCAATAATATCACTAAAAGCACTCAAAACATGGCTAAAACTCGCTCATATCTCACTCAATTTCACCTCTAATCACGCGCCCATAGAGGCCATGTTGGAATTGTATTTCGCCACATGGACCCTTGGTTCTGTGTTTCCACTTTAGCGATCTGAGGCCGCTATGCTGATCTTTCTTTGGGTAGGAGCCAAAGTAACCATGGTTCCGAGTGGAAAATCTGGTATGGTGAGATTATTATATATCCCCGCCGACCCATTCTAGTTTTCAACTCATTCGAGAAGTCGCTGGACCGTTCGGGCCAGCGCCGCAACCTGTATATCACGATGGTCTCCGATAGGAGGAGCCACTCGTGTATCACAATGGTGGATAGCCGAGCCTCTCGGCAATTCATCGTGGTGCATGTTCAAGGCCAACGCAAGGTCGTGTTCCTCCTGGTCAGCGTGTCGAGGCTAAAACTGAGCCTCATCCTCAATGACCATCGGAGCCTTTTGAGCCCCCATGTCCCCAAGACGGTTGAACACATTGTCCGATCCTGCCGATTTTTCCAGGAATTGGCGATTCCGGATGATAGCATGCTTCGCTAGGTCGTACGCCAGTTGGCCCGTTGACCGCCCCTTTTCGACAAGGGCAGCTTTACCCTTAGAGGTTTCGGCATCGTGAGAAATCTTCTTGATCGAAGGCTGCTCCTCCTCGCCGTCGAAGGCGAGGTATTTCTTGTTGAGAATGGCCATTATGGCCTTTGCGTCTTCTGGTGTCCGTACTAGGTTCCACCAGTCGGGAGTGATCCCTCGGGCCGTCTGGCGGGTGTGGTGTGAGCTCAGAGAGGCTTCGACACCATCACGGGCATCCGTTTCGTGTCCAGTAGTGTTAGCTTGGTTGATCGCCATTGCTTGATCGGGTTTTTGAAAGGTGAGTCTTCTCAAGAATGTGTGTAATCCTTCAAGAAAAGTTCCCACAGACGGCGCCATTTGTTGTGCCCGGTTTATAATTTCCGGCCAACAAATAATAATAAGACAGAAAATAAAGAAATGGATGATCAACTTGGTAAAACAACACTCAAGTTTGATTACTCAGTTCGTCATTTAAATAAGACTACGTCTTGGGGCGTCCAAGCCAAAAGTATTTTATTATACTTTATTTTTAAGGAACTAAGATTTTCCAACCTTCTACAAGTGTGGCCCTAAAGTCCTATTTATACTGTGATTCCCACCTCTTGGGCGGAAATTTTCGTAAGGAAAGGTGCACTAACAGGAGCTTCGATCTCGGAGCCCGCTAAATCTGCCTTGCCCGGTCAGAGGTCGTCACCATTATTATACGCCAATCGTGGAGCAGACTTCGTGGTTTGCCGGGTGCTTCCTTTGACTATCGTGATATGTGGCTAATTCGGGCATAAGTCGCTTCCGACCTGAGGATCTAGAGTTCAAGTCGCCCCGTGACTTGTACAAATCTTTTAAGTCGTTTCGCGGCCTGCAGCCTAAGTGGCCTGGGTAAGGCATACTTAGTTTATATTCGGATAGATTGGCAAGGTGTCCATTTAATTCCGGGTCGCTTTAAGTGGCATAGAGAAGGTAAATCGCTGCTCATGTGATTAGGTCGGAGGTCGAGTTAATCCATGTTACAACACTTCCTCAATCTATTTGTCCTCAGAGGTAGATAATCTTCAGGTCAGGTCTTGAGGTTGATCTGAGTCCTCAGGCCGGTCTGGATTCAGGTTCATTTAAAGTCTTCTGAAGTCTTCTGAGTCTTTAGGTACTTCGGCCATCTTACTGAGTTCTCCCTCAGTGTGTGCCTAACCTACAAACCTCAGAGATATCTGCCGACTATACATTTAGCAGATATTTCCTGAACTAACTATACTGAAATCTATATTCTAATCTACCTTAGGTCATTCTGAACATGTCATACTCAGGGGTTTTGAGATCTAATCAAAATCTTTCTTTATATATTAAATTCATCTCCAAACAAATGTATCCGTAACAAATTATAGCAAAACTGCAGTTGAATATAAATCCCTCTCTCTTTCTTGCTCAATAATCATCTCCCACTCTTGCACAACATATCAACCAAAAAATATCATCTACAACAATTAAAAAATAAAAAATCAGTTATGGTGAAAAATTAAAAAAAATCTGCAACAAATTTGCAATAAACAAAATCCGAAATTCTGCAGCAAATTCTTTAAGAATTATCTGTTCTTGGCCCAAATTTCAGTGTAAGACCATATGTACTACTTAGACCTTAACCTTGTTATGCCTAATTTTACCTTCAGATTGATATTTCCCATAATTCAAAACAACAGAGTGAAAAACAAATAGCACAAAAATCAAAAAATGTATCCGTAACAAATTATAGCAAAACTGCAGTTGAATATAAATCCCTCTCTCTTTCTTGCTCAATAATCATCTCCCACTCTTGCACCACATATCAACCAAAAAATATCATCTACAACAATTAAAAAATAAAAAATCAAGTTATGGTGAAAAATTAAAAAAAATCTGCAACAAATTTGCAATAAACAAAATCCGAAATTCTGCAGCAAATTCTTTAAGAATTATCTGTTCTTGGCCCAAATTTCAGTGTAAGACCATATGTACTACTTAGACCTTAACCTTGTTATGCCTAATTTTACCTTCAGATTGATATTTCCCATAATTCAAAACAACAGAGTGAAAAACAAATAGCACAAAAATCAAAAAATCAATATACGTTGAATACCTTGCCAAGTTTCCCAACCACCTGGATAACCTCCACAGGGCTTTATCACTAAGAACTAAATAAAACCGCCGCAACCCCTAAATCAATGCTTTATCCGCAAATCTAAAAATTCAATGCAAATTTGCAATATCATACGACCGCCGTCGTTAAACCACCGCCGCACTTCAGATCTGTAAACACTAGCAGCGACGCCACCACCCTTCTCCATCTCTACCGTCAACCTCCGCCGCACCCCTAGATTGGATGGATCCGCCGCCACAACACCTATATCAAACAAATCTATTGCCACCACCCCTAGATCGGACAAAACCCACACTCAGGTGGGTCGCGGCGGCGTGTTGGGTTTCGGGGTGGGAAGCCACGGCTTGAGTGAGGGAGGGAGAAATTTGGTGGGGGGAGAGGGCTGATGGTTAGTGCAGAGTGACTTGAGGCGCAGCGGAGCCCACGATGGAGGCAGCGGGGGTGGCGGCTTCAGCTTGAGAGTGAGGGCTGGGGAAGTGCGTGTGTAGAGATAAGAGTGGAAGCTGGAAAGAGGGAGAACATTTTCTATCTGATTTTTTTTAAAATGAGTGAGGGGCAAGGGTATGGATCTGATACATGTGGTTTGGATGGGGAGGGGGTAACGGATTTTTTTTTTTAAAATAAAGGAAAAATGAGTTTAGCGGCAAAATTGGTATAAATGATACTTTAGAGTAATACAAAAAAGGGGTAGCACCTTAGAGTAAGATTACTCTATTAATGATATTAGAGAGTAATTTTCTCAAAAAAAAAAGTCACCAATGCTACTGCTAGCAATTTAACCCGGCTTGCCTGAATTACAAAACCAAGCACTTGTTAGTGTTAGTGTCCTGCAGATAATCCTATTGTGAGGACATAATACTAAGATAATATTAAGTTTTGGTTTTAATATTTTTATTTATTTAATATTAAATGTATGGCATTATACTTGTTTGAATATTATGTTTGGTTATTTGAATTTATTCCTATATGTGTTCTAATGAGTCATTGTTGTCACTGAGGTTGTGAAAACTCACATGACTTAACCATGATTCTCAAATAGCCCCGATAAAGGATTATCAAGAATGGGATATTGATAATGCAATTGAGATTGGTGTGCGATCTGCATCATACTCTTTGTTGGGAGATGAATTTAATAAAGATTTTGATTAGATCCCAACAATGTTTTCATAAATAATCGAATCCAGTGATCGAATCCCAGACAGACCACCGGCTCAACCCGGACTTCAACCAACCGTGATTCAACCGCTTTCTATGTTTAGTTAAAAAAATAAAATAAGTATACACCTACAAAAAATTTAAATATATATTTTATAACTTTTCATATCATATTTTATAAATTTTGTCCCACCTCATACATTTATCCCACATCGAAAGTGTTGGAGAAAAATGTGAGAGGAATATAAATTTAAAATATTTAATATAAATTAATAATTTATTTTTTTTTTTTTTAAAAAAAAAAAGGTTATTTCCTATTGAATCAGGGTTTTTAATTCGGCTTCAAACCCTTGCTCAACTCGAATTATATAGTGTTTTTAAGATTCTGATGGGTTCAGTTCAACCAGGTTGAATCCAGTTGGCTCAACCCTTTTTTGAAAACAGTGGATCCCAAAACCCCTGAATATGATATGTATCAGAACATTTTGATAGATCATGATCAGGTTTTCTATAGTTGAAAGAATCACGACTATCTGCACCATGTATAGTCAGCATATATAGTTCAGGATAGATAGTGATACTTCAGAAGACTAAAGGCCCTGAAGACTGAAAATCCTGAAGACTGAAGATCCTGAAGACTAAAGATCTTGAAGATTGTTTTGTACTGACCCAGAAGACCTTGAACATCTATTTCTGAGTAAATAGTATTTTGTTCATTCTTAGTACAAACAAAGAGAATTTTTTACATTCGTGGACATTAAGGAGCATATCAGTTCAGTGTAGTTGTCTTGAAAAGAGCCGTTTTGTTTGTCTCTATTCAAAGGAAGAGTTTAACCAATGAGGAGGCGACAACAACGTACTTTACTGACACTGAAAGCGACATATCTCTTAGGAAATGTCAGGACTGATATCTTCCAGTTCACAGAAAGTAGTGATTGGCTAGCTTGGTTACTTGTTTCCCAAATTATGCAAGGGAGTGTTCAAACCCTAAAATAGCCGTTCATTACTAACCAAATAAAAAAACCCTTGATGTTATCTCTTTCAACGGATAGTTTTTCAAGAGTGACCTTGGTGAGTTACCTATAAATACCAGTGACCTTCACCATTGCAAGGTACGGAAATCAAAGCAACTCCAGAGCTCATTCGTATTCAAGTTTACTTTGTGAAGCACTCGAAACCCTAAGAATTTCCCAAGTGTTTCATCTTTGAAGAGAGCTCATTTACTAAGCCTAGATTCAAAGCATATTCAAAGCATAGTTAGAGATATCCTAGCCTTTTTTTACCCTGTGTTTATTGTAAAAGGATATCTCACCTTAGTTGAAAACCAACCAAAACCCAAACCTTTTATTAGGTAGTTTGAGTGTGTAGTTGTTCGAGAGTAAGAGTTGTAAAGGGTGAGTAAGCTGCAGATGTTCAGTTTTAAAGCACTAGAGAAGAAGTTAGTAAGCAGCTTGTGTTCAGTCTGAAAGCTTGTGTGTGTTGAGTTAGGAAGCTGCAGTATAGTTCAGCCTGAAAAAAAGTTAGTAAGCTGCTGAGTTCAGTCTGAAAGCTTAAGGTAGTAGTAGTAGTGTGTTAAGGAATTTCTTTGAGGATCAGAGAGAGTGGACGTAGAAGCTTGAGTCTCTGAACCACTATAACTTACTGTGTTGTTTGCTTTGTGCTTAACATTTTATCCTGTTGCATATTTTCACTGAAAGCATACTCTTTTTTCTGATATTCAATTGGAATCAATCAACTGAAGTTGCATTAAGTTGATCACAGCCTTAACCACTATTTCACCGAGAAAACAAGATTTTCAGCAAAGTAAAATGAGTATAAACTTAGGGCCTACACATTCCGCACTCTAGATAAGCTAGTATAGATAGTTATCAAACTGATCAACTCTCCTGAGTAGTCAGTAAGATCATTATTTACTCCAAGCTTATTTGAACTCTATTTTAAAACTCACATCAGTTGAGCTAATTTGAAGTCTCTGAAAGTTGCTTAGTGTTATTGTCTCAGTAGACTTTGACTCAGGGCATCTTGTGCTTCTCAGGACTAATCTTCAGGACATCCTGACTCACTGATTATAGTGTTGCTGTAAAAAGTTAAAAATCACTATACACGTGTATTCCCCCCCCTCCCATACACTTGTGGGACTCGTTTACCCCGGGACCAACAAGTGGTATCAGAGCAGTGGTTCATTTGACCACTTGCTTTGGTATCCATAAGTCTTGTCACTGAAAGACTTTGGTGGTCTACTGAATATATCTTCTACTGATACCTTACAAGGCTCATTCATCATGCCTTCTAAGAAACTACCTATGTTCTCTATTGAGAACTATGATCTATGGAGATTGAGAATGCAGGCACATCTGTACTCTAAACATGAGAAAATGTGGAGAGTTGTGTCTCAAGGACCTTTTGAGTATAAGGTTGTGAATCCTAGATTGACTGATAATGAAAGAGATGATCCAAGGTTTCATCCCAAATCTGATGATCAACTTACTCCTGAAGAGAGGAAGTTGGTTAACTTTGATTATATTGCTAAAGATATAGTGTATAGCACTATTGATGATGGTGTTATGGGAATGATTTCCCACTGTGAAACTGCCAAAGAAATTTGGGACACACTTGCTATATATGTCAGGGCACTGATCATATAAAAGAGAACAAACTATCTGTGGCTATTGCCAAATCTGATGGTTTTGAAATGGAAGATGGTGAATCCATTGAAAGACATGAGGTCAGATTCACTAGTATTATGAATGATCTGAGTGCTCTTGGGAAAAGATATCCCAAAAGAGAAATTGCTCTGAAAATTCTTAGAGGACTATCTAAGAAATGGGACATACATGCTGTGGTAATTGAGAACATCAAAGACATTGCATCTATGCCATATCAACAGGTTTTCTCTGAGTTGAAAGCATATGAGTTTGTCATTGATAAGAAAACTAAGAAACCTGACAGCAAAGATGTTACTTCATCTAGCAAAAATGTGGCTTTCAAAGCACAAGGAAAAATCTGCAATGCTAAAGAATCTGAGATCTCATCAAACAAAATTCAGGATGACAAAGATGAGACAATTGCCTTGATGGCAAGAAGGTTTGAGAAAATGAAGAGCAGACTTGGTAAATACCAAAGGTATTATAAAAATACCAGGTACAGGAACAGGACCAAGTCAGAAGCTGAAGAAAAGTCTACTGAGAAGAAGAAGGACCACAAAACTGAAGGATCCTCATCCAGAAAGAAGGACTACAAATCCAAAGAGGAAACTGGTCAGAATGATGACACCAACAGATGCTACAACTGCAAGAAGAAAGGTCATTTCTAGTATGACTGCCCTGAGTTGAGCTCCAAGGAAAGAAAGGAGAGGCAAGCCAAAAGAGACAGGAAGTATCCTAGCAAGAAGGCTATGGTTGCTGAAGAAGAACATTCTGAAGAAGGATCTAGCTCTTCAGAAGAAATGTTCTCAGATAGTGATAGTGATGATGTCTGCCTTGTTGCTATTGAGGAGGTAAATTCTTCTATCTCTGTTGCTGCTCCTACATAAGCACCTGAGTTATCAAGTTCATCTATAACCATTAATTTTGACCTGATGGGTTCTTTTGAGAATCTGATGAAGGACTATTCTGTGTTACAAGAACTGTTCTTTGAAACTCAAGAGCATAATGAAGAATTGACTGTTGAGAATCTGAAGTGGAAAAACTCTAATGCTGCTGAGATCACTTTTCAATTGATGGGAGTTACTGATGAACTTGATGTTCTGAAATTGCAGCTCTCAGAAAAAGAGAAAGTGGTAGAGGCCCTGAAAGGAAAGTTAGAGAAATCCACTTAGGAAAATCAGCTTATCAGGACTGAGTTCAATGACCACTTTTAGAAACATGAAACTCTAATGAAAAGTGAGGATAGTTTGCGGAGAAAGTTAGCTCTATTGAATTCTGTATCTCATGCAATAGATGAAATTCAGAGTTATTAAAGACCTGCAACTATAAAGGCTAGATTGGGATATAATCCAGGGGGAACCTCACATGATCTTCTGAATGCTGCTTCTACAAGTGGCACTATGACTGTCTTTATTAAATCGGCGGTTTGTACTAATCTTCTCATTGAAGAACAACCCCGTGTTTTAGGCAAGGGTGAAGGATATATGGTTCCAGAGAACCCGAAGGCTCAGGAAAGAAAGCCCAAACATCAGGAAAAGGCTAGAAAACCTAAACACTCAGTAGGAAATCCTCAGGCCAGTACTTCGAAGCCTCAGGCTAAGAATACCAACCTGCAGAAATCTGCCCTGAACCATCAGAGGAATCCTCAGAAGAGAAACACTCAGCAGAGATATTCTCAACTGAAGAGACCAAGTCCTCAGGTTACTGAAAGACCCCAATTTCAGTACAGGCAACCTAAACCCCACTTTTCTGAGGATGAAGGTTCCCTGAACCCAAGTCAGCAGAGACATAGATCAGATGAACCAAAGCCAAAGCACTGGAACAAGAAGCCTGAACCCAAGAAGAACTCTAAGGCTCATGTTCATGCTAAGGCTGGCACTCATACACAGGGTACTGTCAAAGCATCTAACGTGGTGAATATGTATGTAGATGGTTATGGAAGAGAAATCAGCCAGTCTAAAGTAATTAGAGTTGTGAGGTAGATTTGGGTTCCAAAAGGTACAACTAACCTGGTAGGACCCTACACAAAATGGGTACCCAAGGCCTGATTCTGTTTCAGGTGAAGGAGAAGGGCACTAAGCTGAAAGAAGACAATATAGCCCTTATGAGTGGAACATAAATAGCACCTGTTGCATGGTACTTGGACAGTGGATACTCAAGACACATGATAGGATATAAGCATTTGCTCACTGACTATGTTGAATAGATGGACCCTCAGATAACTTTTGGAGACAACTCCAAAGGACAAGCAGAAGGATATTAAACACTTGAAGTTGATAATGTTCATATCCATGGTGTATCGTATGTGTCTAGTTTAAAGCATAACCTGCTTTCTATCAGCCAATTCTGTGATAAAGGATTCAATGTTGAATTCTCAAAGAACTTGTGCTATGTGAAAGATAATGTTTCACAACAAGTATTATTGACTGGTACTAGAAAATGAAATGTGTATCTTGTTGATTGTAGACTGACTCCTATGGATACATGTTTAATAGCTAAGAAAGCTACTGAAACCAGTTGGTTACGGCACAAAAGACTGAATCACTTGAACTTCAAAACTCTGAATAAACTTGCAAGATTAGCACTTGTGAGAGGATTACTCAATGAAGCGCTCATTAAGGATCATGTTTGTGATGCTTGTCAGAAAGACAAAAAATTAGAGCAGCATTCAAAAGTAAAGTAGAAGTTTCTACTGATAGAATACTTCAATTGCTACATATGGATCTATTTGGTCCAGTAACACCTGTGAGCAAAAATGGTAGAAAATATACATTGGTGGTAGTTGATGACTACTCTAGATAAACATGGATCATATTCTTACTCAGTAAGAAAGAGAATCAGACAAAACTGCCATAATTACTGAAAAGGCTCAGTAATGAAAAGAATCTAAGTGTGGTCAAAATCAGATCAGATAAAGGCACTGAATTTATCAACCATATTATATCTGATTATTGTGCAGCAAATGGTAAACTCATGAAACATCAGCTGCAAGGACTCCACAACAGATTGGTGTTGCTGAAAGAAAAAATAGGACACTAAAAGAATCTACAAGGACAATGATTGCTGAAGCTGATATACCAAAGAGATTTTGCGCTGTGGCAGTCAACAATGCATGCTATTCTCATAACAGATCCATATTGACAAAGAATCAAGGAAAAACTCCATATGAACTGTGGAATGAAAGGAAGCCTCTTGTCTCTTTCTTTCGTGTGTTTGAGTGTAAGTGTTTCATACACAATAATGGTAAAGATCAGTTGAAAACATTTGATAGCAAAGCTGATGAAGGAGTATTCTTGGGATATTCTGAAGTTAGTAAAGCCTTCAGAGTCTACAACTGTGGGACTCTTATTGTGGAGGAAACACCTCATGTTGTATTTGTGAATCTACTTGTGTTCATAAGAAACAAGAAGATGAATCAGGAGACTTAACAAAGAGAATCACCAGACTTAGCCTGAAAAAGAATGCAAAATCATCATCTGAGCTTGAAAAGAAGAAGTCAATCACTTACTATGAATGGAGTGAAACTGACTCAGAATAAGAAGAAACTCAGGATGAAAACCCTCAGGATGGTGGGACTCAGGATGATAATTCTCCACTGAAGGAAAGCCAACATACTGAAGCTGACTCATCTGAACACACCCCAGTTCAGACTCAGGTATGTAATGCCGATGAAGATGTGGTCACAGCTGAGGTAAACTCTGAATCTATTAACCAAGGTGGAAAGAATTTCGCTGACAATGTTCTGAATGGAATTTCCCTTGAGGAAGATTATTCCCTTTCTCCTTTTCTGTTGTTTCCTGAGTTTAATGAATTACCTGAACCTAACATTTCTGATGTTGAGGATACTACTGAAGGGGGAACATCCAGGAGAAAATGGTTAGATAGTCACCCTTCAAGTCAGATTGTAGGTGAACTATCTGAAGGAGTTAAAATAAGAAGGTTCCATGGAGAAAGTGCTCTATTCTGCTGCTTCCTATCTGAAAAAGAACCTACTGAGATTGAAGAAGCTCTTCAAGATTCATTCTGGATTACTGCTATGCAAGAGGAACTGAATCAATTCTCAAGGAATGAAGTTTGGGAGTTAGTAGATAGACATAAGAGGCATAATATGATTGGAACTAAATGGGTATTCAAGAATAAGAGAGATGAGAACAACATCATTGTAAGAAACAAGGGCAAGGCTAGTTGCACAAGGTTATTCCCAAGAAGAAGGCTTGGATTATGATGAAACCCTTGCACCTGTTACAAGACTAGAAGCCATCAGATTGTTTCTTGCATATGCTGCCCACATGAAGTTCACAGTCTATCAAATGGATGTGAAAAGTGCATTTCTGAATGGTTTGCTTAAAGAAGAGGTTCATGTGGAACAACCTCCTGGCTTCTGTCAGAATGACCAAGTTTACAGGCTCGGGAAAGCCTTGTATGGTCTGAAGCAAGCACCCAGAGCATGGTATGATACCCTTTCTCAGTTTCTTACTTATCATGGTTTTACCAAAGGAATTGTTGATAGAACCTTGTTCAAAATAGAAGATGGGAAAGATATCTTACTAGTTCAGATTTATGTGGATGACATCGTATTTGGATCTCCTAATCATCAGATGTGTGAGAAAATTTCTGCCCTAATGAAAGTGAAGTTTGAGATGTCCATGATGGGGGAGATGAATTTCTTTCTAGGACTTCAAGTGAAACAATCTAAGGAAGGAATATTCATCAATCGAGCAAAGTACACTAGGGTTCTGATTGCTAAATATGGTGTACAACATTGCAATGCAGTTAGGATTCCTATGAATACTAACTATAAGATGGATCCTGATCCTGAACACAAATCAGTTAACCACACTAATTATACAGGGATCATTGTTATATCTCACTGCAAGTAGGCCTGACATCACTTTTGCTGTTGGGATATGTGCAATATATCAAGCTAATCCTAAGGCTAGTCACATGGAAGCTGCCAAGATCCTGAGATATCTTAACGGCACTGTGAATAGAGGATTATGGTATCCAACTAATGATAACCTTGAATTAACTTGTTATTCAGATGCTGATTATGGTGGTTGTAGACTTGATAGGAAGTCCACTTCAGGAACATGTCAATTTCTTGGAAGCAAATTGATATCTTGGTTAATTCCCCAACAGGTTCATCACGAAGTGCATGTGCGTGGTAGTTGAGCCAAGAAAAGGATTCATTCCTCAAAGTGGATTTAAAGAGAATACTCATCTTCTCATCATAATTGGATCTAAGTCATTGACCAATGCACGTCAACTTAGACTTTGTGACTAACTATGACACTAATCATAAATTAGTGATTTGAGATAAACTGATTAAGTTATTTGAATAGACACTTCATCATGTTCAAGACTAATCGAGCCTTCGTGAATGAAAGGAGGAAATCACAATTGCCCACATTTCAGTTACAAGTAGTTGCATGTTTCTCGCAACGTACCTCATATATTGAGAATGTCTGATTTATTGACTAGGGTTCAATTAAGACCGTTAGTTTAACTAATCGCTCGGTATATGAGGGCCTATGGGTCACACAACAAGTAGTTCCATTTTACGGATTATAGTTGGTTGATTAAATATTAAATTGGATTTAATATTTAATTTATGGAGAAGTAATTAATAATAGATTAATTTTGAATTAATTATTATTAATGTTTAATTAAATTGGATTTAATTAAATAAGAATTCCCAATAATTATATTTGGAATATAATTGTAGGATTTCATGTATATGGAAATAAATCGTAGAGATTTTCATATAAGGCATTTAAATCCGTAGAGATTTATATTTAGGGAATTAAATTAAAAAGAATTAATTTAATTCAAAATTAGGGTTTTTATTTCCCTAATTGGGATAGCTTAAGATTTAAGTTGGGTCTCCCTATATATACAAGCTCTTGGGAATTCACAAAAAAAAAAATGTTCTTCATATTTTCTCCATAAGATCTAGAGTTTGGATTTTCCTAGCAAATCTGTCTCGGGATTCAACGCTGGCAAATCCGAGCAAGTCTGTAATTGGGGATTACGTGGATATTGTAGTAGAGAAATCTTCTCTCAAGTTACTGTATTATTTCTCGTTATGATTATTGCAATCTGTATGCAATTAATTGTTCGTTGTTGGTGAACTTTAATTTCCGCTGCGCATGTGATTACGTGTTTTACGTGCCTCTATATTCCAACAGAGATGAACCCTTGCCTGGCCAATCTGATGATGATCTGGCTCCCTATGTTCCCAGATAGCGAGGAGAAGGGAAAGGGAAAGAAACCATGGCGACTACCTCTTCTGTTCAGTCAGAGACGAAGGTAAAGGCCGCCCCCAAGAAAAAGCTGAAAAGGAGGGCACTGGCCAAGAAACCAAAAGAGCCTGAGAAACATCAGAAGAAGATCACTACTATTCTGAAGAAGGCTCCTGGACCAGTTGAGGTCGTGGAAAGAATGGAAGAACTGATTCATATTGAATCAGAGGAGGAGGTTGCTGCCAGTTCTGAAGGACTACAAGTACTGGCAGAGAAGAGCAGACTGAACAGATGGAGGAAGGAGAAGCTGAAGCAGAAGGAGTAGAAGTTGAGCCTACTGGGGAGCAATCACCATCTGATTCTGTGCCCCTCAGTACGGTATTCAGAAGAGAAAGTTCACCCACACCAACTTCCAAATCACCCTCATCATCACCAGCAAAATCGACATCTCTAACCCCAACCCCATCTGCACCTGTTGAACCACAACCACAACCTGCCCCCGAACCTCATATACAACCCCAACCTGAGCCAGCTCCCATTCAACCAGAGATACAACCTGAACCAACTCCACCCAGTGAACCACAAATCCCCAACCAGCCTTCAGAACAGATAGCCCAGGAACCAGAAAGGGTAGAGGAACCGATTATTGAAGAAAGTGTTCCTAGAGAGGATCTCTATGTTTCTCTTACCCACAATCCATTCAACACTCGGATTGTCCTGGAATCTCCTGAATCAGATTCTGAGGACCCCACCCTGTTTATACTAAAGTAGCAGGTGAAGGCTTATCTTGATAAAATCTGCCCAGATCTAATCAATCATCCTGGCTGTCAAACCAAGATCGTGGAGATTGTATTTTGGAGGGACATAAGGTTGAAGGGCATTGAAGAATTTTTAATTGTAATGGAAGCTCTGGGAGGTGATTATTTTGTGGATCTAGAGACAAGATGTCTAGAGAATGCGGGTGTAAGCAGTATAGCTGAGTTAGCCACTGATGACGATATCAGGTGGTTAATTCATGAAAAAATTTGGCATTGTTGAGGTTAATGGAGAGGAAGCTTACTGGGCTCAAGATGTTGAGCAAGCTGCCGATGAACTAGGTGTGGGTGCTACAGACGTGACCCTTCCTGGTGAGGCTTCAACATCTGGCAGGATGGTTGCCTTAGATGCCGAAACCCTAGATCATATCTCGAAGAACATTCAAGATGGGGTACAGACCGTTATCGATGCTAAATTCAATACTTTGGCAACTGATCTATTGAAGAAATTCAGAGAAGAGCAACATGCTCTAGTAGATGCAGAAAGGAAGATAACTGTAGACAAGCTGCTAAACATGCACGATAAAATCACTGAGTTTGTGATGAAGAAGGTTGACCCACTCACAGATAAAGTAGCTCTACAGATTTCTACGCTTTCTGACCTCGACACTTCATTGGAAAGTGTCTAGTCTTCTCTGGAGAGGACATATACATCTCTTGATGCTAGATGGAAGAGGTTTGAGGGATCCATCCTGAGGGCCAAGAAATCGATCGAAGATGGTCTGAACAGGTTGTTGGGCCCTGCACCTACATCTTCCACTATGCAGATAACCCCGTTAGCTATTGAGGAACTGAAGGATGAGATGCTAAACCAGTTCAGAGCACTGAACCTCATGCTGACTAACCTTTTTGATGCAACCAAAAAGGGGAGAGGGGTTGAGGAGGCAGAAAAATAGATGCAATTAATTGTCGTGGGTACAATGCCGACTCCATCTGCACCATCTGTTGCCATGCCCGAAATTGCACTAACTGTTGCTATACCTGACACCGAACTGGTGAAAATCATTGAAATAGTTGAAAAGCATGGGGAAGACTTACAAGCTCAAGGGAAGGCCATTTCTGAATAGAAGACTGTCCTATCTGATGTAGTTGCTAGAGTAGATAGGATAGAAGATTTCTCTTCTACAGTTCAGAAAAGGTATGAATCTGAAGATCAGGCCAAGAGCCTTGAGCTGGCTAAGCAATTATTGGAGGAAGATAAGGAAGCTGAGGCAGAAGCCAAGAAGAAGGAGAAAGGAAAGGGTAAGCAGGTTAAGATTCCTACTCAGACTCAGAAGCAGATTGAGACTAGGTCGAGGTCTCACCCCAGCACATATAGAAGAGCAGAAAGCCAGGCAGAGAGTGATTGATGCCGCAATCAAGAAGAAGAAACTGGCTGAATCTAAAGGCCTGCATATCAGCTATATCAGAAAACAAAGAAAGAAGGCTGCTGCTGCTGAGGATATAGTCTTGGAAGAAAGGGCCTTACCTGCATCTATAAGTGACTTACTGGTTGCCCGAGAGGATCTCATACCAGAATGGAATAATATTAGAGCAGATTGGCTATGCGATGTATACATTCTGGAGAAGATTCCTATATCTGATGATCAAGGAGAATTCAATGATGAATTCAGAAACTGGTTAGAAACTAAATATCCAGAATTCTCCGAGATTGTGATGATGGAGGGCAAGACAATGAATCTGATTCCTAAAGCCCCACCTTTCGAGATTAACTTGCCACATCTCAGACCGAATAAGACTCTTGATCCTCTTGCTTTCAAGAAGCTGTACCATGAGTTTTCCAAGAAAGGAGGGATCATTGAGAAGGAACGACTGGCTGCTCTGATGCAGAGGATGTACAAGGTGTTCGATATTCCTGAAGAGCTCTAGAAGTTCAGATGCTAAAGAGATGCCAGATAAGAAGACTACATTAGAATCAGTTTATAGGTATTTCGGTATTTGTAAAAGCTTATATTATTAATGAAATACTCTACCATTCTAATTCTAAGACAACTTCTCATTGTCTTCTGAACTGTGTGTTATCCTGTTATTTATATTTTTGTTATCTGTCTTTTTGATTAACTGTTTTGGTTCCATCAAAAAGGGGGAAATTGTTGGGAAATTTGTAGTTTTGATGGAAGTCCCAAAACAAATTATAATAGGACCAGTCAGACCTTTTAGCTGACTGATGAATTAGATGTCAGATAGGATGACTAGCTGAGTTGTATAGACAACTGATGTAACATATACAGATAGGTCACATATTGAGGGGAAACTCAATATGCATAGTCTAAGTCTTGAAGATCAGAAGATCAGAAGAGCTGAAGATCAGATAAGTTGAAGATCAGAAGACATCAAGACCAGAAGACCTACATAAGAAAACGCGAAGGAGAATCAGTAAGTTGTGCTAAGACAACTTACATCAGAAGATTCAAACCAGGTAGACAGATGAGTCCTTATTTGATCTGGTCAGATCTATCAGGTGACTACATCAGGTTACCTAGTACGAGCCAACGTCAATAAGACAAGAAGAATGTTAATCTTGTTTGTAAATCAAGTGTCGAATTTGTGTACTTGTGAACCAATGAGAAGAAGACACGCATGTACGAAACTGACACTTGTAGGACAAATGCTTCAGAGTCCAACGACTACAAAGGAAAAGCTTACATGCTTTCGGCCATGCCGCCTCTGAGCACGTCAAATCAAGCCTGCAAACCTACCTTAAATAGACCGAAATTCGAATTACTCTCAAATGGCTAGTTCGATTTCGTTCCTATAAATATGGGATCAAACTTTCATAGTAAGGTTACGAAAATTATACAAGCTCAAAGATCGAGTAAAATTTCCGCACAAAGAACACAAATCAAGAATATTTTCTAAGTGTTCATCCCATAGATCTTAGCATAGAATTCTTATCCTTTAGCTTTAGGCTACTCAAATACTAGGATAGAATTCCAGTTGGAACATACAAATCTTATACCCAAACCCACAATTAGGTTAAGTTTTTTAAGCAAGATTTCAGACTAGGGTTTCTAGTTTCTGATTTCTAGGATTGTTGAGTGAGATTTCTTCAAACATCTGTTGTACTGTGTTGGACTAAGACATTAATCTAAGTCCAGATTGGTTAAGTGAGTACCCCTACTGATAGGGAAGAGTGGACGTAGGACGAGTTGTCCGAACCACTATAAATCTTGTGTGATTTATCTGCTTTATGCTCTTAGCACACTACTTGCTTTATATTCCATGCATGTTCTGAGTCTGGATCAGATTTGCACCAAGCAACTGATCTGATCAGGTTGACACCTTTGTCATCTGGTCTAAAACAGATTACTCAGAATCTGGTTTGAGTAAAACTAGTTTTTCACACGGGTTAACTTATCTTCCACACAAACAGTTGAACTGATAGATGCCGAACTGATCTGCTTCCAAGTTGTCAGTAAGTCAGTTATCAGTCCGTACTGCTTCACTCGCTCTCTGATCAGACATACTTGCATATTCACACCTGATCTGCAAAAAAGTTTTAGAAGTCTATTCACCCCTCCCCTCTAGACTTCTACCCTCACAAAACCCATTCGGGACCTACAAAGACTATTGTACTAAAATTAAACACCAAATCGTGCAACTACCTACAACAAAAGCATTTAACTACTTATAACCGAAGCATGCAACTACCTATAACAGAAGCGTGGAACTACCCTATAACAGAAGCGTTCAACTAGTTATAACACCCAAAAATCTTATAGAATTCATAAGAGTACATCTTCGATTATTACCCATGTCTCTGTACGTTGTACTATTTTCGTCAATCGAAAAATGCAAACTCATCGATGCAAATCGCTAATTGATCACGGCGGACCACGACAGAACCCTCCTAATTTCGCGCTCCTCCTTTCCTTACTTCCCTTACGAAAAAAGTATCATCCAGAAGACCCAAAAGGAGGGAAGATTCTCCATAGAACTCATTTTATAAATTTATAAATCCAACAAAAAATGTAGAGAACAAAAATAAGATGAGAATCGCAGAAAACCCGTACCGATGAAAGTGAAATCATTAAAATCCATACATACGAAGGTGAAATAAGAAATCTTTGTGAAAATTCGTACCGACGAAGGAGAGGGAAGAAATCTTCATGAAATTCGTACTTACGAAGGCGAGAGAGACTATTTCTTCAATTGGGATGAAGAAAAATGGCAAAAGACAGAGAGATTTTTGAAGGTTTAAACCTGGTGCATATGGAGTGTTTGATTTAAGGAAGGAGAAGAAGAAAGTGGTGCGGCGTACGAAGGGCCCCGATCTGACTCCCAAGGAGAGAGAAGAAAAGAGAAACAGAAGAGAACAAAGGTTCCGAGATAGAAAAGCAATGGTTGCCGACATACCTGGCATTGATGATTCCTATCTGCCTTCAGATGACTCAGGCTACTCATCTGCTGAAGATTTCTGTCTGATTACCACTACTGACGATGTCGATGATATGAACTTCTCATCTGATGATGACACCTGTCTGATTAGCCAGAGAAACTGACTAGTCTGAGGTAATCTCTAAACCTTCTGTGGTTTCTTTTTCTACACCTGTTGTGCTTAGCACATCTGCTGGAGAGATTAACCTGCAGGTCTACAATGACCAATTGCTTGATGATCTCTCCAATGCAATAGATACTTATACACGAGTGGAAGTTGAGAAAGATAACCTAAGGGCTGAGAATATTCGGCTTGTCAATGATATTGAGGCAAGTAAAGCAACTGAACTAAAATCAGCTGAAACTGTTCAGAAGATGACTAAAGAACTTGAGTTTCTCAAAGTCAGTACTAGTGATCAGGGAAAGCTGATTAAGGAAATGTTGACTCTCAATGAACGACAATCCGGAGAATTCAAAGTCCTTCAGGCTAAGTTTGATGAACTCTTCCGACTGCATGAGAATCTAAAAATTTCTGAGGATAATTTGCGTAAGAAAATAGAGGTTTTCACAAAATCTTCTAAGACCGTTCAAGATCTAAAAAACTATTTTCGTACGCCAATTGATAAGAAGGGAATTAGGTATGAGAACCCTTCTGGATCCTCAAAAGGCTCGTCTGGTTCACATCAAAAAAGTGTAACCAAACGAGTTTCTGATAAAGATACACGAAAAGCTAGATCTGTATCAGATAAGGGAAAAGGATCAGCTGACCAGGCTAAGACAAGTGCCGGATCAGAAAGGGAACAAAAATGGACCCCAACTGATCAGACACCAGCCGAGGAATGAACAGAAGAATCTTGTTCTTCTGAAGAGACCTCAGCCAAATCAGCAGAGTTGGCCTCAGTCTAGACCATCTCACAAGGGAAAGTACCAGCTAAAGTCAACTCAATCCAATCTTCCTAACAAGCAAGCTAAGGGTAAACTGCTAAGACAATCTATGCCAAAAAGATATGAATCTTTTAATGGTAGTAGTCGTACCTACCCTTACAATCAGAAACCCCACTGGATCAAATGAAGAAAAGTTTCAATGAAAAATCCCAAGTCTTCTAATTTGTCCAAAACTCACACTAATAATCATACTGATCAGATTGCATATGAAGAAACGTATGATTATGTAGATGGTTATGGGAGACAAATCAAACCTTCTGTGTTTAACAAAGGTGCCAGATTTGTTTGGATCCCGAAAGGTACTTCTAACCACCCAGGACCCGATTCTACAGGGGTACCTAAAATCTGATTTGCTCGCAGGCTCGAGTGAGACTGCCTAATAAAGGAGGTGTACAAGCAACTATCTGGTACATAGATAGTGGATGTTCAAGACACATGAGCGGAAGTCAACATTGATGGATCGCGCAGGTGAAGGCGGTCCGTCACCCAGGATCGTTATTGGATACCAAACGTACATGTATTAAAATTAAAACCTAAACATGCATCTAGAGCAAGGTTTAGATTTGTTACCCTTGAAGATCGAGATGTTGATTCCACTATAGATCTTCCAGTCTGTCTCACAGCCTCGTCCAAATGCCGAGTGGATAGCAATTTATCGAATGTGGAGAAGGTGCCTGCTGTTTCGTCTCCTCAAACCCTAACTTGCCAGGCTGTTGAAATTTCAATTTCGTGTGCTTAGGGTTTTAGACGAAACCAGGCTCCTTTATTTAAACTCCTCAGGTTTCGTGGGACAGACTAGGGATCCATTAGAAGGTATAGGGTTTGGGCTTCTCACGGACCCAAATACTCTTATGTTAAGCCCAGAACATTATTTGGCCCGACAACATTAATTCATCCCACTATAGAATTAATGTTGAACTCCCGTCCTATCCCGAATCGAATCAGGGCTTCTATTAGACTTTATAATTCCCCGTGTTAAAGATATCGCACGTCCATTAATTATTAAAGCTCCTGACTGCTTTAATTAATTAATATCTATTATTCCTTGAGTAGTACCACTCAACCTTGTTGTCGTACGGATTAAATCCACCTGCAGGGTTTAATACGACAATCCTTTATGAGTTTCCTCAAGGGGACGTCATCATCTTAGATGTACAGGACACAGTGCCCTAATGACAATAAATAGATATCATGCGAGCGATGTCACTACCCAAAATACGAAGTATGAGAGATCTACCAAGATTCTCACCTATAGTAAATCAAAGCAGTGAACAAGCACCCCACATATCTAAATACCACACTTAGGGTTAAGAATAATAAAAGTCACCAAGACCTCTAGTTCTTCATAACAATCAGAATAGAAGAACATGTCTTATCTGTGACCCATTCAATGCGACATAGCGCACTAGTATAAACTAATTGCCAAGACAAGCCACCAACAAGTTTATATTACAACTTAAACCAATAGTTATGTCCATAACTATCTCAGTTGTGAATACTATTTATATCTTATAAGAAACTTGACGATGTGATCTTCTGTGTGACTACAAACCCACCACATTGTCTACAATATAAGATAAGTAGACACATAAGCAATTTATAAGAATGCAATAATGTGAAAAACCATTTATTTCAGATAATAAGGAAATTGAATATACATCCACAAAAGCTCACTAAAAGTTTGCTTTACAGTATACACCAACAAACATCTCCTCAACAACTACATTGAGAATTCAGGCCCACGAGTTCTCTTTGGGGACGACAACTTTGGTTTTACCAGAGGAGTTGGAACCTTAGTGAATGCTGATGTACAGGTTACAGGTGTTTCATACGTTGATGGCTTAAGGCACAACCTGTTACCTTTATCACACTTCTGCGACAACGGATTTAGTGTTGAGTTCTCATCAGATCAATGCACAATCAGAAATCGAGTGACTCAACAGATTTTGCTAACTGGCTCTAGAAAAGGGACGATTTAAATAGCAGATTGGGACAGTTGTTCAAGAAATGCTTGTTTGATTGTTAAAAGTTCAAAGAGCTCCAATTGGCTCTGGCACAAGAGAATGAGCCATCTGAACTTCAAAACTCTTGACAAGATAGAAAGGATGTCCTTGGTTGAAGGTCTCCCGAATGAAGTATTCTCTAAGGATCAGACATGTGTCGCATGTCAGAAGGGAAAACAAGAAAAAGCTCCATTCAAAGGGATACCTTCTCCTCCATCCAGCAGAGTACTGCAACTGCTCCATGTGGATTTATTTGGACCAGTTACGCCTCTTAGTTTCAGTGGATGCAAATGCACTATGGTGGACGTAGATGATTATTCTAAGTTCACTTGGGTTGTATTCTTGTATAAGAAGAGTGAAACTACAACGAAACTACCTGAATTGCTCAAGAAAATTCAAAATGAAAAGAGTCTCGGCATGGTGAAAATCAAATCAGACAAAGGTAAAAAATTCTTGAACCAATTTATATCTGATTTTTGCTCTGAGTTTGGTATACAACATGAGACATCAGCTGCAAGACCACCACAAAAAAATGGTTTAGCAGAAAGAAGAAACATAACACTTAAAGAAGCTGCATGCACCATGTTAGCTGAGCATGCAACACAAAGCCGTTTCTGGGCAGAAGCTATCAATACTGCTTGTCATACGCAAAACAGATGTTCTCTGACTAATATTCACTATAAAACACCCTATGAACTGTGGAAGGGCTATTAACCTCGTGTTTCATACTTTCATTTGTTCGGGTGTAAGTGTTTCATACACAACAATGGGAAGAGTCAGTTGAGAACCTTAGATGCCAAGTCAGATGAGGGTATATTACTCAACCAGCAAAGCATTTAGGGTTTTCAACAAACAAACCCTAATTGTGGAAGAAACAACTCATGTGGTCTTTGATGAGTCAACATCTGATCAAGAGAAATCTGCCGCAGAACAAGATGTAGCAGACAAACCAGATTCACTGAAAATGGATCAGTTAAGGCTCAAAGGAAAGGATCCAAAATATGACACTGTATATGTTCCTAACTTTGACCTTGATGATTCACCAGGTCGGTCAGACCCTAAGGTACGTACAACTGTTAGTGAAGAAGCTGGTACAGCTGAGACAGTAATAACCGAACCATCTGATTCAGGGGGAACACCTGATGTTCCTGCGGACAGACTTCAGCACATGATGAGTCCAACATCAGCTGAGATATGTCCATGCCAAGTGGATCCTACTAAAGTACCTCTCCCAGTCTCTAGTGATGAATCTATATCAGAAGAGGATGATGTTCTCCAAACTGATGATAATCAGGACAGAAGGACCTGGATAACCAGTCATCCAACTGATCTGATCATCGGAGACCCATCTGATAGAGTCAAAACTAGACATCAGATTTGTGAAAGTGCAATGTATTGTTGTTATCTTTCTTTGAAGGAACCACTCACAGTTGAAGAAGCTCTTCAAGATGCAAGCTGGATTCTAGCCATGCAAGAAGAACTGGAACTGTTTGAGAGAAATCAAGTTTGGGAACTTGTAGACAGACCAACTCATCAAGATGTGATTGGTACTAAGTGGGTATTCAAGAACAAGAAGGATGAGCAAAATGTGATAACCAAAAATAAGGCAAGACTTGTTGCTAAGGGATATTCACAATCAGAAGGGATTGATTATGATGAAACCTTTGCACCAGTCGCTCGCCTGGAAGCCATTCGACTATTTCTGGCTTATGCAGTTTATAGAGAATTTATTGTGTATCAGATGGATGTAAAGAGTGCATTCTTAAACGGGGTACTAGCTGAGGAAGTTTATGTTGGACAACCTCCTGGCTTTGAAATGAGAAACCAAGTGTACCGTTTAAGAAAAGCTCTTTATGGACTGAAACAGGTTCCTAGAGCATGGTATGATACAATATCCCAGTTCTTGACAGAGAATGGTTTCACCAAGGGCTTGATTGATAGGACCTTGTTCAGAATATAAGATGGAGAAGATATTCTTATGGTTCAGATCTATGTGGACAACATTATATTTGGTTCTCCTAATCAGAAGCTATGTGTGAAATTCAGTAAACTGATGCAAGGGAAATTTGAGATGTCCATGATGGGTCAAATGAGCTACTTCCTAGGTCTTCAAGTCAAGCAAGATCATACCGGTCTCTTCATCTGCCAGGCAAAGTATACAAGGAATTTGTTGGCTAAGTATTGAGTTCAAAATTGCAAGGATGCCAAAATTCCAATGTTGACTGCATTTAAGATGGATCCAGATGAAGGTGGTAAGAAGACTAATCAAAAAGAGTATAGGGTTTTGATTGGATCATTACTATACCTGACTGCAAGGAGACTAGATATAACTTTCGCAGTAGGTGTATGTGCCAGATTTCAGGCTAATCCCAAGCAAAGTCACCTGGAAGCAGCTAAGCGGATTCTGAAGTATCTGAAGGGTACTGTAAATTTAAGGTTTATGGTATCCAGCAGAAGATAATCTAGAGCTTAGTGGGTACTCTGATTCTGATTATGGAGGTTGCAGGATAGACATAAAATCAACCTCGGGTACCTGTCAGTTTTTAGGTAGTAAGTTGGTCTCTTGGTTTTCCAAGAAGCAAACATATGTTGCCACATCTACTACTGAAGCAGAATATATGGCTGCAGGAAGCTGTTGCTCCCAACTGCTCTGGCTATGTCAGCAGTTGAGGGATTATAACATTGTAGCTACGAATGTGCCTATTTTCTGTGACCGTAATAGTGCAATTGCAATCACTCAGAACCCAGTTCTACACACAAGATGCAAGCATGTGGACATCAGACACCACTTTATCCTAGACCATGCAGAAAAGAAGAACATCAGAATGAAAAAGATCCATACTGATAAGCAAAGAGCTGATATCTTAACCAAACCTCTAGCTGAAGTCAGATTCTGAGGGTTATGCAATGAGCTCGGTTTACTGGACTTAGGAGAAGATGCACCATATTACTTTGGTGGAATAATCTCAAACACCAGTTGGTTAAGACACTGATCAGGTAAGATGGTCAGAAGAAGAGAGAACTTCATCTGATCAGAAGAAGATCAGTAGGGAACTGATCAAGTGAAAAGATAGTTGGAAAAAGAACTAAGGTTTAGAAGGTAAACTAAGTACGACACATTAGAAATCAGAAAAGGATTTTAGGAAACTACACATGTGGTAATTGACTGATTACAATACCAGTCAATCAGATACGTATTCCTGATTCCCAGCATCTTTCTATTTTCATTTATGTATTGCTTGTATATTAATACATATATATGACGTCGTGCTGACTTCTCATTAAATGCGGACGCTAGACTCTTGTATTAAATGCATTTATTACGCACTTTTAAATCCAAAAGTTGTGGTCTATATTTTCCTTGACCACACGATTGTACCTTTTTTAAAACCGCCTCATTTCCACCGTTGATTAAACGAAGGCGTCATTTTGATTTTCACATTCGAATATGATTGTGTTTCCCTCTCGATTAAAACCCCAAAATTCACAAGCACCTCATCGCTTTCACACTTTCTAAAAACTCAAAAACATTTTCTCTGCAACTTTCATACTCCCTCTCACTAATACTCGAAAACAAACCGTGTCAATATCTATTGTTAATCTTTACTGGTAATTAAACTAGGGTTTGTATTTCATTTCATATGCTTAAGAATGCTAGATTGCTTTACTATTTCTTTTGTTTAGATCTCCAAATCTAATATTCTTGTCTTGCAGAAATGGCACCAAAAGCAAAGCAAGTTGCAGAATCTGCACACTCGTCGTCACAAATTTCACCGGAACCAGAGGATCCAATCTTCCGAAATTTTGTGGACGAAGTGATAGAGGAACAATGTGTTGATTTTAGAACCACCACAGACCCTGAATCATTGGAAATTTTGGAACTACTAAGAAGGAATAGATTAAAGACGTATTGTTCGGCGAGTGCCTATTCAATAATACTGGATGGCTCTCTGGAATTTTTGTACAATCTGAGAGACCATGAGGGAGTTTTATATTCAGAGGTGCAAGGTGAGCATTTGAAAATAACCGATGAGGATCTGCACAGAATATTTCGCCTTCCGGAACCGGCAGATGGAATTATGCCAGATGCTTATAGACTCGAATAGGAGAGTGCCGTCACCAGACACCTACTCCGACCAACTGATTCACATCATACAAAGGGTTTCAAGAAACCTATGCTGAAGAGGAAATATCGCCTTCTATTCGATATTGTCCAAAAAGTGATTGCTGGTATAACCTACAGCTTTGATGCGGTCACACAAGAAAAGGTGCGGATTATGTCAGCCATAATTGATAATGCAAAGATTAATTGGCTTGAATATCTGAAGATGAGGTTGCTATAAGAATCAGGAAAGTTTGTGGAGGATGGAGGCAAGATTGTTCTCACTGCAAAAATCTCTATGTTGCGCAAGGTGTCACTGATTCTAATTGATTTGATGAAGAATCATGAATGGAGTGAGGATGAAGTGATTCCTTATGTTCTGACTCACAAGAAAATGATGATCAGTGACAAGCCGATTCCTGACCTTGCTGATGACGATGAGGAAATATTTGTTAAACCAGCCGCTGAAGTGCGCAAGAAAGGAACAACTGGGCAGAAGCGAAAATTTGATGTGAGAAAGCCAGAGAAAGGGATTACATTGAAGGAGCCTTCTCAACCAGCTGCGAAGAGAACTCGATCAGCACCAATTGCTCTGACAGCTGGTATAGGAAAGCGACAAGAGCGAAAGCTGGTGGATGAATAGACTAATTCTGAAGATGATATTCCACTCAACAGATTGCCCACGAAGGGAACTGGTCAAGCTTCAAAGGCTACTGCTGCTCAAGCTGAACCTGCTCAACCTACTATCTCTTCCAGTACACAAATGGTTGATCCTGAGCCACTTTTGGTTGTACCATTCTCTCCTTTAGCCTCTTCTGAACCAGAACCAGAAGTTCTCTCCTTCACTGAAAAGATAATCAGAAGACGGTTGGAGAAAATGTTGGAAGACAGATATCCAGAACTGTCAATCAAACAAGAAGCCAAAGTAGCTGTCCTTGATGTGCTTACATGGAGAGACATCAGATTGAAGAAATTTGAAGACTTTGGTGCTGTTCTGGAACAGAAATATGGAGTACGTTCATTCCTGGAGTACGAGCTACATATGAGGAAGTTGGCTGGAGTTAAAACTGCTCCAGATCTAATCTCATATGATGCAGTCGCTGGTCTGATTATAAGATATTTGGGGATGCCAGATACCCCAATGCATAGAGAACTCACACATAATATGGTCAGATACAACCGTACTATGCAGCATATGAAAATGGTTGAAGAAGAGATTGATTCTGGAGGGCCAATTAAGATTGAAGGATTATTTGAGCAAATGGCCGATACAGAGCAGACAACAAAGGAAATGAGAATTGTGGAAGAGCTAGAGGAGTCTGAAGGAGCTGCCGATGAAGCTGGTATGGGAGATGCGGCAAAGTCCCCGTCAGCTAAGGCACAATCAGCCGAGCACTTCATCGATCTGACTGTTGGAGGGAGTCAAGCTGAGGAGATGGAGGTTGAAGGCCCCTCATCATCAGCAGGTCAGGTCATGAAGATTCTCAAAACTTCTCCATCATTTGAAGAGATTCTGATGAAGTACATCAAGAACACATTTCGAGCAAACATGGCAAACATGTTCAGGGATGATGTCCGCTTTTTCATTCCAAAGCAAATTGAGACCGCCATCAGAACAGAAAGATAATATGTATCCAAGACATGCATGTGTATGAGTGAAGATCTTAGGGATACTACTGCGGATAAAATGCTGGAAACGACTCAACAGATGGCCAAAATAGAAGAGAGCAGAAATCGTCAGTTCATTTGATGATGAATGAGCAGATGGCCAAGATGAGCAAAGAACACCAGGAGGGTAAGCTCATCTGCTGACAAGCTAGACGGAATGTTTGACAAGGTAAGCTCCATAATGGACAAAGCACAAACGTCTATGCTGGCAGTTGTTCAACATGCTCAACTTGATCCCAGCATTGAGTCTCCCGCTCTCCAAACTTTACAAAAGGACCTGAAAACTCAGATTTGCAACCAAAAAGGGGGAAGATGAGAAGGATGCTGGTGTCCAGGACAGGCTGAATCAGGTGGAGAACTTTGTTGCGGGCATCCAGATCACACTAGATAAGAAAAGAATGAGGAAAGATGCCCAGGCAGCAGCACAATTGGAAAGAGCTGCAGTCATCTCATCATCGACCGAAACTGATGAGCAGGCTAGGAAAGGGAAGAAACCAGCTGTGCAGAAGAAGAAAGTTGTTGGACAGAAGAAGGTTGATCCAGTTCGACTAGAAGAAGAAGCACTCCTTGACAGAGCATATCAGGCTAAGAAGAAGAAGGGTCTGGTTGCTGGAACAGGTGAAGGTTCGCATTTTGTAGGCCCTTTTCTGGATGCTAATGTGGATCTGATTGTTCGACCGGACAAGAACATGGTCAAGCAGTGGAAAACAATCAAAGGTGAATGGTACATATCAGCATACATCAACAAAGTTATTCCAACCAATGAAGACAAGAATGAAACGTTCAGAGATTGGTTGAGTAACAAACACCCAGTATTCTATGACAATGTTATGAGAGAAGTTAAGAAGCTGAGCTGTACACCTATTGCACAAGAAATTGAAGTCATGGACTACAAGAAGACTCCAGATGGTAAACTGGACAAGATTGCCTTTCATGCAACTCTCTGCAAATGCCTAGCCCAAGACGACATTATTGATGAAGGCAAAGTTGCAGAAATAAAGGCCAGACTTTTTGACTTGTGTGTTGTCCCTATGGAAGAGAGATATTAGAGTTCTTCAGAAGACCTATGTAAGATCAGAATACAATACTTTCATTCTGTATTTGTACTGCTACATCACTATTAATGAAATATTTTGTTTTTATGATCTTAAGACAAACTCTCATTGTCTTCTAATTTACTGTCTCTCTTCACTTTTATGTTTAACCTATGTTCAGCATCCTTTCTTATTAAGGTTTTGGTTCCATCAAAAAGGGGGAAATTGTTGGGAAATTTGTAGTTTTGATGGAAGTTCCGAAACAGTTACAATAGGACCAGTCGAAACCATTAGTCAAATGATGAAAAGATAGGAGACCAGCTGAACATGTTAAACAACTGATGAAATAGACTAGATCACGTATTGAGGGGGAACTCAATATGAAGCAGTAAAGATCAAAGTGAAGATCAGAAGTGAAGATAAGAAAGAAGATCTGAAGCACATAAGAAGATATACTCTCTAAAGACATCAGCAGAGCCGATAAGTTGCAGCTAAGACAACTTTATCAGAAGACTCAAGACTACTGATCTTGTGGTCAACAGATCAGTAAAGGCCAAGTGAGAATCGTGATAAGCATATCATCTTATCCTTAAAGCATACGAAGTGGTTCAGACCAGAAGAATGTTTGAACTGATGACTTTTCAAGGCACCGAATAAAGTGTACTTGCTAGCCACTTATAAGTCGACACATATGTACGGTTCTGATGATTGCAGGATATGGTGTATAAATATCAAACGACTAGAAAGGATAATATTGCACGAAGACAGCATGGTCCTTCTGAGCACATCAAATCAAGCCTGCAAGCCTACGTAAAATAGACAAAATGTTCAAATTGCTCTCCAACGGCTAATTTGAACTCGGACCTATAAATATGGGATCATACCTTCATAGTAATAACACGGAAATAATACTAAAGCTCAAGCTCTCAAGATTTCCTCACGAAGAACACAAATTCAAGATTTATTCTTAAGTGTTCATCCCATAGTTCTTAGCATAGAATACTTATCCTCTAGCTTTAGGCTACTTAAAAGATATGATAGTATTCCAGTTGGAACAACACAAATCTTATACCCAAATAAAAGTTAGGTTAAGTTTGTTATAGCAAGATTTCTTTCTAGGGTTTCTAGATCAGATTTCTGGGATTAGTTGAGTGAGAACTCGTGAAACATCTGTTGGTTGTACTGTGTTGGAATAACACATTAAACTAAGTCCAGTTAGTTAAGTTGGTGCCCCTGCTGACAGGGAAGAGTGGATGTAGGACAAGTTGTCCGAACCACTATAAATCTGTGTGCTTTTACTTTGCTTTACACCTTCTTGAACACTACTCTTGTTATCTGCATGCATATTCTGTACCTGGATCAGATTAACATCAAGCTACTGATCTGATCAGTTTGACACCTTTGTCATCTGATCTACACCATATTGGTCAGAATCCTTATTTGGGTAAAACTGGTTTTCACACGGGTTAACTAATCTTCCGCACCATCAGTTAAACTGATAGACGCCGAACTTATTTGCTTGACAAATCAGTAAGTCAGATATTAGTCCAAACTAATTCACATCGTACTCTGATCAGACATACGTGCAAATCACATCTGATCCATGAAAAGGTTTGAAGTTTATTCACCCCTCCCCTCTAGACTTCAACCGTCACTGAAACCCGTTCGGGACCTACAGGTCTAGTTCTTCTATTTTCAGTGCTGAAGAATTTGTCCTCCTGTAGGTCCTGTTCAGTGCATCATGATGCCCTGGTGCAATCTCTTGATCAATACAAGCCAATCTAAGCCTTACACCTCAACCTTTCATGATATGTTTGTTCATTTCCATCTATGTCGTGAAAGTGTACTTTTAGTTACAAGGGACTGTTAATTTAATCTTCTGTGATCTGGTATCACTAAATTAACTACAATGTAACACGTAATTCTTATTGAACAGTTATTGTAGGTCCCGAACGGGTTTCAGTGAGGGTTGAAGTCTAGAGAGTAGGGGTGAATAGACTTCAAAAACTTTTTAGTGGATCAGGTGTGATTTGCAAGTATGCCTGATCTGAGTGTGATGAGAATCAGTTTGAACTGATATTTGACTTACTGATCTGGCAGGCAGATCAGTTTGGCGTCTATCAGTTTAACTGATGGTGCGGAAGATTAGTTAACCCGTGTGAAACCAATTTTACTCAAATAAAGATTCTGACCAATCTGGTTTGAATTAGATAACTAAAGTGTTAAACTGATCAGATCAGTAGCTTGATGCTAATTTGATCCTGGTACAGAATATGCATGCAGATAACAAGAGTAGTGTGCAAGTATATGTAAAGCAGATGAAAGGCACACAGATTTATAGTGGTTCAGACAACTTGTCCTACGTCCACTCTTCCCTATCAGCAGGGGCACCAACTTAACCAATTGGACTTAGTTTAATGTGTTAGTCTAATATAGTACAACCAACAGATATTTAACGAGTTCTCACTCAACCATTCCCAGAAATCTAATCTAGAAACCCTAGATAGAAATCCTGCTATAACAAACTTAACCTAACAGTGTTTGGGTATAAGATTTGTTTTGTTCCAACTGGAATACTGTCCTATCTTCTAAGTAGCCTAAAGCTAGAGGATAAGTATTCTTGCTAAGAACTATGGGATGAACACTTAAGAATAAATCTTGAATTCGTGTTCTTCGTGCGGAAATCTTGAGAGCTTGAGCTTGAGTATAATTTCCATAACCTTACTAAGAAGTTTTGATCCCATATTTATAGGCATGAAATCAAACTAGCCGTTGGAGAGCAATTCAAATTTCTGTCTATTTTAGGTAGGTCTACAGACGGATTTGACGTGCTTCTGGGGCGGCATAGCCGAAAGCATGCAAGCTTGTCCTTTCTAGCCGTTAACAATGAACCACCATTCTGTAGACTGTCAGTACTTCGTACGTGCGTTGTCATCTTCTCATAGGCTATCAAGTACTATTCGCATCACTTGAATAAGCAACAAGGTTGACATTCTTCTTGTCAGAAAACATTCCTCGTACTGGATAACATGGAAGTAGTTATCTGATGGAGCTGACACAGATCAGTTGACCACTGATCTGTCTACCTGATTTAGGTCATCTGCTCGTAAGTTGTCTTAGAACAACTTACTGACCTTTCCTTGTAGTCATCTGATGTAGGTCGTCTGGTCTTGATGTCTTCAGTCTTGACTTGTCTGCTTCTTGTTGATCAAATCTTCAACATCTCTGATCTTCATGACTTATCTGATTCTCAACTTATCTGCTTCAATCACTAGATCTTCATCATCTGATCTTCGAGTTGGTTGATCTTCTGATCTTCAAGACTTAACCTATACATATTGAGTTCCCCCTCAATATGTGACTTATCTGTTACTTCAGCTATCTATACACTTCAGCTGGTCATCTTATCTGCTATCTATATCATCCGTCAGCTAACAGGTCTGACTGGTCCTATTATATTATCTGTTTTGGAACTTCCATCAAAACTATAAATTTCCCAACAATTTCCCCATTTTTGTTGGAACCAAAACAGTTAATCAGAAAAATAGATAAACAAAGCAAGTAAACAAATAATGACACACAATCCAGAAGACAATGAGAAGTTGTCTTAGAATCAGAAAAGATAAGATTTTTTATATAGAGAGCGATGATTACAAGGTACATCATTTCTTAGACAAAAGCTTGTCTGATTCTAAGGTAGTCTTCTGGTTGTCTTCAATCACTCTGCTTGAACTTCTGAAGGTCTGGAGGAATGCCGAAAACTTTGTACATCCATTCCATCAGAGCGGCAAGTCGATCCTTCTCTATGATTCCGCCCATCTTGGCGAACTCATAATATCGCTTTTTAAATCCCACTGGATCAAATGACTTGTCTGCCCGAAGTGGTGGAATGATGGTCTCGAATGGAGGTGCCTCAGGTATCAGTCCCATCTTCTCTCCTTCTAGCATATCAATGTCATACATTTGGGGATGCTTCAGCTCCAGCCAGTTTCTGAACTCAGCATTGAATTCACCTTGATCAGGTGAGATAGGAACCTTCTCCAGAACATACGCATCGATCAACCACTCTCCTCTGACTCTATCCCATTCAGGCAGTAAATCCTTCCTTTGGCAAAGAATGCCTTTAATCGGGGTAGACAAAGCTTTCTCCTCCCAAGTAACACCCTTCTCTGCCTCTGCCGTAGCTTTCTTCTTCTGCCTTCGAATATATCGAGTGTGAAGGTCTTTGCTGTCTTCAAATTTCTTCTTTCTCTCAGCAGCTTCAATTACAGCCCTTCTTTCCTTCCTTTCTTCCTCCTGAGTTGTAGACAGCTGCGTCCTTGACCTTGTACGCCTGGGAGGTTGAGATGACTCAACAACTTGTTTCCCTTTATTTCTTGTTCTGAGCTGTGCCTAAGCCTTGATAGATTCTTCTTCAGCAAGTTTCTTCACAAACTCAAGGCTCCTAGACTGATCTTCAGCTTCAAGCCTTTTCTAAACAGACGAACAAAAATCTTCTATCTTGTCAACTCTTTGCACGACATCAGATAGAGTGGATTTCTGCTCGGCAAGGATCTTGTCTTGAGTTGATAAGGCTTCTCCATGATTTTCAACTGTCTGAAAGAGTTCCACCAATTCGGTGTCAGGAAAACTCATAGTTGGTAAAACTTGTTCTGGCATAGTAACAGAAGTAGCAGGGCCAGCAGGTTAACCAGTTGGTTCCTCAGAAGTTCCAGTAGAGGGCACATGAATTAGTTGCAGCTATTTTTCTCTTTCTTTCTCTTTCCCCTTTTTGGTTGCATCGAAAAGGGTCACCAGTCTGGCGTTCAAAGCATGGAAAGGTTGCCTCATCTCTTGCCTGACTTCCTCAACCTCGAGAGGGGTGATCCTCACTGTGGGAGGAGTGGGCTCAAGGATCTTGTTCAGTCCTTCCTCTATTAGTTTTCTTGCACTTTTAATTGAGGCCTCAAATTTCTTCCACCCTAAGCTAAGAGAAGTGTCTGTCCTCTCCAGAGACGACCAGACACTCTCCAACAGTGTCACCAGATCAGAGAGCATAGACGCCTGTAAGTTCGTCTTCTCAGCTACCAGATTCGTGCGCTGCAAAACTGACTCGATGATCGAATCATGAAGATGTAAGATCTTTTCCACATTCAGTTGTCTTTCTGCTGCCACAAGGGCCTGTTGTTCCTCTCTGAATTTAGCCATCAGGTCAATTGTAAGGCTTGTGAACTTCTCTTCGATAGATGACTTCACTCCCTCCTGAACTTTCAACGTTATCAGCTCGAGTGAACTGTCATCAAGAACAGTCGCCTTCCCAGATGTTGAAGCCTCGCCAGGTTGGGTCCCATCTGCTTCACCCACACCTGGTTCATCGGCAACTTGCACAAATTCATCCTCCTCAAACAGATCTTCAGCCTCCTTGGCAACCCCAAAGTGTTCATGAATTAACCATCTGATATTGTCATCATAGGCTAACTCAGCTGCACTCTCAATCCCTGCCATTCCTAGGCATCTAGTTTCCATATCAACAAAATAATCTGAGCCTAAGGACTGCATCAAAATTAAGAATTCCTCAATCCCTTGCAACCTGATATCTCTCCAGAATACTATCTCCTCCACTTGCTGCTAAATCCCAGGATGGTTAACCAGATCCGGAAAAATGTGTAACAGATAAGCCTTTATCTGTTGCTTTAAGATAAAAATTACTGGATCTTCTTCTTCAGGGGATCCCAGCTAGATCTTCTTGTTGAATGGATTTTAAGAGATGGAGACAAACTGGTCAGCTGTGGTCACAGGTTCCTCCTCTGTGGCAGGTTCCTCAGCTGGTTCTGTGGTCTGAATATCGGAAGTTTGCTGTTTTGACTCGAGTTTGGGATGAGGTGAAGTTGGGACTGGTTCATGAACTAGTGAAGGTATAGGCTGATCGGGAGTGGGAGACAAGGACTTTAGTGAAGGTGATTTTGAAGTGGGAGTGGCTGATCTCTCTTCCTAAAAAATTGTGCTGAGGGGCACAAAATTAGATGGTGATTCTTACCCTGATGGTTCAGCAGCAGCTTTTTTCTCTGCTCCACCCTCGTCTGTTCCTTCAACCATCAGCTCTTCCTGGACTACCTCTCTGCTTGCACTGGTAGTCTTCTCAGAACTGGCACCAACCTCCACATCTAATTCCACTTGAATCAGCTCAATCTCCTTCTTTGCTGGCTCAAGCACAACTTCTTCTAAGATCGGCACAGATGACTCCACAGGTGCCTTAGGCAAAATGGTAGTTATCTTCTTCTGCCTCTTCTCTGATATCTCTGGTTTCTTGGCCAGAGCCTTTCATTTCATTATCTTGGGAGCAGCCTGAGTCTCAGACTGAACCGAAGAAGTGGCAACCTTCGTAGTCTTGCCCTCTCTTATGGGTTTGGGGGCATAAGGGGTAGGATCCTCGTCTGATTGCCCTGGGAGTGCTTCATCTTTCAGAAGGATGGACTTCTGCCTAGCCAGATAGATCTTCGTTCCTTCTTCTTTCCATTCAAAGTTCGAGGGAAGCTTGTCCGCAATCAGAATTGAGATCTTGTGAATATACAAACACTTGGAGGTCAGAATAACATTATTGATATCATCCAGACCAAACTTCTTAGAATCCTTGATGATCCGTCCCTATCCTAACCAGTCCAGATTATCAGCCTTGCTGATAATAACAGCCATCACGTTCATCTTCACAGTGGTTAATGCATCTAAGCTGTGAGTGATGCAGAGAATCACTTTGGACACGATTTCGAATAATAACATGTACTTCCTTCCCGGATGAGGTGCTTTTACATTGAATAACTGATCTTTGTTTGTTGAATCTATGCTTCCAGATCTGAGACCGAAGATTCTTGAGAAATCATCATCAGTAATCGTGATGTTAAAACCTCCGACGGTTGATTTTAGAGCACCCTCATCGATTTCTTCAAGGTTATAGAGGAACTCCATGGCTTCATAAGTGTGAACTATCTACAGATGTCGATAGCACAGCTGTTCAAGGCCAACAGCCCGGAGACATTCCAATATCTCCTTGGATTCGACATCATTTGTTGTAGTGAAGATGACATATTTCTCATCAATGATATCTTTCTTCATTGATAAGAAATTGCACATCTTCTTTCCCTGTCCAGATTTTGCCAATAATTGTGTCATTTTCTGCATATTATGAACATGAAGATGAGTTTGGATATTTATTATGAATATTATACTATCAGTCAATCCAAGAACTCAATCATTTGAACTATTGCACAAATTATTACATAAACCACTTTATCTGTTTATGAGCATTTAATTCCAGAAACCAACATGAATGTGTTCCCAAGAAACATGTATCTTCAAAAGAAATCATATTGTGTAACACAATGCATATGAACATATTCAGCATAATCTTAGAACAGTGAAAACAAATATAAGTAAAATAGCAAACACTTTGAAATTTACCAGAAATCGATTTGTAAAGTTTGAAAGTCTTTCTTAAATCGATTCTTAAGATTTTTAAACGGATTGAAGTGAATTTGCTCTGTGAATTTCAGAGTGTTTCAAAAAATGAAAGGTTTTTTAAACTAGTGTTAGGGTTTAAATAGAAGGAGGGAAAAAACATTTTGTTTCACAAATACTTGTTTCCACAAAAGTATTAGATTAAGTGGCCGTAAAGTGAAAGAATCATGCGGTTGGGAATAAATACGGAATGTATTTGGATGTGAAAAATACACATTAAATGTTACTACCTCCGTCCCGTTCTTTAAGGCTTTTTGACTGTTCATAAGGATTTATGAGAATAGTGATTAGAAAGAATTGTTTATTAGTATTTTATGTGATAAAGTGATAAAGTGATGGGTAGTTGGGGGTAGAAAGAGTTGTTTATTAGTATTTTATGTGATAAAGTGATAAAGTGATGTGATAAAGTGATAAAGTGTATTTCCATTTTAGGAAATAAACCTTAAAGATTGGGACAAAAAAAATGGAAAGAAAACCTTAAAGATTGGGACGGAGGGAGTATTAAATACACAAACCCCACGTCCGCATTTAATGTTTGTAGTGCTTGCGTCATAAAGCGGCTTGAACAGTAATTATTACGAAAAAAAGATAAGATCAGATAAATGTAAATAGAGAATGTATCTGACTGGTTGATGTTGTAATCAACCAGTTACCACTCGTATCTGATCCAACTCTTCTAATTTGTTGATCTTACTGTGTAGCCTATACCTTACCAAATTTTCCCAACAATGTTTTTTTATCCCTCAGATCAGATTCCTTTACATTCCTTTCTGATTAGTTCATTACTGATCCTTTCTGATCAGATGAACTTCCCCCTTCATCTGAACGTCATATCTTGTCAGTCCCTTAACCAACTGGTGTTGGAGATTAAGTCGCCAAAGTAGTTTGGTGCTTCGTCTCCTAAGTCCAGTAGGCCTAGCTCATTACATAGCTCTCTAAATCTGACCTCAGCTAGGGGATTGGTTAAGATGTCAGCTCTTTGCTTATTAGAATGGATCTTTTCCATTCTGATGTTCTTCTTTTCTGCATGGTCTCGGATAAAGTGATGTCTGATGTCCACATGCTTGCATCTTGTGTGCAAAACTGGGTTCTGAGTGATAGCAATCGCACTATTACTGTCACAGAATGTAGGCACATTAGTAGCAATTATGTTGTAATCCCTCAGCTTCTGACAAAGCCAGAGTAGTTGGGAGCAAGAGCTACCATCAGCCATATATTCTGCTTCAGTAGTAGATGTGGCAACAGATGTTTACTTCTTAGAAAACCAAGAGACCAGCTTGCTTCCCAAAAACTGACAAGTACCTGATGTAGATTTCCTATCCATCCTACATCCTCCATAATCAGAATCAAAGTAACCACTAAGCTCTAGATTATCATCTGCTGGATACCATAAACCTAAGTTTACAATACCCTTCAGATACTTCAGAATCCGCTTAGCTGCTTCCAGATGGCTTTGTTTGGGATTAGCATGAAAATCGCACATACACCTCTTTATTTGTGTCCAAGTTATATCCGGTGCCCTTGCGATTAGGTATAATAATGATCCAATCAAAGCCCTATACTCTTTCTGATTACTTTTCTTACCATTTTCATCTAGGTCCATCTTAAATGCAGTCAACATTGGAATCCTGGCTTCTTTGCAATTCTGAACTCCATACTTAGCCAACAAATTCCTTGTATACTTTGCCAGGCAGATGAATATCCCGGTGTTAGCCTGCTTGACTTGAAGACCTATAAATTAGCTCATCTGACCCATCATGGACATCTCAAATTTCCCTTGCATCAGTTTACTGAATTTCTCGCATAGCTTCTGATTGGGAGATCCAAAGCTTATATCGTCCACATAGATCTGAACCATCAGAATGTCTTCTCCATCTTCTATTCTGAATAGGGTCCTATCAATCAAGCCCTTGGTTAAACCATTCTCTGTCAAGAACTGAGCTAGTGTATCATACCATGCTCTAGGAGCCTGTTTTAGTCCATAAGGAGCTTTTCTTAAACGGTACACTTGATTGCTCATTTCAAAGCCAGAAGGTTGTTCAACATAAACTTCCTCAGCTAGTACCCCATTTAAGAATGTACTCTTTACATCCATGTGGTACACAGTAAATCCCCTATGAGCTGCATAAGCCAGAAATAGCCGAATGGCTTCCAGGAGGGCGACTGGTGCAAAGGTTTCATCATAATCAATCCCTTCTGATTGTGAATATCCATTAGCAACAAGTCTTGCCTTATTTCTGGTTATCACATTGTGCTCATCCTTCTTGTTCCTGAAGACCCACTTAGTGCCAATCACATCTTGGTGAGTTGGTCTGTCTACAAGTTCCCAAACTTGATTCCTCTCAAACTGCTCCAATTCTTCTTGCATAGCCAAAATCCAACTTGCATCAGATAGAGCTTCTTCAACTGTGAGTGGTTCTTTTAAAGACAGATAACAACAATACATTGCACTTTCACCAATCTGATGTCTAGTTTTGACTCTATCAGATGGGTCTCCGATGATCAGATCAGTTGGATGACTGGTTATCCAGGTCCTTCTGTCCCGATTCTCATCTGTTTGGAGAACATCATCCTCTTCTGATAAAGATTCATCACTAGAGAATGGGAGAGGTACTTGAGTAGGATCCACTTGGCATGGACATATCTCAACTGATGTTGGACTCATCATGTTCTGAAGTCTGTCCGCCGGAACATCAGGTGTTACCCCTGAACTAGATGGTTCAGTTGTTACTATCTCAGCTGTACCAGCTTCTTCACTGACAGTTGTACGTACCTTGGGGTCTGACTGACCTGGTGAATCGTCAAGGTCAAAGTTAGGAACATATACAGTAACTTATTTTGGATCCTTTCCTTGAACCTTAACTAATTCATTTTCAGTGAATCTGGTTTGTCTGGTATATCTTGTTCTGCGGCAGATTTCTCCTGATCAGATGTTGACTCATCAAAGACCACATGAGGTGTTTCTTCCACAACTAGGGCTCGTTTGTTGAAAAGCCTAAATGCTTTGCTGGTGGAGGAATATCCTAAGAATATACCCTCATCTGACTTGGCATTGAAGGTTCTCAACTGACTCTTCCCATTGTTGTGTATGAAACACTTACACCCGAACACATGAAAGTAGGAAACACGGGGTTTTCTGCCCTTCCACAATTCATAAGGTGTCTTAAAGTGAATCTTAGTCAGAGAACATCTGTTCTGTGTGTGACATGCAGTATTGATAGCTTCTGCCCAGAAATGACTTTGAGTTACATGCTCAACAAACATGGTGCGTCTGGCTTCTTTAAGTGTTTTGTTTCTTCTTTTTGCTACGCCATTTTGTTGTGGTGTTCTCGCAGCTGATGTCTCATGCTGTATACCAAACTCAGAGAAAAAATCAGATATAAATTAGTTCAAGAATTTTGTACCTTTGTCTGATCTAATTTTTACTATGCTTAGACCATTCTTATTCTGAATCTTCTTGAGAAGTTCAGGTAACTTTGTTGTAGTTTCACTCTTCTTATATAAGAATACAACCCAGGTGAACTTAGAATAATCATCTACGACCACTAGAGTGTATTTGTGTCTACTTAACTTAAGAGGCGTAACTGGTCCAAATAGATCCATATGGAGCAGTTGTAATACTCTGCTGGATGGAGGAGAAGGTATCCCTTTGAATGAAGCTTTTACTTGTTTTTCGCTTCGACATGCGGCACATGTATGATCCTTAGAGAATACTTCATTCGGGAGACCTTCAACCAAGGACATCCTTACTATGTTGTTAAGAGTTTTGATATTCAGATGGCTCATTCTCTTGTGCCAGAGCCAACTGGAGCTGTTTGAACTCTTAACAATCAAGCATGCATTTCTTGGACAACTGTCCCAATCTGCTGTATATATCGTTCATTTTCTAGAGCCAGTTAGCAAAATCTGTTGAGTCACTCGATTTCTAATTGTGTATTGATCTGATGAGAACTCTGTTGGGAGATGAATTTAATAAAGAAGTTTTGATTAGATCCCAAAACCCCGAGTATGACATGTTCAGGATAATCTTGATAAATTATAAGTCGGGGTTTCGATATAGATTGTTCGGGAAGTTATCTGCACCATGTATACTCACCAGATATAGATCAGGTTAGATTTAGAAGACATTGAAGAATCAGTAAGTCACTAAAGATATCAAGACTCAAGAAGTAAATCGAAGACATCAAGACTCGTTATGTCATCAAGACATCAAAGACCCAAGATAAGATGTCACTAAAGACATCAAGACTCAAGATTTCATTGAAGACATCAAGACTCGAAGAAGTTCTCAAGACATCAAGACTCGGTATGTCACCAAGACATTGAAGACTCAAGATGTCATCAAGACATCAAGACTCGAAGATATCAAGACCCAAAGAGTAAATCAAGACTTCAAGATAACCTCAATGTTCGTGAGGCACGAGATCGAATATAATCTATCCCGGAAGACCGCAAAAAATCACGAGGAAAAACGCAAAATATTCAGAAAAGTAGATATTGCCCAAAACATTCATATGTAGACAAAAGGAACTAAGTCTAAGTGTTGTTTAAGGTTGTCTCATTCAGAGAGATTGAGAGGCTACGGGAAATTTCAAAGCAACTCAAGAGCTCATTCGTATTATTGCAAATTGAAGCACTCGAAAAACCGTAGAATTTTCCAAGTGTTTCACATTGGAGAGAGCTCATTCACTAAGCCTAGATTGATAAGAAATATCAAAAGCTTAGTAGAGATATCCTAGCTTTTGCATCTGTTCTTATTATAAAGGATATCTCACCCTAGTTGGAAACCAACCCAAAACCCATACCCTTTTGTTAAGGTATTTTGTGTGTGTTTTGTTGGTGAGTTAGAGTTGTAAAGAGTTAGTAAACTACAGTGAGTTAGCCAGAAAACTATAGAGAAGAAGTTAGTAAGCTACTTGTGGTAGTCTGAACACTTGTGTGTGTTTGAGTTAGTAAGCTGCAGTGAGTCAGCCAGAAAACTCAAGGTAGAAAAGTGAGTATGCTACAGTGAGTTAGCCAGAAAGCTTTAGGAAGTGGTTAAGGAATTTCTCTAATGATCAGAGAGAGTGGACGTAGGATCTTGAGTCTCTGAACCACTATAATTGCTGTGTTGTTTTGCTTTCTGTACTGCATTATTATATGTTGCATGTTTTTCACTGAAAGCATAGTTCACTGATATTCAGTTGGAACCAATCCACTGAACTTGCATCAAATTGATCACAGCCTTAATCACTGTTTTATTGAAGGGAAGATTTTCAGCAAAGCTAAAACGAGTATAAACTTAGGGCTAACCATTCCGCACACTTGAAGTAGCTAGAACAAATAGTTACCAAACTGAACTAACTCTACTGAGAGTTCAGTAAGATAATTATATGATCCAAGTGCCTCAGGATCTCTGATAAACTCAGGCTCAGTTGGGCTAATCTGAAGCTTCTGAAAGCAGCTCAGGATCATTGTCTCAGTAGACTTTGACTCAGGGCAATCCGTGCTTCTCAGGGAAAAATCATCAGGATAACCTGACCCATCTGACCTCAGTGAAAGAAAAGTTTTAAAAATCACTGAACACGTGTATTCCCCCATACATGTGTGAGACTCGTTAGCACCGGGACCAACAAACTCAACACTAAATTCGTTGTCGCAGAACTGTGATATAGATAATAGGTTGTGCCTTAAGCCATCAACGTATGAAACACATGTAACATGTACATCATCATTCACTAAGGTTCTAACTCCTCTGGTAAAACCAAAGTTTTCATCCCCAAAGAGAACTCGTGGGCCTGGTTTCTCAATGTAGTTGCTGAGGAGATGTTGACTTCCAGTCATGTGCCTTGAACATCCACTGTCTATGTACCAGATAGTTGCTTGTACACCTCCTTTATTAGCCAGTCCCACTCGAGCCTGCGAGCAAATCAGATTTTAGGTAACCTAGTAGAATCGGGTCCTGGGGGGTTAGAAGTACCTTTCGGGATCCAAACAAATCTGGCACCTTTGTTCAACACAGAAGGCTTGATTTGTCTCCCATAAACATCTACATAATCATATGTTTCTTCATATGTAATCTGATCAGTATGATTATTAGTGTGAGCCTTGGACAGATCAGAATACTAGGGATTTTTCATTGAAACTTGTCTTCTTTTAATCCAGTGGGGCTCAGGTGCAGTAGCCCCAGGTTTCTGATTGTAAGGGTAGGTACTGTTGGTCCCGTGAAAAACCAATGTAATACGGAAAAAACATGTAATGCATATAAAATAGGGGTGAAGGAAGAGTGATTCCTAACTTTTCACTTTTAAATCAAATGATGTGTTTTGCTTATAATCAAATGCATATGGCAAGTAAGAACAACATAAAGCAGTAAAGAACACAACAAAGTATAGTGGTTCGGAGACTCAAGCTCCTACGTCCACTCTCCCTTTTCCACAGAGAAATTCCTTAACCAACAGATGTTTAATGAGTACTCACTCACGGGACTTATCTCCCTCCAAGGGATCGCCTACAGATGTTTAACGAGTTCTCACTCCCTCGGGACTTATCTCCCTCACGGGATCGCCTACCCTCCCTTGCGGGATTGCTTCTCAACTACCTCACTTAACCACTAACTCTCTCAAGAATGGGTTTGGGTTTGGTGTTGTCTCCAACTAGGTTGAGATTTTCCCTTACATTCGTTTAGCCTTAATGCTAAGGTTGGGAAAATCTCTCTAAGCTTAGGATATTACATTTTTGCTTAGATCTAGGATAGAATACTCTATAATACATGTGTGTATTTCTTGTTCAGTGTTCTATGGTGGAAATGCTAGATGATTTGGCTTTGTAGCTTGATGGATGTTTCACGCATTTTTCCACACTTAAAATGATGGAAGAACTTGTATTTATACTGTGGATTCTAATATAACCGTTAGAGAAAGTCACATTCAAATCCATACTATTCTGTAAGTTCTGCAGCTTTGTCAGGCTGGTTCCCTTCCTCTCATTGGTCTAAGTCAACTGAATCTAACGGCTATAATCTTCAGGATCTTCTGAGTCTTCAGGATTCTTGATTCAGCAGACTTCTCTTCAGTGGATCTTGTCTGATCAGGCATACTGACACTCAGGCTAACTGAGTTCAGCTCTTCTGACTTCAGACATCCTGACCCTCAGGTCACTTGACTCACTGACCCTCAGGTCACTTGACTCAGCCTTAACTTGTTCTCTTGTTCCCCCTCAACTTGTTATCTTTAGATTATTTTAAATAACACAAGTTGATAATGTTTTGGCATAATTCATCAAAACTAAAATATCCCAACAATTTCCCCCTTTTTGATAATGACGCCAAAACATTTAAAATATATGCACATTTACAGAAAACGGTTTTTCGAAAAGATCAGTTCAGATGGTCACATTGAAAACAGTGAACTTTTGAACTCCTGCTCTGATACCAATTGTTGGTCCCGTGAAAAACCAATGTAATGCGGAAAAAACATGTAATGCATATAAAACAGGGGTGAAGGAAGAGTGATTCCTAATATTTCACTTTTAAATCAAATGATGTGTTTTGCTTATAATCAAATGCATATGGCAAGTAAGGACAACATAAAGTAGTAAAGAACACAACAAAGTATAGTGGTTCGGAGACTCAAGCTCCTACGTCCACTCTCCCGTTTCCACAGGGAAATTCCTTAACCAACAGATGTTTAAAGTGTTCTCACTCACTGGACTTATCTCCCTCCACGGGATCGCCTACAGATGTTTGACGAGTTCTCACTCTATCGGGACTTATCTCCCTCACGGGATCGCCTACCCTCCCTTGCGGGATTGCTTCTCAACTACCTCACTTAACCACTAACTCTCTCAAGAATGGGTTTGGGTTTGGTGTTGTCTCCAACTAGGTTGAGATTTTCCCTTACATTCGTTTAGCCTCAATGCTAAGGTTGGAAAAATCTCTCTAAGCTTAGGATATTACATTTTTGCTTAGATCTAGGATAGAATACTCTATAATACATGTGTGTATTTCTTGTTTAGTGTTCTATGGTGGAAATGCTAGATGATTTGGCTTTGTAGATTGATGAATGTTTCACGCATTTTTCCACACTTAAAATGATGGAAGAACTTGTATTTATACTGTGGATTCTAATATAACCGTTAGAGAAAGTCACATTCAAATCCATACTATTCTGTAAGTTCTGCAGCTTTGTCAGGCTGGTTGTCTTCCTCTCGTTGGTCTACGTCAGCTGAATCTAACGGCTATAATCTTCAGGATCTTCTGAGTCTTCAGGATTCTTGATTCAGCAGACTTCTCTTTAGTGGATCTTGTCTGATTAGGCATACTGACACTCAGGCTAACTGAGTTCAGCTCTTCTGACTTCAGACATCCTGACCCTCAGGTCACTTGACTCACTGACCCTCAGGTCACTTGACTCAGGTTATCTGATCATCAGTATTCTGGTTCAGTGAACATGCCTTCAGATGACTTGTCTTCAGGCGACTTGTCTTCTAAGGACATCAGATCAGGCGACTTCTTCTCATCAGTCTTGTTCTGATCTTGTTCAACCTTATCTGATCTCGATCACGTCTGATCTCGATCAGTCTCATTTGTTCCTTTTCTGATCAACAACCTTTTAGTTGGTCCCGGTGTAAACGAGTCTTACACGTGTATGGGGGGGAATACACGTGTTCAGTGTTTTTAAAACTTTTCTTTACTGAGGTCAGCTTGGGTCAGGTTGTCCTAATGATTTGGTCCTGAGAAGCACAAATCGCTTTGAGTCAAAGTCTATCTGAGACAGTGATCCTGAGCTGCTTTCAGATACCTCAGATAATCCCAACTGATCCTGAGTTTTCAGAGATCCTGAGCTGCTTGGATCAGATAACTAACTTACTGAACCCTCAGAAGAGTAAGTTCAGTTTGGTAACTATCTGTTCTAGCTACTCAGATGTGCGGAATGGTTGGCCCTTAGTTTATACTCGTTTTAAGCTTTTGCTGAAAACCTTCCTTTTTAATGGAACAATGATTAGGTTGTGATTCAGTTCAGATGCAACTTCAGTGGATTGATTCCAACTGAATATCAATGAAAATATGCTTTCAGTTTAAAGATATGCAACAGTTAATCAAGGCAAAACAGAAAGCAAAGAACACAGCAAATTATAGTGGTTCAGAGACTCAAGCTCCTATGTCCACTCTCCCTGATCACTTCAGAGAAATTCACTAATCACTTCCTAAGGTTTTCTGACTACCTCTCTACTTTACTAACCTTTCTATTTTGAGCTTTCTGTCTACCTCTGTAGTTTACTAACCTAAAACACACACAAGCTTTTTGTCTATCCAAGATAGATTACTCACTTCTCCTCTAGAGCTTTTTGACTACCTGCTTGTAGTTTACTAACTCTTTACAACTCCAATCTCACCAACAATCACACTCAAACTACCTTACAAAGGGTTTGGGGTTTCTTGGTTAGTTTCCAACTAGGATGAGATATCCTTTACAATTAAGAACAATGCAAATGCTAGGATATCTTGACTAAGCTTTGGATATATCTTATCAAGCTAGGCTTAGTGGAATGAGCTCTCTTCGAAATAAAGCACTTGGGAGATTCTTGGTTTTTCGAGTGCTTCAACTTGCAATAATAAGTTTGAGCTCTTGAGTTGCTTACAAATTTCCCGTAACCTTCAATGTAGAGGGTCACAAGTATTTATAGGCATACACCAAGGTCACTCTTGAAAAACTATCCGTTGGAAGAGATAGCTTCGTGAGTTTCCGATGAACGGCTATATTTAGGGTTTGAGACTCCCTAACACGTTTTAGGTAAGCTGCTTTTCATGTAGCTGGTCATCACTTTTTGCAGTCTGGAACTTAGTACTTCTGACATCTTTTCAGTGACCTGTTGCTGTCAGTGTCAGTAATGTACAATGCTGTCTTCTTCTTTTTGACTTTTGTCTCCAGTTAAAGGTAGACAACCTCAACGGCTCTTTTTGGTTACATCTCTGAGTGATATAACCTTAACAACACTTTGTCTTAGTTCCTTTTGTCTGCATGAGAATGTCTTGGGCAATATCTATTTTTCTAAGGAATCGCGTTTTTCTCAGTATTGAATCCTTCAGATAGATATTTTCAGTGCCTCGGAACATTCAGGTTTATACTGAGCATTCAGTACATTACTGAGTCTTCAGTAATTACTGTGCCTTCAGTATCCTTCAGTCTTCAGTCTTCTGCGTCTTCAGGGTCTTCTGAGTCTTCAGAGTCTTCTGAGTCTTCAGTGTCTTCTGAGTCTTCAGTGACTTCTGAGTCTTCACAGATATACTGACTGATATACTGAGTCTTCATGCTGAGTCTTCAGTATTCTCAGTTTCTCAATGAGTCTTCAGATTCTCAGTTTCATACTGAGTCTTCAGTTTCTTAGTTTCATACTGAAACTTCAGTTTCATACTGAAACTTCAGTTTCTTCAGAAACTTACTGAGTCTTCAGAACCTATCCTGATCTATATCTGCTGACTATACATTTTGCAGATAACATCCTGAACACTCAAACTGAATCCTGACTCAACTATCAAGATTATCCTGAACATGTCATACTCAGGGGTTTTGGGATCTAATCAAAATCTCTCTTTATTAAATTCATCTCCCAACACATTTCTTCTGATCTACTCAGCTAGTCAGCTCTTCTTGTCATCTGATCAGTTTGTCTGTTCTGGTCATCTGATCAGGTCTTCTAATCTGGTCATCTGATCAGGTCTTCTGATCTGGTCATCTTATCAGGTCTTCTGATCTTGTCATCTGATCAGGTGACTCTCCTCTTCTGATTAGCTGGCTTAGCTTTTCTTCTCTTCTGATTTTGCCCAGCTTAATAGTTAACTCGGAACTCATCCTACTCATCTGATCTCGATCAGTCTTGTCTGTAGCCTCATCTGATCTTGATCATCTTCGTCTAATTTCACGAGTTCCCCCTGAACTTGTTCTCTCATTCCCCCTCAACTTGTTATCTAGAGATTAGCTTAAATAACACAAGTTGATAATGTTTTGGCATAATTCATCAAAACTAAAATATCCCAATAATTTCCCCATTTTTGAAAGTGACGCCAAAACATTTAAAATATATGCACATTTACAAAAAATGGTTTTTCGAAAAGATCAGTTCAGATGGTCACATTGAAAACAGTGAACTTTTGAACTCCTGCTCTGATACCAATTGTTAGTCCCGTGAAAAACCAATGTAATGCGGAAAAAATATGTAATGCATATAAAACAGTGACTTCGACGCTGCTGTTGTGGGGTGGATGTTGTTTATGGTGGGGGAGAGGGCGGCGTCAGTGGGAAGAAGAGGGAGGCATCGTTTCAGTGGCCCGAGAACGACGCGAGGTGGTTGTGGGGGCTGCACGACGCGGGATGGTGGTGGGGGGCTGCGTACGAGAGAGAGAAATTAGGGTTTGGGGAGTGGGTTGGGAAGATTTTGGAAATTAAGAAATAGTGATGTGACATCCGTTTTTTATTTTTATTTTTAGAAATAATTGCAGAAATCTAATTATAATGTGAGGAGGGATATAATTGTCCAATTTTATAAAATAGCACTTAATAGTAATACCTCTTGTCAAATAGCACTTTTAAGCAATTTTCCCTTAATTATATGGAATATGTCTATCATGATTGCGTCCACACAAAACCACATACATAATTTTAGATGAGTCACATTCGCTTTAAAGAATGGACTAACACGAATGGGTCGGGACTCATGATTTCTTTTTCAACAATATTAATTTAACATTCTGCTCTACCAAAAGAAGATAAATTATAAATTTTGAATATTTCTTACTTCCTTTATCTCAATATTATTACTTCTGGAGCATATCGAGACATGTAAAACACACATATACATGGAACACAAATATATACACGTTTACTATTCATAAGAAAACGTGACACGTATTACAAAAAATCTATAGTATACATGAAATGATCGAGAAAGAACAAATTAATTTAGTTTTCATTTGTTATAAAATAAACAAGCTCAAAAGCCTATTCTAATAAAATCACCAGTAATGTCATAGGAAACATCACATTTCCAATCCTGTATTATAACAATCATGTAAATGAGTAAATCAAAATTGAGTGGCTTTAATTATTGTTGGGTTTACAGAGCACCCAACGATAGCTTACAATATGGGAGAAATAATAAAAAATGGCAAACAAAATATAGAAAATAAAGGAGTATTATACAACAAGAGAAATGTTACTATTTAGTAGAATAAGTATTATTTTTCCAGTAATCCAATCTTCGCACTCACTAATTAATTCTAAAAATTCTGCAAGAACAACTTCTGGAGGTCTTCGATCTTTCCCGTACCAAATAGCAGCAAAACGATCAAATAGAAAATAAACAAATATTAGAAATACTCACCATAGTCGAGTCAAGGTGGAACCTTTTCCCACAAAATAAAATACATCTCGGTAGTGCTCTCGATTTGACGGATCGTTTCCAAAGGTAAAAAGACTCGTCTTTACATGTGCAGCACCGCAACGTGTAAAGCTCCGACGAACTAAAACGAAGCAAGAACTGGACTGCACTACTATATGCAGATGCACGCACAGACTAAGTATGCTGATGAAAAAATATTTATGCAGATTTTTTCATGTGTTTTCAAGTCTTCTTTCAAGTGTTTCCTCAAGTCCCTTTCAAGTCTTTTTCAACAAAATGATGCGTGCCCTATTTATAGGGTTATGCCAACCATGTGGGGAGCCAATAATTGATGGCTTTAGGGGTTACAAACATAATGGTATTCAAGTGTCAATTGTAACTTCCAGGAGTTACACCTGAATTTGAAACGTTCACGGACCTGGACATTCGGGTGTCCAAATTCATCCAAACTTGAATTCAAACATGTGCAGGAAAAAAGACATGTTATGACATTTCAACTTTGTGATTTAATTTCTCACTCATCGAAAATCGATTTTGAGATTATAAATATACTACGACCATCTACTCCGAGAGTATCATTTTTTTGTCCTTTAATTTCCTCAAAATTAAAAGGTATGCCCCTCATTTAATTAATTAGTGATGAGTGTCCCACACTCTCACTAAACACCAATTAAATTAATTTAATTGATCAAACCAATTTTCTTCAACAATTATTACTGCTATTTATTTATTTTTAAAAATCAGCATATTGTCAAATTGGGGCTTCGTAAAGAACTAAAAATCAATGCATCCACTCCATGACTTCAATGTTCCAAATAAAAATTTAGAGTCTAAGATTATTATGTCGCTAAGACAAATCAAACAATGAAGAGTTCCCCACAAAAGCAACAAAAGAAAAAAGACCAAATATACCAATGGAATTCAAGTATTGAGTACATTAGCCTGTCGTAACATCATCGAATTTTATATGAACAAAAATCGTACATAGCGACTATAATCGGAAAGGAGACTCTCGATTTTAAAAATTTAACTGGGTAGAACATTCGTGCTGATAACATGTTATAAAATTAACAGAAATGTTGAGTATTGAGAAAATAAATAAGGTAGAAAAGAAGACACCATTTGTTGACTCAGTTCTTCAAGAGGACTACGTTTGGGGACGACCAAGCCAAGAGTATTTCAATATTATTATCTTGTACAAATAAAGGTCGCATACCACCTATTTATATGACCGAGTATTAAAAGGAACGAGGGTAAAGACTTTTAGTTGAGAAAATCATAGGATCTAAGATAATTATGGGATTAAGGATTATCTAAGACTCCCTCAATAAGCGTGGGTTTTGAATCCTTCAAAAATAAACTCCGGGATAAAGACTAAAAAAATAAATATTCATTCTTATATGTATATATCTACACGCACACTTATATGCTATCATATTATTATTATATTTTGAAAATATATCTTTGATAGAATCTTAAGAGAAGAGAATACTCTACAATATTTTTTAGAATACACGTGAAATATATTTTTTATTCTTAAAATTACTAGCTTGAATGGGAAAGAAGGTCCTATGACAACTGAAGAGTGAATCGTCATTCTGGATGGTATCTACCGGCACATGAAACTCGGTCTCTTGTGCACAATTTCAGCTGACGGAAGATGCTACCCGATGTGGGAATCCAATGAACGAATCTTGAATGCTGAAGGACGACAAGCTCTTACATGGGAAGAATTTAAGAAAGCGGTGATGGAGAGATACATCCCACAGGCCTTATGCTATCAAAAAGAGCAAGAGTTTGTTAACCTAGGACAAGGCACACTATCTGTATCATAGTATGAGATAAAATTCAATACCTTATCACAGTATGCTCTACATCTGGTGGAGATTGATTCTAAGAAATCAAGGAGATTTGAACGGGATCTGAGGCCCGAAGTTGGAGGGATCGTAGTAGGACTAAAACTGCCAGATTACAATGAGGTTTTTGATCGAGCACTGACTCTCTCGATCGGTTTTGGTTTATAGTTCAAACAATCCCTTGCAAATGTATCTGTCAATCGCAATTGCCAACCAAGTTTCAAAAGAAATCAGAACCCACCACCGAGGGAAAATATTTCAATGCTCCGAGAATTATGCCCTACTATCAGAACCGTGGGAGGAAAAACTCAGGAACATGTGTCCGTGGGACTGAGACTTGTTACCGTTGTCATCGAACATTACATAAATCATCTGAATGCCCTATACCAGATGTTGGGATATTTTAGTTTTGATGAATTATGCCAAAACATTATCATCTTGTGTTTTTTGAAGCTAATCTACAGATAACAAGTTAAGGGGGAACGAGAGAACAAATTGAGGGGGAACTCACGAAATCAGAAGAAGATGATCGAGATCAGATGAGTAAGATGAGTTTCGGAGTTAACTGATGAGCTGTGAAAATCAAATGTGAAGAAAAGTCAAAAGCCAGCAAATCAGAAGAGAAGGTTGCAGATCAGAAGATGAGCAGATGAGACTGATCAAGATCAGACGTGATCGAGATCAAATATGAAGAGGAGCAGATGAGACTGATCGAGATCAGACGTGATCGAGATCAGATATGATAATCTGAAATGCTAACTTGATGTACTGGCCTGATGCTATCCTGATATGTTGATCTGAAGAAGTGTTGATCTGATCAGTCGAGCTGATCAGATGAGGCAAAGAAGAAATCGATAGCTCGAAATAATGTGACTCGACCACAAGATGTCTCGATTCGTAAGAGCCGAACTCAATAAGCTCGAAAGAGTGTCGAGATGCTCGACAGACAAGGTCCGCCAAGAGACGCCTCACGAATCAAGAAACCGGAAGGCTCAAGAAACTCAAGGCTCGGATGCTCGATAACTCAAGGCTAAGACAACTCGATAACTCAAGGCTCGATAAACCGTGAGGCTCGGATAGAATTGAAGATCCTGAGACTGAGAAGAAACTGAAGAATATAGCCGTTAAATTCAGCTGACGTGGACCAATGAGAGGAAGACGACAAGCCTGAAAAAGCTGCAAAAAGCTACAGAATAGTATGGATTTGAATGTGATTCTCTCCAACGGTAACATTCAAATCTACACTATAAATACAAGTTCTTCCTTCATTATCATGAGTGGAAAGGTGTGGAAAAATCATGAAAAACGCCTCATCAAAACCAAATCATCTAGCATTTCCACCATAGAACACAGAGCAAGAAATACACGCTTATATTCAAGAGTGTTCTACCCTAGATCTAAGCACAAATGAAATATCCTAAGCTTAGAGAGATTTTCCCATCCTTAGCATTGAGACTAAACAAATGTAAGGGAAAATCTCAACCTAGTTGGAAACCAAACAAATCTTTACCCAAACCCAAGAGTTAGGTTAAGTTTGTTACCGCAAGATTTCAGACTAGGGATTCTAGTTTCTGATTTCTGGGATCGGTTGAGTGTGAACTCGGTAAATATCTATGGGCAATCCCGTGAGGGAGATAAGTCCCGTTTGAGTGTGAACTCGGTAAACATCTATAGGCAATCCCGTGAGGGAGATAAGTCCCATTTGAGTGTGAACTCGGAAAACATCTAGCAATCCCGAAAGGGAGGGTAGGCATTCCCGTGAGGGAGATAAGTCCCGTTGGTTAAGTCGGTTAAGTAGGTGCCCCTGTATTAAGGGAAGAGTGGATGTAGGATGGGTTTCGTCCGAACCACTATAAAATCGTGTGTTCTTTACTGCTTTATGTTTATACTTGTCATATGCATTCGATTATAAGCAAAACAACACACATGAACTTAAAACGCAAAAATTAGAATCACTCTGCCCTCACCCCTGTTTTATATGCATCACATGACATGTTTTCTTCCGCACGCGCAAATGGGTTTTCCACATAAATTTCGGGACCTACAATTGGTATCAGAGCGGGTTGTTCAAAAGGTCGGTGTTTTTCAAATGCGAACATCTGAACTGATACCATCAATTGGTATCAGGGTCACTATTTTCAAATGCGAACATCTAAACTGATACCAACAATTGGTATCAGAGCGGGTAGTTCAAAAGGTCACTATTTTCAAAGTAAACATCTGTACTGATACCTTCAATTGGTATCAGAGTTGGAGTTCAACAGCTCACTATTTTCTAAGTGACCACCTGAATTGATCTTTTAAAACAAAAACCCGATCTATGTATAAATGCATATATTTTAATTGTTTTGGCGTCATTATCAAAAAGGGGGAAATTGTTTGGATATTTTATTTTTGATGAATTATGCCTAAACATTATCAACTTGTGTTTTTTGAAGCTAATCTACAGATAACAAGTTAAGGGGGAACGAGAGAACAAATTGAGGGGGAACTCATGAAATCAGAAAAAGATGATCGAGACCAGATGAGTAAGATGAGTTCCGGAGTTAACTGATGTGCTGTGCAAATCAAATGTGAAGAAAAGCCAAAGCTAGCAAATCAGAAGAGAAGGTTGCAGATCAGAAGATGAGCAGATGAGACTGATCAAGATTAGAATTGATCGAGATCAGATATGAAGAGGAGCAGATGAGACTGATCGAGATCAGACGTGATCGAGATCAGATATGATAATCTGATATGCTAACCTGATGTACTGACCTGATGCTATCCTGATATGATGATCTGAAGAAGTGTTGATCCGATCAGTCGAAAACTATCCGATCGTGCAAAGAAGAAATCGATAGCTCGAAATAATGTGACTGAAGGTCACGATGTCCGATTTGGAAGAGCCAACTCAAGAAGCTTCGAGTGTCAAGATGCCCGACGACAAGGTCCGCCAAGAGAAGTCTCACGAATCAAGAAACATGAAGGCTCGATGCTCAGATAACTCAAGGCTCGACAAATTTCGGGATAACCTCAAGGCTCGATAAACCGGAAGGCTCGATAGAACTAAAGATCCCGAGACTCGAAGAAATCAAGAATATAAGCCGTTAGATTCAAATTTGGCGTGGACCAATGAGAGGAAGACAACAAGCCTAAAAAAGCTGCAAAAAGCTACAAAATAGTATGGATTTGAATGTGATTCTCTCCAACGGTAACATTCAAATCCACACTATAAATACAAGTTCTTCCTTCATTATCATGAGTGGAAAGGTGTGGAAAAATGCGTGAAACGCCCATCAAGCGAAATCATCTAGCATTTCCACCATAGAACACAGAACAAAAAATACACGCTTATATTCAAGAGTGTTCTACCCTAGATCTAAGCACAAATGATATATCCTAAGCTTAGAGAGATTTTTCCATCCTTAGCATTGAGGCTAAACAAATGTAAGGGAAAATCTCAACCTAGTTGGAAACCAAACAAATCTTTACCCAAACCCAAAAGTTAGGTTAAGTTTGTTACCGAAAGATTTCAGACTAGGGATTCTAGTTTCTGATTTCTGGGATCGGTTGAGTGTGAACTCGGTAAACATCTATAGGCAATCCCGTGAGGGAGATAAGTCCTGTTTGAGTGTGAACTCGGAAAATATCTAGCAATCCCGAAAGGGAGGGTAGGCAATCCCGTGAGGGAGATAAGTCCCGTTTGTTAAGTCGGTTAAGTAGGTGCCCCTGTATTAAGGGAAGAGTGGATGTAGGACGGGTTTCGTCCGAACCACTATAAAATCGTGTGTTCTTTACTGCTTTATGTTTATACTTGTCATATGCATTCGATTATAAGCAAAACAACACACATGAACTTAAATTGCAAAAATTAGAATCACTCTGCACGCGCAAATTAGTTTTCCACATAAATATCGGGACCTAAAATTGGTATCAGAGTGGGTTGTTCAAAAGGTCACTGGTTTTCAAATGCGAACATCTGAACTGATACCATCAATTGGTATAAGAGCGGGTTGTTCAAAAGGTCACTGTTTTTCAAATGAGAACATCTAAACTGATACCAACAATTGGTATCAGAGCTGGTATTTCAAAAGGTCACTATTTTCAAAGTAAACATCTGTACTGATACCTTTAATTGGTATCAGAGCGGGAGTTCAATAGATCACTATTTTCTAAGTGACCACCTGAACTGATCTTTTTAAACAAAAACCTGATCTCTGTATAAATGCATATATTTTAAATGTTTTGGCGTCATTATCAAAAAGGGGGAAATTGTTGGGATATTTAGTTTTGACGAATTATGCCAAAACATTATCAACTTGTGTTTTTTGAAGCTAATCTACAGATAACAAGTTAAGGGGGAACGAGAGAACAAATTGAGGGGGAACTCAAGAAATCAGAAGAAGATGATCGAGATCAGATGAGTAAGATGAGTTCCGGAGTTAACTGATGAGCTGTGAAAATCAAATGTGAAGAAAAGCCAAAGCCAACAAATCAGAAGAGAAGGTTGCAGATCAGAAGATGAGCAGATGAGACTGATCAAGATCAGACGTGATCGAGATCAGATATGAAGAGGAGCAGATGAGACCGACGAGATCGACGTGATCCGATCGATATGATAACTGATATGCTAACCTCGATGTAATCGACTGACGCTATCCCCGATATGTTGATCCGAAGAAGTGTTGATCTAATCACCGAACCGATCCGATCAGCAAAAGAAGAAATCGATAGCTCGAAATCAATGTGACCGAGGGTCAAGATGTCCGATTCGAAGAGCCGAACTCAAAGAAGTTCTCGAAGTGTCAAGATGCCCGATCGCAATAATGTCCGCCAAGAGAAGTCCGGCAATCAATCAAAAAACTCAAGGCTCGATAACTCAAGGCTAAGATAACCTATAAGGCTCGGGAGATGCTCGAGATAACCCAAGGCTCGCATAAAAAAATAACCCGATGGCTAAGATAAACCAAGGCTCGAGATAAATGAAGATCCTAAGACTCGAAGAAAAATCAAGAATATAGCCCGTTAGATTCAAATTGGCGTGGACCAATGAGAGGAAGATGACAAGCCTGAAAAAGCTGCAAAAAGCTACAGAATAGTATGGATTTGAATGTGATTCTCTCCAACGGTAACATTCAAATCCACACTATAAATACAAGTTCTTCCTTCATTATCATGAGTGGAAAGGTGTGGAAAAATGCGTTAAACGCCCATCAAGCCAAATCATCTAGCATTTCCACCATAGAACACAGAGCAAGAAATACACGCTTATATTCAAGAGTGTTCTACCCTAGATCTAAGCACAAATGATATATCCTAAGCTTAGAGAGATTTTCCCATCCTTAGCATTGAGGCTAAATCTCAACCTAGTTGGAAACCAAACAAATGTTTACCCAAACCCAAAAGTTAGGTTAAGTTTGTTACCGCAAGATTTCAGACTAGGGATTCTAGTTTCTGATTTCTGGGATCGGTTGAGTGTGAACTTGGTAAACATCTATAGGCAATCCCGTGAGGGAGATAAGTCCCGTTTGAGTGGGAACTCGGTAAACATCTATAGGTAATCCCGTGAGGGAGATAAGTCCCGTTTGAGTGTGAACTCGGTAAACATCTAGCAATCCCGTGAGGGAGATAAGTCCCGTTGGTTAAGTCGGTAAAGTAGGTGCCCCTGTATTAAGGGAAGAGTGGATGTAGGATGGGTTTCGTCCGAACCACTATAAAATCGTGTGTTCTTTACTGCTTTATGTTTATAGTTGTCATATGCATTCGTTTATAAGCAAAACAACACACATGAACTTAAAACGCAAAAATTAGAATCACTCTTCCCTCACCCCTATTTTATATGCATCACATGACATGTTTTCTTCCGCACGCGCAAATGGGTTTTCCACATAAATATCGGGACCTACACCAAAAATGGTCGACCTCCAATAATGAATAACCCGATTTGACAACCACAATACCTAACAATCGTCAACCTGAACCATGCAGAATGGGCCCGCCCAACCAATGCCAACAAGGTCGAGCTCAAGTAAACGCCATCTTGGTTATGGAGAAAAGGGGATGAAGAGCTAATGCTACCTGAGTATCAAGAACCAACCGAGCAGCACGAAGCGCTAGCAGGTACATTACTTGTGCTTGAAAAACCTGCATATGTATTATTTGACACGAAAGCATCCAATACCTTCATGTCAGAAAAAATTCATGGAGAAAGCGGGAATAGTATGTGTGAAAGGGAAAACCTTAAACGTAAGGGTCCTCTCCATCTAGAAACACGATAAAAATCATAACCCAGGTAAAAGAACTTATTATAATGATAGACGACCATGAGATTGAAACTTACTTTCACATCCTCGACATGAAGGATTTCTATATAATCTTGGTTATAGACTGGTTGACGAGAAACAAAGTCGTGATCAAGTGTTTTGAACTTGAATTCGATTTTAAGACAAAAGACAGTCAAAGCTTCACATATGGGGGATCAAGGCCAAGGCAGGAGTACAAGTGATATCTGCAATCAATGTTGCAACATTATTACAAAAAGGGAAGTGCCAAGGGTACTTTGTCCACATTTCTGCACAAGAGAAGGACAAGTGTCAATCGTGAAGGACTATCTCGACGTATTCCTCATGAAATTAATCGGGATACCCCCAGATCGTCAAATAGAATTTACCATTGTTAGGATATATATTTTGTGTTGTTTTGAAGATGTTAAAACTCCGCTTGTAATAAGACCAGTTGAACGTGTTAGTCAGCTAATGGAATAGTATAGCTCTAGTAAAGGTTTCTGGCTAAGGGGAAACTATGTTCTGAAGACCAGAAGACCTGCTATACCAGCTGAAGGCAGAAGATAAAGGGAAGCTAAGGTCAAAGGCTAACTGACCTTGCACTCAAGGCTAGATGACCTTGAAAGTCATCTGGTAACTACCCTTGAAGCAAGGATTTGAGTCTAAGCATCAGAATACTTGCTCACCGCTGGAAAGAGAAAAGAAGAAGATCAACAGAGAGTATACGGAAGTCAAATGGCGACTAAATCCAATCAAAAGATAAAGTGACCGTTTCTGATCGAGAGAATCTCACAAATTTGTGATTGAAGAAAGAAGTCAATATTTATGCAAATCAAGTTTTACCAATCACACAATCAATGAAGTGATTGATTGACTTCTTTAATTATGCATGATTTATTGCTAGCTTTCAAACGGTTAGTTGATCACTATCTATAAATACAAGAGTTAAAGATTCATTAAAAATAAGATTGACTTACGAAAAATGATAACACACTCATGAACAACACATAAATCCCTACACTCACCTAGAGCTTACACGTATATTCTAGCTTAGAGAAGTTGGATCCTTTGAATATCATTACTCATTATTTCGAAAGAAAAAATGTTTGAGAAATTACCCTGAACTATTGTTTGAGTTCGAAAGGTTTGTTGTGAAACAAGGAACCGGTACTTGTCAATTCCAGTACGAAAGTGAGTTAGTAGTGGAGACCTCTTTGGTAAAATGGAGAGGGGATGTAGAATTTAATATTTGAACCACTATAAACATCTGTATACTTGCTTTATATTTATTTTTAATTGTACTTAAAAGGTGTTCCAAAAAGGTTTAAAATTAGTTTCGCGCATTTTAATTGATCTTTGAAAAAACAGCTGACCTCTGACCATAAGAAATCAAGTCTTCTGATTTTTGGTACTTAACCATATTTGCCAAAACATTTATTCTAGGCATAGGAAGTATATTCAACCCCCCTTCTAGACTTCCAAAAGCTCTTCTAAAAGTGTTGGACCAACAACCATCTACCTGGTACTTGGGGCAACACTAGTATCAAAGGCCCCATACCGAATGGTGCCTAAAGAGTTAGAAGAATTTAAAAAGAAACTCATCAGGCCAAGTGTATCTCATTGGGGAGCACCAGTCTTATTCTTAAAGAAAAAAGACCGATCTTTTTGCATGTGTATCGACTATCGAGGACTCAACCAACTGACCATCAAGAACAAATGTTCTTTACCAAGAACCAAAAACTTGTTAGATCTATTAAACACCACCATTGTGTTCTCATAAAATAATGTTGGGATATTTTAGTTTTGATGAATTAATGCCAAAACATTATCAACTTGTGTTTTTGAAGATAATCTACAGATAACAAGTTAAGGGGGAACGAGATAACAAATTGAGGGGGAACTCACGAAATCAGACATAGATGATCGAGATCAGACGAGGCTACATACGAGACTGATCGAGATCAGATGAGTAAGATGAGTTCCGTAGTTAACTGATGAGCTGTGCAAATAAAATGTGAAGAAAAGCTAAAGCCAAAAAAAATGCGAAGAGAAGGTTGCGATCGGAAGAGGAAAGGGATGAGATCGATCAAGATCGAGGCGTGATCGAGATCGAATATGAAGAGGAAGCGGATGAGACTGACGAGATCGAGGCGTGATCGAGATCAGATATGATAACCTGATATGCTAACCTAATGTACTGACCTGATGTTATCCTGATATGTTGATCTGAAGAAGTGTTGATCTGATCAGTCGAGTTGTTCGATCGTGCAAAGAAGAAATCGATAGCTTTGAGTCAATGTGACTGAGGGTCGATGTGTCCGATTCGGAAGAGCCGAACTCGCAAGCCTCGAAAGTGTCGGTATACCGATCGCATAAGGTCCGCACAAGAGAAGTCTGGCATTGAATCAAGAAAACTCAAGGCTCGATAAACTCAAGGTTCGGATAACTCAAGGCTCGATAACCGTGGCGCTCGATAACTCCGGGCGCTCGATAACCTCAAGGTTCGATAACTCAAGGCTCGAGATAACCCGGGTGCTCGAGATAACTCAAGGCTCGATGCTCGATAAACCAAGGCTCGAGATAGAATCAAGATCCCGAGACTCGAAGATCCTCAAGAATATAGTCAAGTAGAATCACCGACGTGGACCAATGAGAGGAAGACAACAAGCCTGAAAAAGCTGCAAAAAGCTACAGAATAGTATGGATTTGAATGTGATTATCTCCAACGGTAACATTCAAATCCACACTATAAATACAAGTTCTTCCTTCATTCTAAAGTAGTGAAAGGTGTGAGAAATGCGTGATCCATCAAGCTGCAGAGCCAAATCATCTAGCATCTCCACCATAGAACACAGAGCAAGAAATACACGCATATATTCAAGAGTGTTCTACCCTAGATCTAAGCACAAATGTAATATCCTAAGCTTAGAGAGATTTTCCCATCCTTAGCATTGAGGCTAAACAAATGTAAGGGAAAATCTCAACTTAGTTGGAAACCAAACAAATCTTTGTCCAAACCCAAAAGTTGGGTTAAGTTTGTTCTGCAAGATTTCAGACTAGGGTTTCTAGTTCTGATTTCTGGGATTGGTTGAGTGTGAACTCGGTAAACATCTAGCAATCCCGAAAGGGAGGGTAGGAAATCCCGTGAGGGAGATAAGTCCCGTTTGAGTGAGAACTCGATAAACATCGATAGGCGATCCCGTGAGGGTGATTAGTCCCGTTTGAGTGTGAACTCGGTAAACATATGTTGGATGTTGGACTAACATGTTAAAATAAGTCCAGTCTGTTGGTCCCGGTGCAAACGAGTCTTACACGTGTATGGGGGGGAATACACGTGTTCAGTGTTTTAAAAACTTTTTCTTCTCGAGGTCACTTGGGTCGATAATCTCAAGATTCGGTTCGAAGCCGCAGATCGCTCTGAGTCAAAGTCTCTTGAGACGATGATCATGAGTCGCTTTCGGATACCTCGATAATCCCAACCGAGTCCCGAGTGTCGAGAGATCCCGAGTTGCTTGGATCGATAACTAACTTACTGAATCCTCAATTGAGAGTTCAGTTTGGTAACTATCTGTTCTAGCTACTCAGTCGTGCGGAATGGTTGGCCCTTAGTTTATACTCGTTTTAAGCTTTGCGGAAAACCTTCCCTTTATGAAATAGTGATTAAGTTGTGATTTAATTACATGCAACTTCAGTGGATTGATTCCAACTGAATATCAGTGAAAAGTATGCTTTCAAAATCAAGTCAATGCAACAGTTAGGCACAGATAAGGAAAGCAATAAAGAACACAACAATTATAGTGGTTCAGAGACTCAAGCTCCTACATCCACTCTCTATGATCCTCAGAGAAATTCACTATCAACTTCTGAGCTTTCTGACTACCTCGTAGTTTACTTACTCAACTCGGCCCTGAGTTTTCTGACTACTCCACGTAGTTTACTAACTCAACCCGACCTTGAGTTTTCTAACTACCTCCGTAGTTTACTTACTCAAACACAAACAAGCTTTCAGACTACCCCTGTAGCTTACTAACTTCTCCTCTAGAGTTTTCTGACTACTCCGCGTAGTTTACTAACTCTTTACAACTCTTCTCACCAACAAACACACTCCAACTACCTTCTCAAGGGTTTGGGGTTTCTCGGTTGGTTTCCAACTAGGATGAGATATCCTTTACAATGAAGCACAATGCAAAGGGTTAGGATATCTCGACTAAGCTTTGGATAATTCTTATCAAGCTATGCTTAGTATAGTGAGCTCTCTTCAATGTAGAAGCACTTGGGAAATTCTAAGTTTTTCGAGTGCTTTAACTTTTGCAAGAATAAGTTTGAGCTCTTGAGTTGCGTATAAATTTCCCGTAACCTTACAATGTAGAGGGTCACCAGTATATATAGGCATACACCAAGGTCACTCATGAAAACTATCCGTTGGAGAGATAACTTCATGAGTTCCCTCTTATGGTGTGTGAGAAACTGCTATATTTAGGGTTTGAAACTCCCTAACACGTTCTAGGCAATAGCCTTTCATGTAGCCGGTCTTCACTTTTTGCAGTCTGGAACTTTTGTACATCTGACATCCTTTTCAGCGACCTGTCATTGTCAGTGTCAGTATGGTACAGTGTTGTCTTCCTCTTTTTGACTTTTGTCTCCAGTTAAAGGTAGACACATTCAACGGCTCTTTTGGTTACAAACTCTGAGTTTGATATAACCTTAACAACACTTCTGACTTAGTTCCTTTTGTCTGCACTTTGAATGTCTTGGCAATATCTAACTTTCTAAGGAATCGCGTTTTTCTCAGTATTGCATCCTTCAGATAGATATATTCAGAGCCTCGGAACATTCAGGTTCATACTGAGCATTCAGTACTTTACTGAGTCTTCAGTAATTACTGTGCCTTCAGTATTCTTGATCTTCATTCTTCAGTCTTCAGTCTTTCATCTTCAGAGTATTCTGAGTCTACTGACTGATACACTGAATCTTCGTTGTTGAGTCTTCAGTTTCTTAGTATCCTACTGAGTCTTCAGTACCTATCCTGAACTATATCTGCTGACTATACATTCTGCAGATAACATCCTGAATATTCTAAAACTGAATCCTGACTCAACTATCAAGATCATTCTGAACATGTTATACTCAGGGGTTTTGGGATCAAATCAAAATCATATATCTTTTATTAAATTCATTTCCCAACAATTTCCTCCTTTTTGATGATGCCAAAACCTATCTTGTTACAAACATATAACCTATACTCAGGTTTCAGTTTATCCTATTACAAGATTGGTTGTCTCCCAACAATTTCAGAGAGTCTTCCAATCAATTTAAATCATTTAACGATTCCTTCAGTAATGAATCTCTTTAAATAGTTCATTACCAAATACTTAAACAATTTCTCCCATAAAAAACATACAATCAGTTCAGAGACATTCATTCAGCATATCAAAATAAAAGACATGTAAATAAGATAATGAGATATTATCTTTTGAGCATAATGATAAATCTTCATTGATGATTGGTATCCCATTACAGATTACAATGAGTTTATCAACAAAATCAAAAAGACAAAAATTTAAAGATTACAGAATCTTCTGAGTCTTCAGTCTTCTAATTTGGCTCTTCAGTCTTCTGCTCTTCAGTTTGCTTCATTCTCAACTTCATCAGTGGGCACCTCCAGGTCGAACATTCCGAAAAATCTCTTCTTCAGCTCATTTCTTTCCTTGATGATATCCGGACTGTTTCCTGTTAGACCCAACTGACCAGCATACTGAGCAATCTCTTGAGTAATGGCCTTTTCATTCACCAAGCCATTACCAAGTCTTGGAGGAGGATAGGAATATGGGCCAGGGGCTACTATCTGTACCTCTCCTTCATCCGCAAGGTTAATCCAGCCATGTAGATACTTTGGATAGAAGGTTAGGAGATATTCAATGAATGCTTCATTCTGATCTGAGCTTTCCCCTCTCCATTCCCTGAGAACATCATAATTGAACCAGAAGGTTCTCTTGACTTCTTCCCACATATCGTTGAGTTTGATAGGCATCCATTTATCAACGTGGGGCCACTTTAGTGCTTTTGATGTTCCTTTCCTCTTGCTTTCGCAAACTTCACGAATTCACTCTTCGCCGATTACGCTCTTCGTCTATCTTCTTTTCGATCCGCAGACCTTTTTTGAGGCTGAAGCGGCAACTTTCTTAGCTTGTTCTATTTGGAGTGTCTTGAGCATCTCTCGTGTTGAAGACTTTCTTCCGAGGTTGAGACTTCGGATTCTTCCGTTTCTTCATCATCGAGTCGGCTTTCTCGATTGGCTTAAAGCCTTCGCGACGCTTGCTTCTGAGGTTGAACAACGCCCAAGGCTTTCCTCTTCATAGGCAATTCGGCGGCGGCGGCTTGTTCCAACCTTTGCTCTAGCACTTTTCGGTTTCTCTCTTGCAACATCAAGCATGGTTTGCTCGAAACTTCGAGTGTAGATAAACTTCTCTACCCGCGAACTTCAACTTCTCAAGAAACCGACTTCTCTTAAGGCTTTGGCTAGATTATACATCTCAAGCATCTTTACGAGCCTTCTTCTCCAAAGTACGTGCCATGAACTTCCTGAGGTCTTCACCTTCCTTTTCCCCCTTCTTGGCACCTTAATTTGGAAGAAGTCTGGAGAGTGTTGTGTCCATGTGATATTGTTCTTTGCTCACACAGCGAACTTCTCCTGCAATCTGATCTTGTTCATCTTCCAGCCTCCTTAGATGGTTCTTGGCCACGGAAAATTCTTCAGATAAGTGGGCAAACTGGCCAGAGAGAGACTCCTTAAGCATCTCTGTCATCTTGGTCATGAAAGACTCTCATTTCCTCAACAAATAGATTTAATCATCACTTCATTTCTCTCTGCCAATTTCACCTCTAGAAATGCGATTTGACTCTGGTGCTTCGATTCATTTCAAGATCCTTTGAGCTCGACCTTGACTCCCTCCAGCTTTTCATTCAGCTTATCTTCCATGGAGGTCATCTGTGAGGTCAGAGTGTTTTGGATTAGCACCAGCTCTGAAGAGTGACTAAGATTTTCCATCTGTTGAGCTTGATTAGCCAATGTTTCTTCCATCTGAGCAATCTTGATCATCATTGGCTCAACCTTCTCAAGTTTCTCCATCAAGGGAGTGAGAACAATCTCAGGAACCTTCTACCCCTTTTGTGCTGTTTGATAATCCTGAGCATCAGCTTCATCTTGAGCTCCAGTCTTCAACTGAGCCTCAGTCTATTTATCAGACAATTCAGAATTAAAGATAGAACTTTCAGTAACTTTGGCATAATTGTTAATAGTGCCAAAAGGTACCTGAAGAGTGCTAGCTTCAGTCTGAGGTTGACCAATTTCAGGTTGGTCAGCAACAGAAGTCTCCTTTTCCATCTGAGACTGATTCTCAACATCTCCCTGTTGGTCCCCATCTCCATCTTGAGATTTGTCTCCGCTGCTTGGGGCACCAACTTTAGTAGCTTTTCTTTCAGCTAACTTCCTCTGAACCAGCTCATCAAAATCGAAGATTTTCATCCTGAGCTTTGTCCTTCGAACCACGAGAAATCGGTCGAAAAAAGTGTCTCCTAATTCCACCGGTTTTTCCCTCTCCGAAGCCGCAAATATCAAGCATCTCGGGAAGAGTCGATTGAGAATGAACCACGATTTTCCTTAATCAAGAAAACATCTTGCGGATCGGGGTATGAAATTTGAGCTCGGTAGCGGTCAAGAATGAACCGTTCCCCTTGCTCCTCCACTCGCCTTCTTCACCTCGCCCTTCTTCCATCTCGGGCTCTCGGTTCGGTTGAGGCCTCGAGGATCAAGAAGTAGATCACTTTCAGGAGCTCATCAAGAATATTCTCGCTCTCGAGTCTTAGTAACCTCTCAGGTTGTGCGATCAGTCCTCAATTTGCATCTGAGTGGGTTACGGGTCTGGTGACACTCCCTCGGTTGGTTCTGAAGTTGGCTCTTCTGTTTGTCTGAGCCGCACTTTTTTCATGCAAGGAATCTCTCGAGGTCTGAGTTCCTTTTGAAAATTTCTGAGAAATTTTATGCGAACTTAGAGATGTCTCAAGCACCTCGGAGAAGACACGCTCCCTCGGTCGTTCTTGTGCCTTTGAGATAACCTGAGCCAAAACTTGCAATGGCGAACTCTGAGCGGTTTGGCCTCAGGTTGAATCTCCTCAGAATCACTACCATCTTCATCAGTGAGAACCACCAATCTTCTGCGCTTTGGGGCAAGTTTCTTCTGCTTCATTATTTTTGCACCTTGCTCCATCTTTGCCTCCAACAAAACCTTCCCCCTGGTTTGTTGAGTTTCTTTTTCAGCCGCAACTGGTGATTCTACCTTCTTTTCTCTCTTCCCCCTGATGGCCTGCTTCTTTGCAGCAATGGGTTTAAAGAGAATTTTGGATTTAGGGAATGGGGTCGAATTGGCAAAGATATCCTCCTCCTCTCTGCACATCTCCAAAATATAAGCAATTTTGGTGGCATGGTGGATCTTGCCTTTTATTGAGATCGCCCTGTCAACCTTCTTCAAAACTTTGGTCTGCTCACTCACCGTCTGAATCAACAATTTCAGCCAGTTGAAATCGGTGGTGGGTGAGGCCTCGATTGCCGCCATCAATCTGAGCTTCGGGGTACTGATCTGCTCAAAACTCCTCGCAAGACTCATGATGCTCTTACTCACAATATCCATCAACACACGATATTGTGGCTTTAAGTGCTTCTTATGCAATGTCGCCTCAAACTTAATAGGATTCTCAGCAATCCTATCTAAGTACTCTTGCTCTCTTCCTGACATATACATCGTAGGATCCTCTCCTCTATCACAGAGTTCAAAAACATCATTCAGATTTTTCGGAACTATATACAGATCCCTCTCAAAATCGATGTATTTGGACGACTGCTCTAAATGTGATACAGTTAACTTAGAATGCATACATCCCTCTTCATCTATCTTCAGGTTATAGATGAACTCGATTACCTCTTTCGCAAACTCCTGGTCTGGTCGGCTTGCGACTAGTTGGGTGAGTTTAGCCAGTCGAATCATATGCAGAGCCTCCTCTTCTGGCTTTGAGTTGGTTGTGCTTTCAAGTGAGACAACGAACTCGTACCATGGCTTGTTGGTTTCGGCTAATCTCTCGAACAAGGTTGGGGCCATTTTAGAGATTAATTGAAGAAATGAAGCTTTAGAGTTTGGGAATTTCTGGGCAAAGGGGATTTATTTGCAGAGGATTTGGGAACGAAGGTTTGATAAAATTTTGGCTTGAATGGCTTATTTGGGGTTTATATAGCTTCGAGATCGTGGGGAATCGCGTTGGTTAGGTGAAAAACAATGGTTGAGATTAATCTCCGATTAATCGGGTATACGAATCGACGATCTCCGAAAAGTAAGCCGCCAAAACATCCTCATTGGTCATTAATGTAGCAGAGCATTAAATGACTGTTGACCTTCTTTGGAATTTAAAACGATCCCGCCCAAAAACATTCCTCAGGTGTTTTGTATTTATTGCGAATGATTACTGAACTTCACTTAAGCAATAAATGAGTCGCATGAGTCATTACTTCTTCAGACTAATTTCCCTCTATCAGTCTTCTTGAGTAAATTGATAAAATGTCGAGATAATATTGAAATCTTGAATTGGTTCAAGATATGCTCTTCAATCTTGACCTTGATAAGTCCGAAGTTTCTCAAGACTCAGTTCAGTGTTTCCATTTTATCTCCGAGTTTCTCCTTTACATGCATCTGAAAACCTTCCATTTTTCAAATTTTACTCTATACACCTGGTTCTAACATCCCTAATTCAACTGAAAGTTCCTGAAATCTAGATTCCGCCAAAGGTTTAGTCAAGATATCAGCTCTTTGCTTATCAGTATGAATTTTCTCCATCCTTATATCCTTCTTCTCGACACGATCTCTGATGAAGTGATGTCTGATATCCACATGCTTACATCTGGTGTGCAATACCGGATTTTGTGAAATAGCAATGGCACTATTATTGTCACAAAATATTGGTACTTCATTGGCTACAACTTTATAATCCCTTAATTGTTGTCTGAGCCAAAGAATGAAACACGCAGCTTCTTCCTGCGACCATGTATTCGGTTTAAAGTACTTGTTGCTACCGAGGTCTGTTTCTTTAAAAACCAAGATATCAGCTTATTTCCTAGAAATTGACAAGTTCCTGAAGTGGACTTCCTGTCAATCCTGCAACCTCCATAATCAGCGTCTGAGTAACCAGTTAATTCAAGGTTATCATCAGCTGGATACCATAATCCTCTATTCACTGTGCCCTTAAGATACTTCAGTATCTTTTTGGCAGCCTCCATGTGACTAGCCTTAGGATTAGCTTGGTATCTTGCACATATCCCAACAGCAAATGTTATATCCGGCCTACTTGCTGTGAGATAGAGCAATGATCCAATGATTCCTCTATAATCAGTATGACTCACTGATTTGCCTTCAGAACCGGATCCATCTTGTAGTTAGTATTCATAGGAATCCTAAATTAGATTGCAATTCTGTACACCATATTTAGCAATCAGATCTCTGGTGTACTTTGCCTGGTTGATGAATATTCCTTCCTTTGATTGTTTCACTTGAAGACCTAGAAAGAAATTCATCTCTCCCATCATTGACATCTCAAACTTGCCTTTCATCAGTGTTGAAAAACTTTCACACGGTGATGGTTTGGAGATCCAAAAATGATGTCATCAACATATATCCGAACTAGCAAGATATCTTCCCCATCCTCTATCCCGAATAGAGTTCTATCAACATTCCTTTGACAAAACCATGGTGAAAGAAGAAAACCGAGAAAGAGTATCATACCATGCTCGGTGCTTGCTTTCGACCATACAAAGCTTTTTCGAGCACATAAACTTGGTCATTTGATAGATCGAAACTTCATGTGGGCAAAGATATGCAAGAAAACAATCGATGGCTTCTAGTCTTGCAATAGGTGCAAAGGTTTCATCATAATCCAAGCCTTCTTCTTGGGAATAACCTTGTGCAACTAGCCTTGCCTTGTTTCTCACAATGTTGTTGTTTTCATCTCTTTTATTCTTGAAAACCCACTTGGTTCCAATGACATTGTGCTTTTCGGTCTATCTACCAAACTCCCATACTTCATTCCTTGAGAATTGATTATTTCATCTTTCATAGCGGTAATCCAATGAGAATCTTGTAGTGCTTCACCAATCTCAGTAGGTTCTTTCTCTGATAGGAAGCAGCAGAATAGTGCACTCTCACCATGGAATCTTCTTGTTTTGACTCCTTCAGTTAGATCACCCACAATCTGACTTGTCGGATGACTATCTAACCATTTCCTTCTTGATGTTCCCCCTTCAGTAATATTCTCAACATTTGAAATGTTAGGTTCGATTCAATCGAGAAACTTCGAGGGAACAATGTAAACGGAGAAAGGGAATCATCTTCCTCGAAATTCTATTCGAACATTGTCGAGAGACATTTGTTCCCCTTTGGTTGATAGATTCGAAATTTGCCTCACCAAAGTCCGAATCGGTGTCTGCTCGATTGGTCACCTTTGGAGTGTTGGCTTTCCTGAATCTCACCATCCTGATTTCCATCCTGAACTTCTTTATCTGAGTTTGAGTCACTCCAATCATAGATAATGACTGACTTCTTCTTTTCAGGTTCAGTGGATGATTTATCTTTCTATTTCAGGCTTAATCTGGTGATCCTCTTAGTCAGTTCATCTGCATCATGTTCCCGTTTCTTCTGAACACAAGTAGATTCATCAAAAACACCATGAGGTGTTTCCTCCACAATAAGAGTCCTACAGTTGTAAACTCGAAAGCTTTTGATCGACTTCGAATATCCTAAGAATATTCCTTCATCGACTTTTACTATCAAATGTTTTCAACCGATCTTTACCATTATTGTGTATGAAACACTTGCAAACAAACATATCGAAAAGAAAGAAACAAGAGGCTTCCTTTCATTCCAAAGCTCATAGGGTGTTTTGCCTTGACTCTTGGTCAAGATGGATCTGTTGCGAGAGTAGCATGCGGTTGTTGGCGGCCAACCCAAAAACTTTTAGGAATATCGACTTCAAATTATCATTGTCCTTTGCGAACTTCTTTTTTAGAGTCATGTTTCTTCTTTCAGCAACACCATTTTGTTGAGGGGTCCTTGCAGCTGATGTTTCATGTGAAATTCCATTCTCTGCACAATAATCAGATATGATATGATTTATAAACTCAGTTCCTTTGTCAGATCTGATTTTGACCACACTCGGATTTTTTGTCAATACTGAGCCTTTTCAGTAACTCTGGCAGCTTTATCTGAGTCTCTTTCTTACTGAGTTAGAATATAACCCAAGTATATCTTGAGTAGTCATCAACTACTACCAATGTGTATTTCCTGCCATTAGTGCTCACAGGTGTTATAGGACCAAAAAGATCCATATGCAGCAACTGAAGTATTCCTTCAGTAGAAACCTCAACTTTGCTTTTAAATGATGCTTTTATTTGTTTTCCTTTCTGGCACGCATCGCAAATATGTTCCTTACTGAACACTTCATTAGGTAACCCTCTCACAAGAGCTAATCTTGCAAGCTTGTTCAGGGTTTTGAAATTTAGGTGATTCATTCTTTTATGCCATAACCAACTGGTGTCTGTGGAACTTTTAGCAACTAAACATGTATCTTTAGGAGTTGAACTCCAATCAGCAAGATACACATTCCCTTTTCTTGTACCCGGTCGAGAATACTTTACGTGATGTATCATCTTTCACAAAACATAAGTTCTTAGAGAACTCAACATTGAAACCTTTATCACGAAATTGGCTAATTGAAAGCAAGTTATGCTTCAATCCGGATACATATGAAACACCATGGATATGAACCGAGTCGATTTCCAAAGTTCCATATCCTTGATCTGTCCTTGGAGTTATCTCCAAAAGTGATCTCAGGGCCTCTTTGTTCAACATAGTCACTGAGTATCTTCTTGTATCCTGTCATATGTCTTGAACATCCACTGTCAAGATACCATACATCAGGTGCTTTTTCATCTCTGCTCATCAGTGCCATGTGATCTTTAGTCGATTCGATTGCCTTGTTTTCCTCCCGAAAAAGAGATCAATTCTTAGGTACCCAATTTATGTAGGGTCCTACAAGGTTAGATGTACTTCGAATCCAAATCACCTTAACAACTCTAATCACTTTAGAGTGGCTAATTTGTCTTCCATAAACATCAACATATACATCCACTACTCGGGTGCCTTAGCGGTTTTACAGATATGTGTGTGCTAGCTTTAGCATGAACATGGGCCTTTGAATTCTTCTTTGGTTCAGGCCTTCCGTTCATTTGCTGAGGCTTTTGTGCTGCCGGTCTAAATCTTTGTTGACTCGGGTTCAGATAACCTTTACCCTTAGGCAAGTGGGGTTCGGGTTATGCATCTTTGAAATGTGGGTCTTTCAAAGATATCTTTGAGGACTTGGTCTCTTCGATTGAAAATGTCTCGGTTTTTGTGTTTCTCATCGAGGATTCCTCTGATGGTTCGATGTGGAACCTTTCAGTTTGCATTCTTAGCTGAGGCTTTGAAGTACTTGCTGAAACTTTCCAATCGATCGGGGTTTTCTTGCCTTCACCTGAGGTTTGGGCTTTCTAACCTGATCATTCAGTTTTACTGAGACCATAGGTCTTTTTCCCTTGTCTACAACCTTGGGCATTACTTCAGCTAGAAGTGTAGGTGCCACTGGTTTTACAAAGATAGTCTTCTTGCTACTTGATGCGACATTTAGATGACCTTGTGAGGTTCCCCCGGTATAAATCCTAATCCGGTTTTTATAGTCACATCTCTCTGGTAACTCAATTTCATCTATTACATTAGATTTATTATTCAATAGAGTTAACTTCTTCTCGTGCACTATCCTCCTGATTCTGTAGAGTTTTATGCTTCTCGGAGAGGTCATTGAACTTCGATTACGATTAGCTAAATTTCTTTAGTGGATTTCTCTAGCTTTTTCGATTAGGGACATTATCAACTTCTCTTTCTCTCGAGAGTTGTACTTTGAACATCCATTTCATCGATTTGCTCCCATTAATTGAGAAGTGATTTCAATATTGCTAGAGTCTTTCCATTTTAGATTTTCAACTTTTCGGTTCCTTATTCTGCTCTTGAGTTCTATTTAGCAGTCCTTGCAAAACAGCATAGTCCTTCATCAGATTCTCAAAAGAATCCATCAGGTCAAAATGACTATTTTCAGTGGAACTTGAAAACTCTTGTGCTAGTGTAGGAGCAACAACAGAGAAAGAAGAGTTTACCTCCTCAATGGCAATCAGACATATGTCATCACTTTCACTGTCTGAGAATATCTCATCTGAAGAGCTAGATCCCTCCTCAGTGTGTTCTTCTTCTGCAACCATGGCCTTTTTGCTAGAGAACTTCTGGTCTCTTTTAGTTTGCCTTTCTCTTCTCTCCTTAGCACTCAAATCTGGACAATCATACTGGAAGTGACCTTTCTTCTGGCAATTATAGTATCTCTTGGTATCATTATCCTGATCATTTTCTTCTTTGGACTTGGAGTCTTTCCTCTTGGATGAAGATCCTTCAGCTTTCAGGTCCTTCTTCTTCTCAGTTGATCTGTCCTCAGGTTTCTTCTGGTACCTATGGTTCCTGTAATAGCTTTTATATTTTCCAAATCTACTATTAAGTCTGTCAAACCTCCTTGCCATCAGTGCTAGTTTTTCCTCAAGCTCATCCTGATGTTTGGCATGGGGGATCTCAGACTCTCTAGTCTTACAGGTTTTATCTTTGGCTTTTAAAGCCACATTTTTACTCGATGAAGAAGAATCATCTTTGCTGTCAGCCTTTTTGGATTTTCTATCAATTACAAATTCATAGGCCTTCAGCTCAGAGAAGACTTGTTGGTAAGGCATTGAATTAATATTCTTGGTGTTTTCAATCACCACTGCATGAATATCCCATTTCTTAGAAAGACCTCTAAGAATTTTCAATGCAACTTCTCTCTGTGGATATTTCTTTCCAAGTGCATTTAGATCATTCATGATGCTAGTGAATCTGACTTCAAATTTGTCTATTGATTCACCATCATCCATTTCAAAACTATCAAACTTTCTAATTTCCACTGAAAGTTTGTTATCTTTTATATGATCTGTGCCTTGGCACATAACAGCTAGTGTATCCCAAATCTCTTTAGCAGTATTACAGTGAGAGATCATTCCCATCACACCATCATCAATTGTACTGTATAGTGTGTCTTTTGCAATGTAGTCTAGATTGACTAACTTTCTCTCCTCAGGAGTCAGTTGGTCATCAGACTTAGGAAATTCTGCTCTAGGATCAATTCTCTCATCTTCTGTTCCTCTGGGATTCACTACAGTAAATTGGAATGGTCCTTGAGAGACCACTCTCCACATACGCTCATGTTTGGAATACAGATGAGCCTGCATTCTCAGTCTCCATAGGTCATAGTTCTCCACTGAGAACATGGGAAGTTTTTTAGAAGACATTTTTCTGATCTTTTGAAAAGTAAAAAGTTTCAGCAAATAAGATCAGTTCAGATAGACCACAAGTATTTTTGAAAATAAAACTTTGGTCAACACAGCAGGTGGTCAAGTTGAACCACCAGCTCTGATACCACTTGTTGGTCCCGGTGCAAACGAGTCTTACACGTGTATGGGGGGGGAATACACGTGTTCAGTGTTTTTAAAACTTTTTCTTATTGAGGTCAGCTTGGGTCAGATAATCCTGAAGATTCGGTTCTGAGAAGCACAGATCGCTCTGAGTCAAAGTCTACTGAGACAGTGATCATGAGCTGCTTTCAGATACCTCAGATAATCCCAACTGAATCCTGAGTGTCAGAGATCCTGAGTTGCTTGGATTAGATAACTAACTTACTGAATCCTCAATTGAGAGTTCAGTTTGGTAACTATCTGTTCTAGCTACTCAGTCGTGCGGAATGGTTGGCCCTTAGTTTATACTCGTTTTAAGCTTTGCTGAAAACCTTACCTTTATGAAATAGTGATTAAGCTGTGATTTAATTACATGCAACTTCAGTGGATTGATTCCAACTGAATATCAGTGAAAAGTATGCTTTCAAAATCAAGTCAATGCAACAGTTAGGCACATATAAGGAAAGCAATAAAGAACACATCAATTATAGTGGTTCAGAGACTCTTTCTGACTACATCGCGTAGTTTACTTACTCAACTCGACCCTGAGTTTTCTGACTACTCCACGTAGTTTACTTACTCAACCCGACCTTGAGTTTTCTGACCACCTCCGTAGTTTACTTACTCAAACACAAACAAGCTTTTAGACTACCCCTGTAGCTTACTAAATTCTCCTCAAGAGTTTTCTGACTACTCCACGTAGTTTACTAACTCTTTACAACTCTTCTCACCAACAAACACACTCCAACTACCTTCTCAATGGTTTGGGGTTTCTCGGTTGGTTTCCAACTAGGATGAGATATCCTTTACAATGAAGCACAATGAAAAGGGTTAGGATATCTCGACTAAGCTTTGGATAATTCTTATCAAGCTAGGCTTAGTATAGTGAGCTCTCTTCAATGTAGAAGCACTTGGGAAATTCTAAGTTTTTCGAGTGCTTTAACTTTTGCAAGAATAAGTTTGAGCTCTTGAGTTGCGTATAAATTTCTCATAACCTTACAATGTAGAGGGTCACCAGTATTTATAGGCATACACCAAGGTCACTCTTGAAAACTATCCGTTGGAGAGATAGCTTCATGAGTTCCCTCTTATGGTGTGTGAGAAACGGCTATATTTAGGGTTTGAAACTCCCTAACACATTCTAGGCAATAACCTTTCATGTAGCCGGGTCTTCACTTTTTGCGTCTCGGAACTTTTGTACATCGACATCCTTTTCAAATGCGACCATCACTATCAGTGTCAATATGGTACAGTGTTGTCTTCCTCTTTTTGACTTTTGTCTCCAAGTTAAAGGTAGACACCTTCAACGGCTCTTTTGGTTACAAACTCGAGTTTGATATAACCTTAACAACACTTCTCGACTTAGTTCCTTTTGTCTGCACTTTGAATGTCTTGGCAATATCTAACTTTCTAAGAATCGCGTTTTTCTCGATGTTGCATCCTTGGATAGATATATTGAGCCTCGGAACATTCGAGTTCATCTTGAGCATTCAATGATTTTATGAGTCTTGATAATTATTGCCTTGAAGATTCTTGATCTTCATTCTTGATCTTGATCTTTCGCGTCTTGAGTCTTACGAGTCTCTTGGACCGACTGCTTAATCTTCGTTCTTGAGTCTTGATTTCTTAGTATCCTACTGAGTCTTCAGTACCTATCCTGAACTATATCTGCTGACTATACATTCTAAAACTGAATCCTAACTCAACTATCAAGATCATTCTGAACATGTCATACTCAGGGGTTTTGGGATCAAATCAAAATCATATATCTTTTATTAAATTCATCTCCCAACACAGTCGGTTAAGTCGGTTAAGTTGGTGCCCCTGATGATAGGGAAGAGTGGATGTAGGAGTTGGACTCCGAACCACTATAAAATTGTGTGTTCTTTACTGCTTTATGTTCTTACTTGCCATATGCATTTGATTATAAGCAAAATAACACACATCGTTCTTAAAAGCAAATGCCCTCTCCCCTATTTTATATGCATTACACAAGTCTTCCGCGCACATGGGTTTTCCAAAATCGGGACCAACAAATAATTAAAGGTTCTACTATCATCAAATGAAAGTCAAAGGATGCTACATTCCAAAGACAGTTTTCAGAATGAGGTACATACATTACGTGTTAACGGTAATACCCTTTGGAGTAACAAATGCTCCAACATTTTTTATGGATTTGATGAACATAATGTTTCATCCATACTTAGATCAGTTTGGGATCGATTCATTGACGACATACTAGTGTAATCTAAGAGCAAAGAGAAACACGAAGAACATCTTAAAACCATCTTAAAGACCATGAGACGTGAAAAGTTGTACGCAAAATTCGGCAAGTGTGTGTTGGCAAATTATAGTTTTGATGGAAGTTCCAAAACAAATGTAATGGGACCAGTCAGACCTGTTAGCTGAATGATGATTTAGATATCAGAATAGGATGACCAGCTGAGATGTATAGATAGCTGATGTAATAGATAAGTCACATATTGAGGGAACTCAATATGTATAAGGTAAGTCTTGAAGAAGATCAGAACATCAAAATAGTCAGATGATCAGGTGAGACATCAAGTAGAAGACTTGAAGATCAGAAGACTATCTTACAACAAGACTAGAAGACCGACATCAGAAGAACACCAGAAGAGTCAGTAAGTTGTGCTAAAAAACAACTTACATCAAAAGACTCAATCAGGTATACTGATTAGTCAAAAGTGACCAGGTCAGTTCAATTAGGTATCACACAAGTGTTTACCTAAGACGTACAAGTCGATCAGATAAGAAGAATGTCAACCTAAGTTGGTGAATCAAGTGTCGAATAAGTGTACTTGACAACCAATGAGAGCGAGACACGTACGTACGGAACTGACGATGCAGGACAAGGAGGTTCAGAGTCAAACGACTAGAAAGGACAAGTTAGCACGCATTTTGCCATGCCGTCTCTGAGCACATCAAATCAGACCTGCACACCTACCTTATATAGACCGAAATCCGAATTGCTCTCCAACGGCTAGTTCAATTTTGTGCCTATAAATATGGGATCAAACCTTCAAAAATTATACACAAGCTCAAGCTACAAGCAATTTCCGCAAGAACACCAAGATCAAGCAAATATTCTAAATGTTCATCCCATAGGTTCTTAGAAAGAAATCTTATCCTTTAGATTTAGGTTACTCAAATACTAGGATAGATTTTCAGGTGGAAACCATACAAATCTTACCCCAAATCGAGTGTTAGGATAAGTTTTTTTTGCAAGATCTCAAGCTAGGGTTTCTAGTCCTGATTTTTGGGATTGTTGAGTGAGAACTCCGTAAACATCTGATTGTACTATGTTGGACTAACACATAAAACTAAGTCAAGTTGGTTAAGTGAGTGCCCCTACTGATAGGGAAGAGTGGACGTAGGACAAGTTGTTCGAACCATATTTTGAACATGTGGTAGCCATGGTTGATAACAAAACCACAACGATTGAAGAAGAAGCCCTTCATTTGCTTCGACTGGGTCGTCTACAAAAGCTAGTAGGGAATATGCCAGAGAGGGAATTGCCTCAAGAAGTATTGCAGTTTGTGATCAATCTCTGGGAGGGAGAACAAGGAACGCTTGTGTCGCAGTTAAGTTTTGGAACTTATGCGAAGTCAAGAGCAGATCTTGTCTGTACCAGGGAGGTAATCTTTTCCCTTTCTGATATTAATGCTCTTTTTGAATTAAATGATAGAGGAGACATAACAATTACGGATTACGTGCTTAGAACTAACAAGCATATTAAAACAACTAACCTAGGTGATCAGTCTAAATTAATTAATTCCAATACGCAAGAATTTAAATCTAATAAATTAAACAATCCAAAACAAATATCATAAAAGTCTCAAATGAAAACATCAACATTAAACACGGGTTCAGAAATTCTAGGAGTCGGGATAAGGCTACTAACTAAATAAGACTCTCAAAACTGCACGTCTCACGTGTCCAATTTCTCTCCCTAATTGAAAATTGTCATCCATACTGGTTCACACCGCACTCTGATCAGGCATACTTTCATATCACACCTGATCCACAAAAAGTTTTGGAAGTCTATTCACCCCTCCCCTCAAGACTTCCACCCTCACTGAAACCCATTCGGGACCTACAACTTCCAATACTTTTTATGATCAGCGTGTAAACTCAAATAGATGCTGTTAGAGTGCGTGTGAGATCAGTACGATCTGATATCCAACTTACTGACTGCTGTGAAGCAAATCAGTTCGGTGTCTATCAGGTCAACTGATGTGCAGAAGCTAGTTTTAACCCTTGTAGAAAAATTAGTTTTGATAAATCAGATCCCAAATATTCTGAATCAGATCAGATGACAACAGGTCAAACTGATCAGATCAGCTGCTTGGTGCAGAACTGATCTATACTTAGAAAATGCATGCTCAGTTAAATATCAGGTGTGTGTAGAGTGTAAAACAGATAAACAACATATCCGACTTACTGATCTGTATGAACCATATCAATTCGGCGTCTATCAATTTAACTGATGGTGCGGAAGATTAGTTAACCCGTCTGAAAACCAGTTTTCCTCAATAAGATTCCTTAGTTATCTGTTTTAAGATCAGATAACTAAAGTGTCGAGCTGATCAGTTCAGTAGCTTGATGCTAATCTGAACCAGATGGGAATATGCATGCAAATAACAAGTAGTGTGCAGTTGAGTGTAAAGCAAGATAATGCACACAGATTTATAGTGGTTCGGACAACTTGTCCTACGTCCACTGTTCCCTATCAGTAGGGACACCAACTTAACCAACTGGACTTAGTTTAATGTGTTAGTCCAACACAGTAGAACCAACAGATGTTTCACGAGTTCTCACTCAACCGATCCCATAAATCAGATCTAGAAACCCTAGACTGAAATATTGCTATAACAAACTTAACCTAACTTTTGTTTGGGTATAAGATTTGTAATGTTCCAACTGGAATACTATCCTATCTTCTAAATAGCCTAAGGCTGGAGGATAAGTATTCTATGCTAAGAACAATGGGATGAACACTTAAGAGTAAATCTTGAGTTTGTGTTCTTCGTGCGAAAATTTGCTTGAGCTTGAGTTTGATGATAATTTCCGTAACCTTACTATGAAGGTTTGATCCCACATTTATAGGCACAAAATCGAACTAACAGTTGGAGAGCAATTCGAATTTCAGTCTATTTTAGGTAGGTCTGCAGGCTGATTTGACATGCATCAGGGGCGGCATGGCCGAAAGCATGCAAGCTTATACTTTCTAGAAGTTTGACACTGAACCACTTTTCTACAGACTGTCAGTACTCCGTACGTGTGTTGTCGACTCCTTATTGGTTATCAAGTACGATTCACAGTACTTGAATAAGCACAAGGTTGACATTCTTCTTGTCTGAATAGTTTCCTCATACTGGGTAACAATGAAGTAGTTACCTGATGGAGTTGACACAAATCAGTTCGAACACTGATCTGTCTGTCTGATTTAGGTCATCTGATTGTAAGTTGTCTTAGCACAACTTACTGACCTTTTCTTGTTGTCTTCTGATGTAGGTCTTCTGGACGGTCTTCTGTCTTGAAATCTTCTGCTTATCTGCTTCATTCGTCAGATCTTCAGCATATCTGATCTTCAATTTAACTGATCTTCTGATCTTCAAGACTTAACCTATACATATTGAGTTCCCCCTCAATATGTGACCTATCTGTTACATCAGTTGTCTATACATTTTAGCTGGTCATCTTATCTGCTATCTAGATAATCAGTCAGCTAACAGGTCTGACTGGTCCTATTACATTATCTATTTTGGAACTTCCATCGAAACTATAAATTTCCCAACATAAGTCTATTCACCCCTCCCCTCTAGACTTCCACCTTACGACCCATTCATGGACCTTTAAGTGGTATTAGAGCAGTGGTTCTACGGGGATGAAATTTTCTTCCCCCCTTGTATTATAAATAGGGGATGAATTTTTCATCCCCAATGCAATTCCATGTGTTGGAAAAATTAGAAATCCACAAAGGTAGTGCAAAATAATTTTATTTTTCCTTTTTGTTAATTGTTCGTGAGCATTGTACAACTGTATTGTTGAGCAAGGATGAGGGAATACTTGAGAAGGCTCTTTGGGTTTGTTCCTGTGAACGGGTATCCATCTTCTCAACAGTTGTCACTCCAAGAGGTTGGTTCACGTAAACTCCTAGTAATTCCGCATGCGTAGGATTTATGTGGCTTGTTTATATGCATGATTTGTTGTGGATTTATTATTTGAATTAATATAGGATTAATTCATGTTAGTAATAATTGTTAGAATTAAATTTGTATTTAAATATTCACCCCGAATAGATCTGGACAATTAATTCCCCAACAACTGGTATGAGAGCCTCGGTTTTGGGCACTAAATTTTAAATGGTAATTTAATTCATATTTCATTAAATTTGAAATTGGATAGTAGAAGTGCTAGATCTTTTATGCAAGTATCCAATTATCACGGTATTTGATGAATGTTTAATTATGCATGCATATAATTTTGGTTTTTAATTCGATTCGTTCGAATTCGTTTTGCCTCGTGAGAAAATCCACGAGTAGATTAGGATTTGTTTAATTCGTTCAATGTAATAGACTAGTCTAGATCTAGGTTTACTTATTTTTTGTAAATAAATTGTAACCGAATCGGAAACGAACACTGAGACAAAGAATTAAAGATGGGCGACCAAGTGCCCGGACGTACGCAAGCCAAAACACGAAGTGCTAGGCGGTCGCGTACGGGGCTGGCCGAGAGCACTCGGTGCATACGGGTGTGAAGCCTAGGCGTGGCCGAGCGCCGGGCGGAGCTTGGGCCAAGAAGTGTCTTGGGAGCCGCCAGACAAAGCGAAGCAGTATCTTGCACGAGCGAAAGCGCGCGATAGGCATCTGCGGACACCAGTGTCTTGGGGGTCATTTGTTGACGACGACGATAGACGCGTGGATGCGCGTGTCGCGGGGAGTCGGTGGTCGAGCGAACTCGGGCGACGGGGCGGGCGCGTATCCACACCCTGCCGAGTACCATCGAGCAACGTGTTGGGGAATAAGTTGCACAGATCTATTCGGGATGAATATTTAAATACAAATTTAATTCTTATAATTATTTCTAGCATGAATTAATCCTATATTAATTCAAATAATAATTTAACAACATATCATGCATATAATTTATTCACGTAAATCCTACGCATGCGGAATTCTACGAGTTTACATGAACGTACCTCTTGGGATGGCAGTGATCTAGCTGATTAGACTAACCAAAAGAACTTCCCAAGTATTCCCTTAGTCCTTGTTCGACTATCCGGTGGAAGGACACTTGTGAACAATTAACAAAAGAAAATAAATTATGTTGCACCACCTTTGTGGATTTACTAATTTTTCTAGCACATGGAATTATACTTGGGAATGAAAGAGTCATCCCCTATTTATAGCTAGGTGATGGGCAAACTTTTTGGTAGAAAAACAATGTGGGAAAAACTTTTCTTGATCTCCAAGAAATATTGAATATATCTCTTATATTCTTTTTCCCATAATTATAATATTCCACAAAAATCCCACCTCACCAATATTATGGTATTTTCGAAATATGGGGTCCAAGATTCCAAGATTTGGATCTTCTTGAATTTATGAGATATTCTTGTATTTCAAGAAATACATATCTTCCATAATATCTTTTCAAGAAAATCTTTCTTGACCTCTATATTTCAAAATTTTCGAACCAACTCTATGAATAACAAAGTGGGAGTTTTCTTGAATTTATTGAGATAATCTTGTATTCCAAGAATACATATCTTCATTCCATAACAAAATTCAAAGAAAATCTTTCTCCCCTATTATCCATAATTTTAAAAAATAATAGGAAAAATTAAGCAGCAATGTTTATTTTATTTTAATCACCTTTTTCAGTTATTGGACTATATGTTGGGCTACTCAGGGGGCCTTTAGGAGAATTAAGATTGGACCTTCCAATGGATCTTGAATTATCAATATTGAGCCACAATATTATTCAAGCCCATAAATATTAATTAATCCCACTACATAATTAATATTGCACTATCCATCTTAACCCATATTACAGTCAATATGGCTCCCGGTTATTATTTCTCGTGTTTAAGATTATATAGCCCATTAATTAATTCAAGCCACTGAAATAGCTTTCCATTAATTAATATCTTTTATCCTTGGTCAAGGAACGGTTCAACATTATTATCCATACCGGAAACTAATTCCACTTGCAAGATTTGGTATGATAAAGCTTATGAACCTCCCAAGGGGGCAAATCAAACAAGCGTACTTGCACACGATTCTTCGTATTAAATCTTAGCAATCACATGTGACCAATAATATTGCCCAAGATAAAAAGTATTGAATCTCGTTGATTCTCTACCCATGATAAGTCAAAGCAATAGTTACCAATCCAACATGATCCTATTTAAGGAATGAAGATTAAGAAATAACGAACCACTGAGGTCTAATTCTTCCTTGTTCATTTCTGAAGAATTTATCCTCCTGTAGGTCCTATTTAGTGTATCAGTCATGCACTAGTGTAATCTCTTGGTCAAGATAAGCCATTCTGAGCCTTACACTCAACCTTTCATGATGGATTGTTCATTTCCATCTAGGTCGTGAATGGCGTACTTTTAGTTACAAGGGACTGTTAATTTAATCTTTTATGATCTGGTATCACTAAATGAACTACAATGTAACACGTACGATTTATTGAACAGTTATGCAGTAAATATATGTAACATTTGATGATATTTAAAGCATCAGTGATAAACAATTTATTTCAGTAAATAAGTCAGAAATTCTGTTTTGATTATACAAAGTAAAACCATACTTTCCAGTATAATCCCAACAATCTCCCACTTATACTCAAAGTCTGTTTTTAAGTATACTACAACATGTCTCGTGTAGCTGTGACATGTAATGTCACCTACACGAACCTAATAATTTCTCCCACTTATACTCAAAGCAGATTGGCAATGGTCTTGACACCCATTCCTTCCACATGTCTCTCGAATGTATTCAGAGGCAGACCCTTTGTGAATGGATCTGCTAGGTTGTCCTCAGACGATATTTTTGCCACATCTATATCTCCTCTCTTAACGATGTCTCGTATAAGATGGTATTTCCTTTCAATGTGTTTACTGGCTTTGTGGGCTCTTGGTTCCCTTGAATTTGCAACTGCTCCGGCATTGTCACAATAAACAGTGATTCTGCTGGGCAAATTCTTAACCACATCTAAGTCTACTAGGAAGTTCTTGAGCTAAACCGCTTCTTTCGCTGCCTCGCAAGCAGCTACATATTCGGCTTCCATGGTAGAATCTGCAACGCATTTCTGCTTGATGCTTCTCCATGTCACGGCTCCTCCCCCCATGCAAAACACACTATCGGAGGTAGATTTTCTGGAGTCTATGTCTGATTGGAAATCCGAGTCCTTGTAGCCGATGGGGATTGGACTATCTGACTGATAAACCAACATTCTATCCCGAGTCCTTTTCAGATACTTCAGAATGTTTTTAACTGCCGTCCAATGATCTTTCCCCGGGTTACTTTGATATCTTGCCACCATGCCAATGGCAAAGCAGATATCCGGTCTCGTACACAGCATTGCATACATAAGGCTTCCGACAGCAGAAGCATAAGGAATGCTTTCATGTCATCAATCTCCCTTTGCGTCTTAGGGGACATTTTCTTGGATAGATGTATTCCATGTCTGAAAGGTACGAAGCCTTTCTTGGAATCTTGCATGCTGAATCGTTTCAAGACAATGTCTATGTATGAAGCTTGCGATAAGCCTATCATCCTTTTCTTGAGATCTCGAGTGATCTTGATCCCAAGGAAGTGTCCGGCTTTCCCTAAGTCTTTCATATCAAACTATTTTGAAAGCCATGCCCTTACGTCTGATAACACCTTTACATCGTTCCCGATGATCAGAATGTCATCTACGTATAGTACTAAGAATACCAAAGCAGTTCCGACACGCTTTTTATACACACAACTTTCAAACTCATTTTGATCGAAACCATAAGACTTTATAACATGATCAAAACATTGGTTCCAAGCTCTGGATGCCTGTTTGAGTCCGTAAATGGACTTCATGAGCTTACAAACTAGGTGTTCTTTGCCTTTTTCAATGAAGCCTTGGGGTTGTTGCATATAGATCTCTTCATCAAGACTTGCGTTAAGGAAAGCTGTCTTGACATCCATTTGCCAGATTTCAAAGTCAAGATGCGCAGCAATCGATAAGAGAATACGGATGGACTTAAGCATGGCTACGGGCAAAAAAGTTTCCTCATAATCGATCCCTTCTTTCTAAGTATAACCTTTCACCACTAGTCTTGCTTTGAAGGTTTCTACCTTCCCGTCCGGTCCTCTTTTTCTCTTGTACTCCCATTTGCAACCAATGGGTTTGACCCCATTAAGTGGTTCGACTAGCTCCCACACTTTGTTATGAAACATAGAACCCATTTCGGCTTTCATTGTTGTTTGCCAAGAATCTACATCCTTATCTTGGATTGCCTCGTCATATGTCCATGGGTCTGATTCGTCTTGTCCGGAAATCAAGTCCAAGGACTCTCCTATTCCCATGAATCTCTCGGGCTGTCTTACAACCCTCCCACCACGACGAGGTTCCGGTTGTGAAAGTGTATCGTTTGGTATGTCATCTAGTACAGTTGGCATTGAGGTTTGCCCTCTTAGCTCATTTAAGGTAATCTCACTTCTGGGTCTTCTTTCGTTCATATAGTCTTCTTCCAAAAATCTAAAGTGGGTGCTTATGACCACCTTTTGATCTTCGGGACCATAGAACATACACCATTTTGTTCCCTCGGGGTATCCTACAAACAACCTTAATTATGATCGAGGATCCAATTTATCGGCTTCCTTGTCCAACACGTAAGCCGGACACCCCCAAATTCTCATGTGTCTCATACTAGGCTTGCGCCCGGTCCACAATTCTTTGGGAGATTTGGGAATCGATTTGGATGGCACCAAGTTCAGAATGTAAGCTGCTGTTTCCAAGGCATGACCCCAGAACGACTTGGGAAGATCAGCATAACTCATCATAGATCTAACCATTTCCAAAAGAGTTATGTTTCTTCGCTCTGCAACCCCGTTTTGTTGAGGGGTTCCGGGTGCGGTGAGCTGGGATGCAATCCCTTCATCAGATAAGTAGTTCAAAAACTCATCGCTGAGGTATTCGCTTCCATGATCGGATCGTAGAGACTTGATACATTTTTCCCTATGATTCTCTGCTTGAGACTTAAATTCTTTGAATTTCTCAAAGGTCTCAGATTTATGCTTCATAAGGAAAATATAACCGTACCTTGAGTAATCATCAATAAAAGTGACAAAATACTCATAACCTCCTCTTGCTTTGGTTGACATTGGACCACATACATCTGTGTGAACGATCTCTAACACTTCTTTGGCTCTATTTCCCTTGGATCCAAATACCCTCTTGGTCATTTTACCCTCCAAACATGATTCGCAGGTTGGAATTGGTTCAACTTGGAGAAACTCCAGTGAACCGTCTTTCACCAACCATTGGATCCTCTTTGGATTTATATGACCCAATCTTAGATGCCAAAGAAGTGTCTCGTTCATGTCTGATGAAAGTTTTCTTTTCTCGGAAACAGTTGATGTGTTATAGGATGCATTTCGTGAGTGGTGTGCACAGTTAATTGTATAGAGATTATTCGACAACGTTCCATGACAGATAAATTTATCAAAAAGAGAAATGGTAACAACTTTATTAAAAGTAACCGAATATCCATCATGAAAAAGTTCAGAAACTGAAATCAAATTCTTTTTAAAACTTGGAACGTAAAGAACATCTCTTATAATTAAAACTCTGCCTTCAAAAGACAGGTGCACTTCTCCCACTGCTTCAGCTGCCCCTCTCGTAGCATCGCCCAGTGTCATGAGGATCTCACTCCCACTAAGTTGGAGGGTCCGCTTGAACTCCTGTAATGTGAAATAAACATGATCAGTGGATCCCGTATCCACCACCCATAAATGGGAGGCTTACGCCGCTAAACAAGTTTCAACAACTAGTGCGTGAGAATTACCTTTCTTTCCATTCCTTTTGGGATTGGAACAGGCTGACCTCGATTGTCCTACTCTCCCGCTCTCCAAAACTTTCCTCATGCTTGATTCCATGCTGTTATTTGATGTTGAGTCTGCTTGGTTCAACTTTCTTCTTTTTTCATCATCCTTATCACCACTTGACCTAGGATAAAAAGAAGATTTCTGTTTTCCCAAGTTCTTTTACTCGCGCTCCCTTTCCCTTTCAACCAAAGTGAGAGCATTTACAAGATCATCCACTGTAAAATCTAGATCTTCCATTAAATACTCAAGATAGTGGTGATTATAGCTCTTTCGTAAGGATTGGAGAATGAAATCAATCTTAGTCTTGAAATCACATTTTTCTCCGAGGATCTCAAGTTCCTCAAACAGCAACATAACCCTAAGGACGTGCTGCGTTGCAGTCATCCCTTTTTTCCATTTTTAATTCAGCAATTTCTTGCTTCACACTTTGGATTGCCATATGGGTCTGATGTGCAAACATCGCTTCGAGATTCTGTAAGATGTCTGCAGCTGACTCATATTCTTGATGAAGGTGTCTCAAAGCATCTGACAGGTGTGCCAGAATTGTATCCTTCATCAATTCATTTGCCAGCTCCCATTCACCATAAATCATCTCATCCCATATTCCGGCGTCCTTAGTTGGTTTTTTGGTTTTGGTGTATCAAGTACCCATTTTGAAGGTGATGCGGTTAGGACAGGTTTTAATTTGTATTTCCAATCAAAATAGTTTTCACCAGTAAGCAAATTGTCTTTAAGTATATTGGACAGTGGATTAGAAGGTTGCGACATGATGAACTGAAATAAACAATAATATGCATAAGCACAAATATATCACAAGGTTCGATCACATGCATCATATTAAAATCTCAAAAAAAATATGAACATGCATCAGCCAACATCTCAAAACAGTTTAAATAAGCCACGTGGGGTGGGTCATTATTTAAACGCATTCAAGCATGTTACAAACAAGAACAGTTACAAACCTTTAATATCCAGATTAATAGTTGGCTCCCATTTGACCAATATAAAATTGACAGGGACTTCGGGGAAGTATCTGCATATCAATTTTATACCTAAGTAATAACCATGATTAAATACAGGATTATTATTTTGTATTGAACGAGCCTCGTGGGGAGGGTCATTGTCGCCAACTAATAATAACCCACAATCATCCATTTGGAATTCATTCATGTGAAAGCTATCTTTTGACCGTCCCGTGGGGCGAATTTCTCCAAAAGAATTCACAAATAAATAAATCATGGAGGTCAAAATTAATTCAATTTTATTATCCGGAATAAAATTGTCAATTAATTATTTAAACATACTTAGTAATTTTGAAGGTGAGATTTTTCATTGGGCAACTCTCATGCAAACACATTTAAACAAATTAAATAAAGCATAAGATAGCACAATAATAAATCAAGCAAAAAAAAAAAAAAAAACATATTGGGCACAAAATATCCAATTGTCATGGTTTGATTTTTCTTGGCTTGATCTTGAAGAAACACCGTCTTGAATTTCTCCCACTCTATCGTCTCAAAAAAAATACTCCATCTCGAAACGCCACGCCAAGTAGCTCGCAATGGGATGCACCCCAAGATCGTGCCGGCAACTTGCCAAGTTCAAAGTTCTCGGTTTTGCGGTATGGCTCGGCAGGCATCGCCGACCCCTCACCTCGACTGCGCTAAGCAGAGCTTCGGTGGTACTTTTCGCAGCGATAGCGTGTACGGGCGCATCCGTCCACGCATTCGCCGACCTTCGCCTCGCCAGGTACTTTCAGACCCAAGACGTCCCATACCCAGCATCATCCGCCTCCGTCCGCTGCCCGCTCCGCAAGACGGGTGCGTCGTCGCTTTACCCCGCCCGTCGCGCGTGGTCTCGATCTCGCGTAGTAATCGCCCTTGCCTCGCCAGTGCCGTCGTGCTGCTTTCAAGGCTTCGAAATGCGCGTGCCTCCCTTGGCACGTTTCGCGCGATGCACGCCTCCTACGCCTGGTTTATGGATTTTGTCCTTTAATTCTTCGTCTCCGTCCTCATTTTCGATCTGGTTACAATTTATTTACAAAAAATAAATAAACCTAGATCTAGACTAGTCTATTACATTGATCAAATCAAACAAATCCTAATCTACGCGTGGATTTTCTCACGAGGCAAAACGAATCCGAACGAATCGAATTAAAAACCACAATTTATATGCATGCATAAATAAACACATTAAATTCCATGACAATTGGATACCTGCAAAACAGATCTAGCAATTCTACTATCCAATTTCAAATTTAATGTCAGCGAATTAAATTACAATTTAAAAAATTCAGAGCCCAAAACCGTGGCTCTTATACTAGTTGTTGGGGAATAAGTTGCACAGATCTATTCGGGATGAATATTTAAATACAAATTTAATTCTTATAATTATTACTAGCATGAATTAATCCTATATTAATTCAAATAATAATTTAACAACATATCATGCATATAATTTATTCACGTAAATCCTACGCATGCGGAATTCTACGAGTTTACGTGAACATACCTCTTGGGATAACAGTGATCTGGCTGATTAGACTAACCAAAAGAACTTCTCAAGTATTCCCTTAGTCCTTGTTCGACTATCCGGTGGAAGGACACTTGTGAACAATTAACAAAAGGAAAATAAATTATGTTGCACCACCTTTGTGGATTTACTAATTTTTCCAGCACATGAAATTATACTTGGGAATGAAAGAGTCATCCCCTATTTATAGCTAAGTGATGGGCGAACTTTTTGGTAGAAAAACAATGTGGGAAAAACTTTTCTTGATCTCCAAGAAATCTTGAATATATCTCTTATATTCTTTTTTCCATAATTATAATATTCCACAAAAATCCCACCTCACCAATTTTATGGTATTTTCGAAATATGGGGTCTAAGATTCCAAGATTTGGATCTTCTTGAATTTATGAGATATTCTTGTATTTCAAGAAATACATATCTTCCATAATATCTTTTCAAGAAAATCTTTCTTGCCCTCTATATTTCAAAATTTTCGAACCAACCCTATGAATAACCAAGTGGGAGATTTCTTGAATTTAATGAGATAATCTTGTATTCCAAGAATACATATCTTCATTCCATAAAAAAATTCAAAGAAAATCTTTCTCCCCTCTTATCCATAATTTTCGAAAATAATAGGAAAAATTAAGCAACAATATTTATTTTATTTTAATCACCTTTTTCAGTTATTGGACTATATGTTGGGCTACTCAGGGGGCCTTTAGGAGAATTAAGATTGGACCTTCCAATGGATCTTGAATTATCAATATTGAGCCACAATATTATTCAAGCCCATAAATATTAATTAATCTCACTACATAATTAATATTGCACTATCTATCTTAACCCATATTACAGTCAATATGGCTCCCGGTTATTATTTCTCGTGTTTAAGATTATCTAGCCCATTAATTAATTCAAGCCACTGAAATAGCTTTCCATTAATTAATATCTTTTATCCTTGGTCAAGTAACGGTTCAACATTATTATCCATACCGTAAACTAATTCCACTTGCAAGAGTTGGTATGATAAAGCTTATGAACCTCCTAAGGGGGCAAATCAAACAAGCGTACTTGCACAGGATTCTTCGTATTAAATCTTAGCAATCACATGTGACCAATAATATTGCCCAAGATAAAAAGTATTGAATCTCGTTGATTCTCTACCCATGATAAGTCAAAGCAATAGTTACCAATCCCACGTGATCCTATTTAAGGAACGAAGATTAAGAAATAACGAACCACTGAGGTCTAATTCTTCCTTGTTCAGTTCTGAAGAATTTATCCTCCTGTAGGTCCTATTCAGTGCATCAGTCATGCACTATTGTAATCTCTTGGTCAAGACAAGCCAATCTGAGCCTTACACTTCAACCTTTCACGATGGATTGTTCATTTCCATCTAGGTCGTGAATGGCGTACTTTTAGTTACAAGGGACTGTTAATTTAATCTTCTGTGATTTGGTATCACTAAATTAACTACAATGTAACACGTACGATTTATTGAACAATTATGCAGTAAATATATGTAACATTCGATGATATTTAAAGCATCGGTGATAAATAATTTATTTCAGTAAATAAGTCCGAAATTCAGTTTTGATTATACAAAGTAAAAGCATACTTTCCAGTATAATCCCAACACAACGGGTGCGGGATGGCTGGTCCGGACGTGGTCGTGTACCTAGGCGCACGCGGATACGTGTTCCGGCCCGTGAGCTACCCGTTGCCGGACGTCGTCTCGAATCTAGATGGAGGATGTTTTAAAGAATTTGTTGTGGTCGAGTGGGAGCTTTTCGAGACGAACGGTGAAGGCTATGAAGATGATTTCTCAAGATCAAGACATGACAAAAATTAACAGTGACAATTGGATATATGTGCCCAATGTGTTTAATTTTTTGTTTTGATGTTTGCTTTATTTTTCGTGCTTATTTAATTTATTTGAATGTGTGATGCATGAGATTTTTTTTTTTAAATCTCACTTTCAAAAATTACTAAGTATCCTTAAAATAATTAATTGACAATTTTATTCCAGATAATATAATTGAATTAATTTTGACCTCCATGATTTATTTATTTGTGAATTCTTTTGGAGAAATTCCCCCCACGGGACGGCCAAAAGATAGCTTTCACATGAATAAATTTCATAGGATGATTGTGAATTATTATTAGTGACGACGATGACCCTCCCCACGAGACTCGTTCAAAACGAAATAATAATTATGTATTTATTCATGGTTATTACTTAGGTATAAAATTGATATGCATATACTTCCTCGAAGTCCCTGTCAATTTGATCTTGGTCAAATGGGTGTAACACCTCAAAAATTTCAAGCCAGTTATATTTTTTTAAAACTTCCCTAAGAAATTTTCAATTACTTTTAAAATTCAAGTTTATCTTTCAATATTTACAAAATATATTTTTATTAAGATCCCAAAATTTCTTCCAATTTTATCTCATATCTTTATAAATTTTACAAGAGATTTGTTTTAATATTTATCTCCACGAAATTCTTATGCTATTTCATAAGTACAATTCGTAAATTCAAAATTTAAATTAATTATTAATTTTAAAATAATATTCCCAGCATTTATCTTTTCTTTCCAAGTAAAAGGCTGTACACCATATTTATAAAATTATTTCAAAACCAACGCCAACAAGAATTTGGATACAAAATTGGCACATTTATTTTATTATAATTATATTTAAAAATCTAAGCATCTTTTTTCCTTATTTTGTGTAACAAATTTTTTAAAAGATATGTATTCAAAACTCTTTTCTAAGCGGCCAACGTCCAAATCTTGGATGCAATTCGGCATCTCTATTTTTATTATTAAATTAAGTTTATTCATTTAGTTATTAAACTTTATAAAGAGATATATTTAAAGTTTTATCTCTATCTACATGAATCAGATCTCAAAATTTTCATGAGATATTCAAAACCCTAATTTCATTAGGAAATATATTTTCTTCCCTATAAATAAAGGTCTCTTTATGTTAAATCAAAACACACAGAAAAATATTATTTCATACTTTTCAAAACTTCATAGCTTTTTCACAACAAAGAATAAAATAATTTCGTTGCATGCATATGCATCCACGACATGAATTTAAGGTGTGGTTTCTTTATCTTTATTAAATATTTCATATGAATAAATTGTTTATGTGCAATATAATATGACATGATGTATTTGATAAATTAATTACTTGAGCGTGATTTGATGATATAAAATTATAAGATTATTGTAAAAAGAAAGTTATGAAAGGCCAGGGGCTGCAAAGAGGCCCGGGACTGCAAAGAGGTCCTCAGGGAACCCAGTAAGATTGCAAAGAGGTCTTTGGGGGAACTGTCGTGCACATGGTTCGGGACTGCAAAGAGGTCTTCGGGAGACCCAGTGGGATTGCAAAGAGATCCTTGGGGAAACCATTAAGCATAATTTAAAAAGTGTCCATAATTATGATGAAAAGCTTTATGTGATAATTTGTAATTGACATGATTAATTGTGGATGAACACTTTATTTGTATGATATATTTAATCTTGATAAGGTAACCTCACTGAGCTAGTGGTTTTGCTCATACCATACTTTTAACATTTTACAGATTAAGAAGGAGTGCGGTGGAGGGACGGTTAATGTATCTTGAGGAAAATTATTTTCATGTTGATTTATTAGTATTAGCATTTAAATTTAAATTGTATTTTAAATCTTAGTCACATCTCTTTTAGAAAAACTTTGAATCTTTGAGTGAAAATTTATTTCTTTCCGCTTTAAATTTTTATAAAATTTATGCATATTTGGCCTACGAAAATCGGGATGTGACAAGTGGGAGCCAACTATTAATTTGGACATTAAAGGTTTGTAACTGTTCTTGTTTGTAACCAGCTTGAATGTGTTTAAATAATGACTTACCCCACGTGGCTTATTTAAACTGTTTTGAGATGTTGGCTGATGCATGTTCATATTTTTTTTGAGATTTTAATATGTGATTTTATTTGTGTTAATCTGGATATTGACAGAAAATGTATGTTTATTTTCAGTCTTAGTATGTCGCAACCTTTTAATCCACTGTTTAATATACTTTAAGGCAATAGCGTTGCATAGGAAATGTTGGGATATTTTAGTTTTGATAATTTATGCCAAAACATTATTAACTTGTGTTATTCAAGCTAATTTACAGATAACAAGTTAAGGGGGAACGAAAGAACAAATTGAGGGGGAACTCACGAAATCAGAAGAAGATGATCGAGATCAGACGAGGCTGCAGACGAGAATGATCGAGATCAGATGAGTCAGATGAGTTCCGGAATCAACTGATGAGTTGTGCAAATCAGATGTGAAGAAAAAGCTAAAGCTTACAAATCAGAAGAGAAGGTTGCAGATCAGAAGATGAGCAAAAGAGACTGATCAAGATCAGACGTGATCGAGATCAGATATGAAGATGAGCAGATGAGATTGATCGAGATCAGACGTGATCGAGATTAGATATGATAAACTGATATGCTAACCTAATGCAGATGACCTGATGCTATCCAGAGATGATCCTGAAGACATGTTGATCTCGATCGGTGAGCCGATCGATCAAAAAGAAGAAATCGATAGCTTTGAGTCAAGTAACTCGAGGGTCGATAATCTTCAACTCAGAGAACTCAACTCAAGAAGCTTCGAGTGTCAAGATGCCCGATCGTATAAGGTCCGGCCAAGAGAAGTATCTTTGAATCAAGAACCCGGACTCAAAAGAAGTTATTGAACAACCTAAAGGCTCGAGAGAATCAAGATCCCGAGACTCGTAAGATCCTCAAGAATATAGTCGTTAGAGACTTAGAAGAAACTGAAGAATATAGCCGTTAGATTCAGCTTACGTGGACCAATGAGAGGAAGACGACAAGCCTGAAAAGCTGGAAAAAGATACAGAGTAGTAAGGATTTGAATGTGATTCTCTCCAACGGTAACATTCAAATCCACACTATAAATACAAGTTCTTCCTTCATTATCAAGAGTGGATGAATGTGGAAGAGTATGGAGAATGTAGCAAACGATGCTTTCTGAGCTAAGAAGATATGGGTTCCAAAGAGCTTCCTACCAATGTCGTGTGCCAGATGATGCGAGTCCTGAAATATGGCCTGATCGTAGCACGGCTAAGGCACGTTCAACAGGAATTGTGCTCCCAATCCTATATACTCAAACATTCCCACCATAGAACACAGAGCTAGAAATACACGCATATATTCAAGAGTGTTCTACCCTAGATCTAAGCACAAATGCTATATCCTAAGCTTAGAGAGATTTTCCCATCCTTATCATCGAGGCTAAACAAATGTAAGGGAAAATCTCAACCTAGTTGGAAACCAAACAAATCTTTACCCAAACTCAAAGTTAGGTTAAGATTGTTAGGTTAGTGTGAACTCGGTAAACATCTATCGGCAATCCCGTGAGGAGATAAAGTCCGCTTGAGTGTGAACTCGGTAAAACATCTATCGGCAATCCCGTAAGGGAGATAAAGTCCGGCTTGAGTGTGAAACTCGGTAAACATCTATCGGCCCCGTCCCGATAAGTCCCGCTGAGTGCGAACTCGGTATAAGTCCCATCCCGGTTAAGTCCCACGGTTAAGTTCGGTTAAGGTGCCCCTGTGTTAAGGGAAGAGTGGATGTAGGACGGGTTTCATCCGAACCACTATAAAATATCGTGTGTTCTTTACTGCTTTATGTTTATACTTGTCATATGCATTCAGTTACAAGCAAAACAACACACATGTTCTTAAAAGCGAAAAATTTGGTATCACCATTCCCTCACCCCTGTTTTATATGCATCATGTCATGTTTCGCTTCCGCACGCACGCAAAATCGGTTTTAATCGGGACCTCATAGGAAACTATGTCGATTGGAAATTATATATTGTCTTGACCCCGAATCGAATTAAGTTCGTCCTTGAAAAGCCTAGACTCGTTAAGACTACGAATGTGAGGAAAATAAGGAATATCATACGCAGTGGTTAAAATCCAATGAAATGGATAAGTGTATCATCTTGACTTCAACGTCAGAATGTGTTGAGTCATCGACTCCAGGACTTGGAAACCATTGCAGCTATTATGATAAATCTAAACGAATTCTTCGCTCACCAGAATTGTAAAACGAGTCAGATAGCCATACGAAATTTGTTCTCGTAAAGAATGGCATTAAGAGGTGTCAAGAAAAAGACCAACAAACTAAAATGCTTAATTACATCTAAGAAGACATTGGAGGTCAGCCTGTAGGTCCCGAACGGGTTTTAGTGAGGGTTGAAGTGTAGAGGGGAGGGGTGAATAGACTTCAAAAACTTTTTAGTGGACCAGATGTGATTTGCACGTATGTATGATCAGAGTGCGATGTAGATCAGTTTGAACTAATATCCAACTTACAGATCTGACAGGCAGATCAGTTCGACGTCTATCAGTTTAACTGGTGGTGCGGAAGATTAGTTAACCCGTGTGAAAACCAATTTTACTCAAATAAAGATTCTGACCAATCTGTTTGAATCAGATAACTAAAGTGTTAAACTGATCAGATCAGTAGCTTGATGCTTATCTGATCCTGGTACATAATATGCATGCAGATAACAAGAGTAGTTTGCAAGTATGTGTAAAGCAGATTAAAGACACACAGATTTATAGTGGTTCGGACAACTTATCATACGTCCACTCTTCCCTATCAGCAAGGGTACCAACTTAACCAACTGGACTTAGTTTAATGTGTTAGTCCAACACAGTACAACCAAAAGATATTTAACGAGTTCTCACTCAACCAATCCCAGAAATCTAATCTAGAAACCCTAGATAGAAATTCTGCTGTAACAAACTTAACTTAACAGTGTTTGGGTATAAGATTTGTTTTGTTCCAACTGGAATACTATCCTATCTTCTAAGTAGCCTAAAGTTAGAGGATAAGTATTCTGGCTAAGAACTAAGGGATGAACACTTAAGAATAAATCTTCGATTTGGTGTTCTTTGTGCGCAAATTGCTTGTGCGTGAGCTTGATGATAATTTCCGTAACCTTACTGTGAAGGTTTGATCCTTTATTTATAGGCACGAAATGGAACTAGCCGTTGGAGAGCAATTCGAATTTCGGTCTATTTTAGGTAGGTCTGCAGACGGATTTGACGTGCTTCAGGGGCAGCATGGCCGAAAGCATGCATGCTTGTCCTTTCTAACCGTTGACACTGAACCACCATTCTGCAGACTGTCAGTACTCCGTACGTGCGCTTTCATCTTCTCATTGGCTATCAAGTACGATTCGCAGTACTTAAATAATCTACAAGGTTGACATTCTTCTTGTCAGAAAACATTCCTCGTACTGGATAACACAAAAGTAGTTATCTGATGGAGCTGATATAGATCAGTTGTCCACTGATCTGTCTACCTGATTTAGGTCTTCTGCTCGTATGTTGTTTTAGCAGAACTTACTGACCTTTCCTTGTAGTCATCTGATGTAGGTCGTCTGGTCTTGATGTCTTTAGTCTTGACTTGCCTGCTTCTTGTTGATCAGTTCTTCAATATCTCTGATCTTCATGACTTATCTGATTCTCATCTTATTTTGTTTCAATCACTAGATCTTCATCATCTGATCTTCGAGTTAGCTAATCTTCTGATCTTCAAGACTTAACCTGTACATATTGAGTTCCCCCTCAATATATGACCTATCTGTTACTTCAGCTGTCTATACACTTCAGCTGGTCATCGTATCTGCTATCTATATCATCAGTCAGCTAACAGGTCTGACTGGTCCTATTACATTATCTGTTTTGGAACTTCCATCGAAACTATAAATTTCCCAACAATTTCCCCCTTTTTGATGGAACCAAAACAGTCAATCAGAAAAACAAATAACTAAAAGTAAACACCAGATAACAGTATATAGTTCAGAAGACAATGAGAGGTTGTCTTAGAATCAGAAAAAGGATAGGATATTTTATTAGAATTGATGCATGATTACATTGTACAGCAAAAAATACCTATCGTCTGATCCTAATTGTCTTCTGATATTCTTTAAGAGCGATACTAAAATTTCTAAAGATCTGGAGGAATGCCAAACACTTTGTACATCCTTCCCATCAAGGCAGCCAAGCGATCCTTTTCTATGATTCCACCCAACTTGGCGAAATCATAATATAACTTCTTAAATCGCACATGATCAAGTGATTTGTCTTCACGGAGAGGTAGAGTGATGATCTCGAATGGAGGTGCCTCAGGGATCAGTCCCATATTTTCTCCTTCATTCATAGCAATATCATACATTTGAGGATCCTTTAATTCAGGCCAATTCCCGAACTCAGCATTGAGTTCCCCCTGATCAGATGAGATAGGAATCTTCTCCTGCACATAGACATCAATCAACCACTCTCCTCTGATTATGTCCCATTCCGACAGTAAATCCTTCATCAGGCAGAGAATGTCTTTAATTGGGGCATTCGAGGCTTTCTCCTTCCAGGTAACATCCTTCTCTACCACAGACTTCTTCTTCTGCCTTCGGATATATCTTGTATGAAGGCCTTTGCTGTCCTCCAACTTCTTCTTCCTTTCAGCTGCTTCAATCACAGATCTTCTAGCCTTCCTCTCTTCCTCCTCAGCTATAGACAGCTGAGTCCTTGATCGGGTCTGCCTCGGAGGTTGAGATACTCCAACAGTTTGTTTACCTCTCCTCCTCGCCTTCAGCTGAGCCTCTGCCTCAACAGCTTCTTCCTCAGCTAGCTTCTTCACTAATTCAAGACTCTTGGATTGATCTTCTGCCTCAAGTCTTGTCTGAAGAGAAGAACAGAAGTCTTTTATCTTGTCCACTCTCTGGACCACATCAGATAAAGCAGTTTTCTGTTCAGAGAGATTCTTGGCTTGAGCTGAGAGAGCTTCTCCATGTTGTCCAACTGTTTGATAGAGTTCCACCAGTTCGGTGTCAAGTATGCTCTCAGTTGGTATCACTTTTTCTGGCATGGCAGTCGGAGCTGGTGCAGAAGGAGCACGTCCAGATGATGGCATAGAAGGTATCATCTGCATCTACATCTGTTTTTCCTTCTCCTCTTCCCCCTTTTTGGTTGCATCAAAGAGGGTAGATAGGCGTGCATTCAAAGAAAGGAACTGCTGTCTCAGTTCATCTTTCACCTCCTCGATTGCCAATGGAGTGATCTGCACCGTGGAAGAGGTGGGTTCAGGCCTAAGTAGTCTATTCAGCACTTCCCCAACCATTTTCCCAGCACTCTTAATAGCAGCATCGAACCTTTTCCAGCCCAAGTCGATGGAAGAGTCTGTTTTCTCCAAAGAAGTCCAAACACTTTCAACGAGTGTTATCAAGTCAGACAACATGGACGCCTGTAAATTTATCTTCTCAGCAACTGGATCAGTACATCTTATTACTGATTCGGTGATAGAGTCATGGAGATGTAAAATCTTGTTCACCGTCAGCTGTCTTTCTGCTTCCACCAGAGCCTGCTGCTCTTCTCTAAACTTGGTCATCAGATCAGTTGTCAGGTTTGCAAATTTTGCCTCAATTGATGACATTACCCTATCTTGAATCTTAGATGAAAACTGCTCAATGGTTTTGTCATCAATGAAAACTGTCTGGCCAGATGTTGAAGCCTCCCCAGGTTGGGTCAGATCTGCAGCACCCACGCCTGGATCATCGGCAGCTCGCTCAGCTTCCTCCTCTGGCTGACCAATTCCTTCATCCTCCTGTACCAACCTATCTTCATCATGAGCAACCCCAAAATGTTCAAAGATAATACATCTGATATCGTCATCAGATGCCAACTCAACAACACATTCAATACCCGCCATCTCAAGACATCTTCCTTCCAAGTCAACAAAATAATCAGATCCCAGTGGTTCCATAAGAATTAGAAATTTTTCTATGATTTTCAATCTAATATCTCTCCAGAAGACAATTTCTTCCACCTTTTGCTGAATCCCTGGGTGGTTAACCAAATCCAGACAAATGTGTAATAGATAAGTCTTTATCTGTTGCTTTAAGATATAGATTAGCGGTTCTTCTTCTTCAGGGGATCCCAGCTGGATCTTCTTGTTGAATGGATTGTGAGAGATGGAGACAAACTATTCAGCTGTGTTCACAGGTTCCTCCCCAGCTGGTTCTGCGGTCTGAACATTGGACGTTTGCCGTTTTGACTCGGGTTCGGGACGAGGTAAAGTTGGGACTATCTCACGAACTGGTGAAGGTATCATCTGGTCGGGAGAGGGGGACATGGATTGTGGTGAAGGTGATTTTGAAGTGGGAGTGGGTGATCTCTCTTCCTGAAAATTGTGCTGAGGGGCATAGAATCAGACGGTGATTCTTCCCTTGACGGTTCAGCAACAGCTACCTTCTCTGCTCCACCCTCGTCTGTTCCTTCAACCATCAGCTCTTCCTAGACTACCTCTCTTCTTGCACTGGTAGTCTTCTCAGAACTGGCACCAACCTCCACATCTGATTCTACTTGAATCAACTCACTCTCCTTCCCTGCTGACTCAAACACAACTTCTTCTGAGATCGGCACAGATGGCTCCACAGGTGCCTTAGGCAAAATGAAAGTTATCTTCTTCTGCCTCTTCTCTGATATTTCTGGTTTCTTGGCCAGAGCCTTTCGTTTCATGGGCTTGGGAGCAGCTTGTGTCTCAGACTGAACCGAAGAAGTGGTAACCTTTGCCGTCCTGGCTTCTCCTCTTGGTTTGGGGGCATAAGGAGTAAGATCCTCATCCGATTGTCCTGGGAGTGCTTCATCTTTCAGAAGGATGGCCTTCTGCCTAGCCAGATAGATCTTCATTCCTTCTTCTTTCCATTCAAAGTTCGAGGGAAGCTTGTCCGCAATCAGAATGGAGATCTTGTGAATATACGAACACTTGGAGGTCAGAATGACATTGTTGATATCATCCATACCAAACCTCTTAACCTCCTTGATGATCCGTCCCTTGATCAATCCTAACCAGTCCAGATTATCAGCCTTGTTGATAATAGCAGCCATAACGTTCATCTTCGCAGTGGTTAATGCATCTAAATTGTCACTGATGCAGATAATCACTTTGGACACGATTTTGAACAATAACCTGTACTTCCTTCTCAGATAAGGTGCTTTTACATTGAATAACTGATCATTGTTTGCCGGTCTCAAGAGTAAATCTTTCAAATAAGTGTTCTCTTCTATCCCCGTTGAGAAAGAGGTTGTATCTATGCTCCCAGATCTGAGACCGAAGATTCTTTAGAAATCCTCATTAGTAATCATGATATTAAAACCTCCGGCTGTTGATTTAAGAGCACCCTCATCTGTTTCTTCAAGGTTATAGAGGAACTCCAAAGCTTTATAAGTGTGAACTATCTCCAGATGTCGATAGCACAGCTGTTCAAGATCAACAACCCAGAGACATTCCAATATCTCCTTGGATTCGGCATCATTTGTTGTAGTGAAGATGACATATTTCTCATCAATGATATCTTTCTTCATTGATAAGAAATTGCACATCTTCTTTCCCTGTCCAGATTTTGCCAATAATTGTGCCATTTTCTGCATATTATGAATCATGAAGATGAGTTTGGATATTTAGTATGAATATTATACTATCAGTCAATCCAAGAGCTCAATCATTTGAACTATTGCACAAATTATTACATAAACCACTTTATTTTGATTATGAGTATTTAATTCCAGAAACTAACATGAATGTGTTCCCAAGAAACATGTATCTTCAAAAGAAGTCATATTATGTAACACAATGCATATGAACATATTCGGCATAATCTTAGAACAGTGAAAAGCAAATATAAGTAAAAAAGCAAACACTTTGAAATTTACCAAAAATCGATTTGTAAAGTTTGAAAATCTTTCGTTAATCGATTCGTAAGATTTTTAAACAGATTGAAGTGAATTTGCTCTGTGAATATGAGAGTGTTTTGAAAATGAAAGATTTATTTTAAGACTAGTGTTAGGGTTTAAATAGTAGGAGGAAAAAACATTTTGCACACGTTTCCACAAATACTTGAGTATACGGTTTTCAAAAGTAGCGGCTTAGATTAAGCGGCCGTAAAGTGAAAAGAATCGTGTGGTTGGAAATAAATACGAAATGTATTTGGATGTGAAAAATACGCATTAAAAGCCATTATACACAAACCCCACGTCCACATTTAATGTTTGCAGTGCTTGCGTCATAAAGCGGCTTGAACATTAATTATTGCAGAAAAGAGATAAGATCAGATAAATGTAAATAGAGAATGTATCTGACTGGTTGATGTTGTAATCAACCAGTTACCACTCGTATCTGATCAAACTCTTCTGATTAGTTGATCTTACTGTGTAGTCTATACCTTATAAAATTTTCCCAACAATGTTTTCATCCCTTAGATCAGATTCCTTTTGACCCAATAATCCTTAATCAGTTGAAGTTTCCCCTTCACTTGACATTCCTCTCTAATCAGTTCATTACTGATCCTTTCTGATCAGATGAAGTTCCCCCTTCATCTGATTGTCCTATCTTGTCAGTCCCTTAACCAACTGGTGTTGGAGATTAATCCGCCAAAGTAGTGTGGTGCTTCGTCTCCTAAGTCCAGTAGGCCTAGCTCATTACATAGTTCTCTAAATCTGACCTCAGCTAGGGGCTTGGTTAAGATGTCAGCTCTTTGCTTATCAGTATAGATCTTTTCCATTCTGATGTTCTTCTTCTATGCATGGTCTCAGATAAAGTGATGTCTGATGTCCACATGCTTACATCTTGTGTTCAGAACTTGGTTCTGAGTGATAGCAATCGCACTATTACTGTCACAGAAGATAGGCACATTAGTAGCAACTATGTTGTAATCCCTCAGCTGCTGACAAAGCCAGAGCAGTTGGGAGCAACAACTACCAGCATCCATGTATTCTGCTTCAGTAGCAGATGTGGCAACATATGTTTGCTTCTTAGAAAACCAAGAGACTAGCTTACTTCTCAAATGGCTTCCAGACGAGCGACTGGTGCAAAGATTTCATCATAATCAATCCCTTCTGATTGTGAATATCCCTTAACAACAAGTCTTGCCTTATTTCTGGTTATTACTTTGTGCTCATCCTTCTTGTTCTTGAATACCCACTTAGTGCCAATCACATCTTGGTGAGTTGGTCTGTCTACAAGTTCCCAAACTTGATTCCTCTCAAACTGCTCTAATTCTTTTTGCATAGCCAAAATCCAACTTGCATCAGATAGAGCCTCTTCAACAGTGAGTGGTTCCTTCAAAAACATATAACAACAATACATTGCACTTTCTCCAATCTGATGTCTAGTTTTGACTCTATTAGACGGGTCTCTGTTGGGAGATGAATTTAATAAAGAAGTTTTGATTAGATCCCAAAAACTCTGAGTATGACATGTTCAGGATAATCTCGATAGACTGAGTCAGGATTCAGTATAGATTATTCAGAAAGTTATCTGCACCATGTATAGTCAGCAGATATAGATCGTGTTAAATTTCAAGGCAATCAAGACTCAAGAAGTCGTCAAGACACCAAAACTCAAGATTTCATCAAGACACTAAAGACTCAAGAAAGTCAGCCGAAGACATCAAGACTCAAGATGTCACTAAAGACACTGAAGACCTTGTAGTTACTGAAGACTAAGTAAGATACTGAATACTCAGTATAACCTGAATGTTCAGAGGCACTGAATAATATCTATCTGAAGACTACAAAATTGTGAAAAATGCAAATATTCAGAAAAGTAGAAAGGTTAGTAAACTACAGAGGTAGTCAGAAAGCCTTAGGAAGTGATTAGTGAATTTCTCTGAAAAGATCGGGAGAGTGGACGTAGGAGCTTGAGTCTCCGAACCACTATAATCTGGCCGTTGTTCTTTGCTTTCTGTTTTGCTTGATTTATCTGTTGCATTACTTTGTCTTGAAAGCATATTTTCACTGATATTTCAGTTGGAATCAATCCACTGAAAGTTGCATATAAATTGAATCACAGACTAATCACTATTCCATTAAAGGAAGGTTTTTTAAAAAAAGCTTAAAACGAGTATAAACTAAGGGCCAACCATTCCAAGACATCCGAGTAGCTAGAACAGATAGTTACCAAACCCGAACTTACTCTTCCGAGGGTTCAAGAAGTTAGTTATCCATCCAAGCAACTCGGGATCTCTAAAAACTCGGACTCATTGGGATTATCTCGAGGTATCCGAAAGCGACTTCGATCACTGTCTCAGATAGACTTTGACTCAGAGCGATTTGTGCTTCTCAGGACCAAATCATCAGGACAACCTGACCCAAGCTGACCTCAGTAAGAAAAGTTTTAAAAACACTGAACACGTGTATTCCCCCCCATACACGTGTAAGACTCGTTTGCACCGGGACCAACAAGTGGTATCAGAGCAGTGGTTCAACTTGACCACCTACTATGTTGACCAAAGTTTTATTTTCTAAAAATACTTGTGGTCTATCTGAACTGATCATATTTGCTGAATTCTTAAAAGACTCAGATAAAATGTCTTCTAAGAAACTTCCCATGTTCTCAGTGGAGAACTATGATTTATGGAGAGTGAGAATGCAGGCTCACCTGTATTCTAAACATGAACGTATGTGGAGAGTGGTCTCTGAAGGGCCATTCCAATTTACTATGGTGAATCCCGGAGGAATAGAAAATGAGAGAAACGATCCTAGAGCAGGATTTCCTAAGTTTGATGACCAACTGACTCCTGAGGAGAGGAAGTTAGTCAATCTAGACTATATTGCTAAAGACACACTATACAGTACAATTGATGATGGTGTGATGGGAATGATCTCTCACTGTAATACTGTAAAAGAAATTTGGGATACACTAGCTGTAATGTGCTAAGGCACAGATCATATCAAGGAAAACAAACTTTCAGTTGCAATTGGAAAGTTTGATAGTTTTGAAATGGATGAAGGTGAATCTATAGACAAATTGGAAGTCAGATTCACTAGCATTATGAATGATCTAAATGCACTTGGTAAGAAATATCCACAGAGAGAAGTTGCATTGAAAATTCTTAGAGGTCTTTCTAAGAAATGGGATATACATGCAGTGGTGATTGAAAACACCAAAAACATTAATTCAATGCCATATCAACAAGTCTTCTCTGAGCTGAAGGCCTATGAGTTCGTAATTGATAAGAAATCTAAAAAGGCTGACAGCAAAGATGATTCATCATCTAGTAAGAATGTGGCTTTTAAGGCCAAGGATAAAACCTGTAAAACTAGAGAGTCTGAGAACTCCCTTGCTAAAAATCAGGATGAGCTTGAGGATAAGCTAGCACTGATGACAAGGAGGTTTGAAAGACTTAATAGTCGATACGGAAAATACAAAAACTATTACAGGAATCACATGTACCAGAAGAAACCTGAGGACAGATCAACTGAGAAGAAGAAGGACCTGAAAGCTGAGGGATCTTCATCCAAAAGGAAGGACTCCAAGTCCAAAGAAGAAAGTGATCAGGATGATGATGCCAACAAATGCTACAATTGCCAAAAGAAAGGTCACTTCCAGTATGATTGTCCTGACCTGAGTGCTAAGGAGAGAAGAGAAAGACATGCAAAAAGAGACAAGAAGTTCTCCAATTACTTAAGTGGAAAGACTCTAGCAAAACTGAAATCACTTCTCAATTAATGGGAGCTACTGATGAACTGGATGTTCTGAAAGTACAACTCACAGAGAAAGAGAAGTTGACAGTGACCCTAACTGAAAAACTAGAGAAATACACTGAAGAGATTCAGCTGATCAGAACTAAGTTCAATGACCTCTCTGAGAAGCATGAAACTCTACAGAAATGTGAGGATAGTGCACAGAAGAAGCTAACTCTATTGAATACTGCATCTAAAGTAATAGATGAAATTCAGAGTTACCAGAGATCTGTCACTATAAAATCTGGATTGGGATACATTCTAGGGGGAACCTCACAAGGTCATCTGAATGCTGCATCAAGTAGCAAGAAGACAATCTTTATAAAACCAGTGGCACCCACACTTAAAAATGAAGAAATGCCCAAGGTTGTAGACAAGGGAAAATGACCCATGGTTTCAGTAAAACTGAATGATCAGGTAGGAAAACCCAAACCTCAGGTGAAGGCTAGAAAACCTGAGCACTCAGTTGGAAAATTTCAGGCAAGTACTTCAAAGCCTCAGGCTAAGAATGCAAACCTGAAAGGATCTACACTGAACCATCAGAGGAATCTTCAGAAGAGAAACACTCAGCAGAGACATTCTCAACTGAAGAGACCAAGTCCTCAGTATACTGAAAGACGCAAATTTCAGTACAGGCAACCTGAACCCCACTTGCCTAAGGGGAAAGGTTACCTGAACCCGAGTCAACAAAGATTCAAACCAGCTGCACAAAAGCCAAAGCAAATGAACAAAAGGCCTGAACCTAAGAAAATTTTAAAAGCCCATGTTCATGTTAAGGCTAGCACTCATACACAGGAAACTGCTAAGGCACCCAAAGTAGTAAATGTGTATGTAGATGTTTATGGAAGACAGATCAGCCACTCTAAAGTGATTAGAGTTGTCAGGCAGATTTGGATTCTGAAAGGTACAGCTAACCTTGTAGGACCCTACACAAATTGGGTACCTAAAAATTGATATGTTTTCAGGAGGAAAACAAGGGCACTGAGCTGATTGAAGATCACGTAGCACTGATGAGTAGAGATGAAAAAGCCCCTGATGTATGGTATCTTGACAGTGGATGCTCAAGACATATGATATGATTCAAGAAGATACTCAGTGACTATGTTGAACAAAGAGGCCCTCAGATCACTTTTGGAGATAACTCCAAGGGACAGACTGAAGGATATGGAACTTTGGAAATAGACTCAGTTCATATCCATGGTGTTTCATATGTATCTGGATTGAAGCATAACTTGCTTTCAATAAGCCAATTCTGTGATAAGGGTTTTAATGTTGAGTTCTCTAAGAACTTATGTTATGTGAAAGATGATATCTCACAGAAAGTATTACTGACTGGTACTAGAAAAGGAAATGTGTATCTTGATGATTGGAGTTCAACTCCCAAAGATACATGTTTGGTTGCAAAAAGTTCCACAGCCAGTTGGTTATGGCATAAAAGAATGAATCAACTGAATTTCAAAACCCTGAATAAACTTGCAAGATGAGGTCTTGTGAGAGGGTTGCCTAATGAAGTGTTCAGTAAGGAACATATTTGTGATGTGTGCCAAAAAGGAAAACAAATTAGAGCATCATTTAAAAGCAAAGTAGATGTTTCTACTGAAAGAATACTTCAGTTGTTGCATATAGATCTTTTTGGTCCAATAATTCCAGTGAGCACCAATGGCAGGAAATACACACTAGTAGTAGTTGATGACTACTCAAGATATACTTGGGTCATATTCTTACTCAGTAAGAAAGAGACTCAGATAAAGTCAATCAATTATCGAAAAGGCTCAGTATTGAGAAAAATCTGAGTGTGGTCAAAATCAGATCTGACAAGGGAACTGAATTTATTAATCATATTATATCTGATTATTGTGCAGCAAATGGAATTTCTCATGAAACATCAGCTGCAAAAACCCCTCAACAAAATGGTGTTTCTGAAAGAAGGAACAGGACTCTAAAAGAAGCTGCAAGAACAATGATAGTCAAGTCGATATTCCTAAAAGATTTTGGGGTGAAGTCATCAAACACTGCATGCTATTCTCAGAACAAATCCATGCTGACCAAGAGTCAAGGCAAAACACCCTATGAGATTTGGAATGAAAGGAAGCCTCTTGTTTCTTTCTTTCGTGTGTTTGGTTGCAAGTGTTTCATACACAATAATGGTAAAGATCGATTTGAAAACATTTGATAGTAAAGCCGATGAAGGAATATTCTTAGGATATTCTCAAGTCAAGAAAAGCTTTTAGAGTTTACAAATTTGTGTAGGACTCTTATTGTGGAGGAAACACCTCATGTTGTTTTTGATGAATCTACTTGTGTTCGGGAGAAACAGAACATGATGCGAAAGAACCCGACCAAGAGAATCACCAGATTAAGCCCGAAAAAGAATGACAAAACATCCACCGAATCGAAAAGAAGAAGTCACCACCATCTATGATTGGAGTGACTCGGACTCGCATAAAGAAGTTCAGATGAAACTTCGGGATGGTGAGACTTCGGGATGGAAAGTCTTCACCGAAGGAAAACCAACACACCGAAGGTCGACCAATCAACAAACACCGCCCGATTCACGTATGTGATGCCAATGAAGACGTGGTCACAGCTGAGGCAAATTCTGAATCTATCAACCAAAGGGGAACAAATGTCTATGACAATGTTCTGAATGGAAGTTCCCCGAGGAAGATGATTCCCTTTCTCCTTTCTCTTGTTGTTCCTCGAAGTTTATCGAATTAACCGAACCTAACATTTTAAATGTGTTGAGGATACTATTGAAGGGGGAACATCTAGAAGAAGATGGTTAGATAGTCATCCTACAAGTCGATTTGTGGGTGATCTAACCGAAGGTGTCAAAACAAGAAGGTTCCATGGTGAGAGTGCACTATTCTGGCCGCTTCCTATCGGAGAAAGAGCTCACCGAGATTGGTGAAGCTCTACAAGATTCTCATTGGATTACTGCTATGCAAGATGAGCTGAATCAATTCTCAAGAAATGAAGTATGAGAGCTAGTGGATAGACCTGAAAGGCACAATGTCATTGGAACCAAGTGGGTATTTAAGAATAAAAGAGATGAAAACAACAACATTGTAAGAAACAAGGCAAGACTAGTTGCACAAGGTTATTCCCAAGAAGAAGGCTTGGATTATGATGAAACCTTTGCACCAACTGCAAGACTAGAAGCCATAAGATTGTTTCTTGCATATGCTACCCACATGAAGTTCACAGTCTATCAAATGGATGTGAAAAGTGCATTTCTGAACTGTGTGCTTAAAGAAGAGGTTTATGTAGAACAACCTCCTGGTTTCAAAAAGAATGACCAAGTTTACAGGCTCAGAAAAGCCTTGTATGGTCTTAAGCAAGCACCCAGAGCATGGTATGATACTCTTTCTCAGTTTCTTACTGACCGTGGTTTTGTCAAAGGAACTGTTGATAGAACTCTGTTTAGGATAGAAGATGGGGAAGATATCTTACTGGTTCAGATATATGTTGATGACATCATTTTTGGATCTCCAAACCATCAGCTGTGTGAAAAGTTTTCAACACTGATTAAAGGCAAGTTTGAGATGTCAATGATGGGAGAGATGAATTTATTTCTAGGTCTTCAAGTGAAACAATCAAAGGAAGGAATCTTCATCAACCAGGCAAAGTACACCAGATATCTGATTGCCAAATATGGTGTATGAGATTGCAATGCGCTTAGAATTCCTATGAATACTAACTACAAGATGGATCCCGATTAAAGGCAAATCGGTAGAAGTCATACTCGATTATAGAGGAATCATTGATCATTGCTCTCTCTCACACAAAGTAGTTTGATATAACATTTGCTTTGTTGGGATATGTGCAAGATACCAAGCTAATCTTAAGGCTAGTCACATGGAGGCTGCCAAAAAGATACTGAAGTATCTTAAGGGCACAGTAAATAGAGGATTATGGTATCCAACTGATGATAACCTTGAATTAACTGGTTACTCAAATGCTGATTATGGAGGTTGCAGGATTGACAGGAAGTCCACTACAGGAACTTGTCAATTTCTTGGAAGCATGCTGATATCTTGGTTTTCAAAGAAATGACCTCGAAGAGCAACCAAGTACTATCGGGTTTAATACATGGTCTGCGAGGAAGTTTGTTGTGCTTTATTCTTTGGCTCATACAACAATTAAGGGATTATAAAGTTGTAGCCAATGAAGTACCAATATTTTGTAACAATAATAGTGCCATTGCTATTTCACAAAATCCGGTATTGCACACCAGATGCAAGCATGTGGATATCAGACATCACTTCATCAGAGATCACGTCGAGAAAAAGGACATCAGGATGGAGAAAATTCATCATACGATAAGCAGAGAGTCGATATCTTGACTAAACCTTTGGGTCAATCAAGATTTCAGAACTATCGATTGAATTAGGGATGTTGGATCCAGTGTATAGAGTAAAATCTAAAAATTGAAGATTTTCGGATGCATGAAGTTTTCTCGAAATTCTCTAATGAGAAACTCGATAAAATTGAAATACCGAATCGAGTCTCGTGAAACTCGGATCTATCAAGGTTAGTACTTTCAAGAGATATTGAACCCATTCAAGACTTTCGATATCATCGACATTTTATCAAGGTCAATACTCAGTAAGACTAATAGAGGGAAATTAGTCTGAAGAAGTAATGACTCATGCGACTAATTTATTGCTTAAGGTAAACTCAGTAATCATTCGCAATAAATACAAAACACCTGAGGAATATTTTTGGGCGGGATCTTTGAAATTCCTTAAAGGTCAACAGTCATTAAATGCTCTGTTACATTTAATCACCAATGAAGTTAAAATGGTCGCTTTACTTTTTGGGGATCGACCTTTTCAAGATACCCTATTAATCGTGGATTAATCTTAACCGTTGCTTTTCACCAAACCGGTACGACTTCCCACGATCTCGAGCTATTTAATCCTTTGAAAATCATTCAAGCCAAATTTTATTGAAACCCTTCATTCCCAAAAACCCTCTGCAAATAAATCCCTTTTACCCAGAAAAACTTCATCGCTCAAAACCCTAAAAGTTTCAAAATCTCAAATGGCTCCTACCATGTTCGAAAAATTAGCCGAGACAAATAAGCCATGGTATGAGTACGTGGTTTCTTTGGAGAGTACCACCAATGCTAAGCACGAAGTAGAGGCGCTCCATTTAATTCGATTGGTGAAACTGACGAACCTCATCGCAAATCGACCGGAGGCAGAGTATACTCCTGAGGTAATAGAGTTTTTCGCTAATTTGGAAATAAATGAGGATGATTGTATAGACTCAAAGATTTTTGTTTCTCATCTTGAACAATCGATGAAGTATGTGGATTTTGTTTGAGAGCTCTATATTTTCCCTAAGAACTTAAATGGTGTATTTGAGTTGTGCGATAGAGGAGATGACCCCTCATTGTATATGTTGGGATGGGAGCAAGAGTATCTTGATGGGATTACTGAGAATCCTATTAAGTTTGAGGTAACTCTGCATAAGCGGCATCTAAAGCCGAAATACAGAGTATTGATGGATATTGTTGGAAAGTGCATCATGAGTCGATCTGGAAGCTTCGAGCAGATTAGTACTCCCAAACTCCGACTTATGGCGGCAATCGAGGACTCACCCACTAAGGAGTTCAACTGGTTGAAGTATCTAATCAAGGTGGTGAGCGAGCAAACCAAGGTCATAAGAAGGGAGGATGGGGTAGTATCTATCAAAGGCAGGATCCTCCATGCCACCAAAATAGCATTTATTTTGGAGATGTGCCGAGAGGAGGAGGATATCTTCTCAAAATCTACTCCATTCCCTAAGTCCAAAGTAATGTTCAAACCCATTACTGCAAGGAGGACGATTAAAGGGAAGAAAGAGAAGAAAGTGGAATCACCAGTTGCGGATGCTGCTGAAGAAAGCCAACAAACTAGGGGGAAGGTTCTGTTGGATGCCAAGAAGGAGCATGGTGAGAAATTGAAGAAGCAGAAAACCCTTGCTCCTAAGCACAAAAAAATGGTGGTTCTCACTGATGATGATGAGGAAAGTGAGACTGAGGGGATTCAGCCTGAGAGCCAAACTGCTCAGAAATCGCCCTTACTTGTATTGGCTCAGGCTATCTCAAAGGCACAGGATCAAACTGAGGAGCAAGTATTCTCTGAGGTTCTTGAGACATCGCTTAGTTCTGATAAGTTCTCTCAAGAAATATTCCAAGGACCTCAGACCTCAGAGCAAGTACAGATTCCTGCTGAGGAAGCACCTGCTCAGACCTCAGAAAATGTTCAGATTCCTGCTGAGGAAATGCATGCTCAGTTCTCAGAGCAAACTAAAATTCCCACGGAGGAGGAGCAAGCTCAGACCTCAGAACCAAGCCAGATTCAAACTGAGGAGCTGCATGCCCAAACCTCAGAGTTTGCTGAGCCTCAGGAGCCGATGAATTTTGATGAGCTCCTGAATGAGCTATTAGTCGATCTTTCAGCAGAATTTCCAACTCAACCTGAGAGCCCGATGCTCAAGAAAGGTGAAGCTGAAGAGACCGAATGGCGAAGCAAGGGGGAACGGTTCATCCTTGACCACTACCCTGAGCTTAACTCATTCCCTGACCTCCAAGACATCTTCTTCAGATTGAGGTCAACGGTCTACATCCTCAACCAAACTCTTCCGGAGATGCTCAATATTGCTTCATTCAGAGGGGAAGACTGGTGGAACGAGAAGACAACTTTTCTCACTGAATTCTCAGGATTCAGAAAAACCAAGCTCAGGATGAAAATATCAGACTTTGATGAGATTGTGAAGAGGAAGCTTGCTGAGAGGATTGCTGAAGTTGGTTCCCCGAGCTCCAAAGATAAATCTCAGGATGGGGACCAACAAGGGGATGATGAGAGTCAATCTCAGAAGGAGAAAGACTCAACTGATGCTGATCAGGCTGCTGTCGAACATCCTCAGACTGAAGTTAGCCTTCAGGTAACTTTTGGCACTATTGATAATTATGCCAGGATTACTGAAGTTCCTACCTTTAACTCTGTAATGTCTGATATGCAGACTGAGGCTCAGGTGGACACCCAAGTTCAGGGTGAATCCCAGACTCAGACTGAGTCTGAAGCCCCAGTTCAAACTGAAGCTCAGGTTCAGACTGAGACTCAGGATGAACAACCAACTCAGGAGTCACAGCCGATCAGATATACTCCTGAGATTGATCTCACCCCACTGATGGTGAAGCTAGAGAAGGTTGAGCCAATCCTAACCAAAGTTGCTCAGATCGAGGAGGCATTGGCCAACCAAGCACAGAAGATTGATAGCTTGAGTTCTTCTTCAGAACTGGTGCAGCTTCAGGATACTCTGACAGACAAGCTGACCTCCATGGAAGGAAAATTAGAAGAAAAGATGGAGGAGGTCAAGGCTGAGCTTAATGCAGAGCTGAAGCGGAAGCATCAGGAGCAGACTTAAAATCTAGAAGCAAGATTGGTAGAGAAGAGTGAGATGCTGGTGAAGAACGCTGTTGAGGAGATGAGCTCAATGCTCATGGTCAAGATGACAGACATGTTCAAAGAAGCTCTCTCAAGCCAATTTGCTCATCTGTCTTAAGAATTCTCTGTGGCGAAGAACCACCTCAGAAGGCTCGAGGAAGAGCAAGATCAGATGGCAGGGGAGGTGCGGAGTGTCAGTAAAGAACAATACCATATGGACACAGCACTCTCCAGGCTTCTGCCAGAGTATGGTTCCAAGAAGGGGGAAAGACCTGGAGCTGATCTCAGGGTTTTATTGGAACATACTCTGAAGGGTAAGGTTGTAAAGGAAGCTGAGAAGAAGATCATTGCCGAAGCCATGGAGGAGATAGAAGCCACTGAGAAGCTTAAGTTCAAGGAGGTGGAGAAGCCAGTCTACACTCAGGTTTCAGAGGAAACAATGCAGGAAGTTGCTGTAGAGAAACTGAGTGGTAGAGGAAGGATTGGTACAAGCCTAGCTGGTGCTGAAATGCCCATCAAGAGAAAGGCTATGGCGATGAAAGAGCCTGAGGGCAAAAGAGCAAAGGCTTCTAAGCCAATTCAGAGGAAATTATTGCTGGATATTGAAGAATCTGAGGTTGAGCCTAAGAAGAAGGTCTTCAATACCAGAAGCACTCTGAAAACACTCCAGATTGAACAAGCGAAGAAAGCTGCTGCTTCTATTTCTGGTGTACCAGTGATCAGAAAGAAGGTAGAAGAAGAGCAGAAAAGAAGGAGTGGTTCAAAAAGTTCGCAAGCAAGAGTAGAGGGAACACTAAAGCACAGAAATGGCCGCACGTTGACAAATGGATGTCAGTCCATCTCAACGATGCATGGGAAGAAATCAAGAGAACCTTCTGGTTCTACTATGATGTGCTCAGAGAATGGAGAGGGGAGAGCTCAGATCCGAATGAGGCTTTCATCGACTATCTCCTGACCTTCTATCCTAAATATCTTCAAGGATGGATAAATCTTGAGGATTAAGGAAAGGTGCAGATAACCGCCCCTGGTCCATACATGTACCCTCCTCCCAGGCTGGAGAATGGCTGTGTGAATGAGAAAGCCATTGCTCAAGAAATATCTCAGTACGCCATTCAGTTGGGTCTAACAGGGAACAATCCCGATATCATCAAAGAAAGAGATGCACTGAAAAGAAGATATTACGGAATGTTCAACCTTGAAGTCCCTGCTGATGAGGTGGAAGAGCCGAACTGAAGAACCGAGCTGAAGAGCAGAAGAAGACAGAAGATGAAGACTCAGAAGATTCTTGTAATCATTTATCTTTTTTTTGTCTTTTTGATTTTGTTCAGATAAGATTCATTGTAACTTGTAACAGTCTACCTATCATCAATGAAAACTTATCATTTATGCTCAAAAGATAATATCTCATTATCTTATTTACATGTCTTTTAAATTTGATATGCCTGAATGATTGTCTCTGAATTAATTGTTGGGAAATTAAGTATTTGGTGATGAATAAGAAATTGTTGGGAGACTCATTATTTATGGGGGAAATTGTTGAAAATAAAACCAATCTTGTAATAGGATAAACTGAAACCTGAGTATAGGTTAAGTATGTGTGTAACAAGATAGGTTTTAAGATCATCAAAAAAAGGGAAATTGTTGGGAGATAAATTTAATAAAGATATGATTTTGATTAGATCCCAAAACCCCGTGTATGACATGTTCGTAATAATCTTGATAGTTGAGTCACGATTCGGGTTTTAGAGTATTCAGGATGTTATCTCGCAAAATGTATAGTCACAGATATAGATCGAAGTTAGATCTCAAGATTACGAAGAACTCAAGAAGTTTCAAGAAACCGAAGTTTCAAAAATCTCAAAACTAAAATAAAATCGAGATATCAAGACTCAAAGATGAAATCGAGATATCAAGACTCAAGATGAAATCAAGACTCAAAGATGAAGACTCAAGATATCACCAAGATATCTATGAAGACTCGTAAGACGCCAAGACTCGTAAGAAGTCAAGACTCGTAAGACGCCAAGACTCGTAAGACCAAGACTCAAGACTCGTAAGAAGAAGATCAAGAATCAAGATCAATAATATCAAGGCAAAGTAATTATCAAGACTCAAGAATGTATCAATGCTCAAGATAAACCTCAATGTTCCGAGGCACCGAAAATATCTATCCGAAGGATTCAATAATCGAGAAGATCGCGATTTCTTAGAAAAATAGATATTGCCCAAGACATTCAAATGCGCATAAAAGGAACTAAGACAAAGTGTTGTTAAGGTTATATCAACTCGTAGATTGTAACCAAAAGAGCCGCTGAATTGTCTACCTTTTAAACCGAGACAAAAAGTCAAAAAGAGGAAGACAACATCGTACCATATCGACAATCGACAAATGACAGTCACTAAAAAGATGTCGAAGTACTAAGTTCCAGATCGCAAAAAAGTGAAGACCCGGCTACATGAAAGGCTATTGCCTAAAACGTGTTAGGGAGTGTCAAACCCTAAATATAGCCATTTCTCACACACCATAAGAGGAAACTCACGAAGCTATCTCTCCAACGGATAGTTTTTCAAGAGTGACCTTGGTGTATGCCTATAAATACTTGTGACCTTCTTCATTGAAAGGTTACGGGAAATTTGTAAGCAACTCAAGAGCTCAAACTTATTATTGCAAGTTGAAGCACTCGAAAAAATGAGAATTTCCCAAATGCTTTAAATCGAAGAGAGCTCATTCCACTAAGCCTAGCTTGATAAGATATATCCAAAGCTTAGTCGAGATATCCTAGCCTTTGCATTGTTCTTTATTGTAAAGATATCTTATCCTAGTTGAAACCAACCAAGAAACCCCAAACCCTTTGTAAGGTAGTTTGAGAGTGATTGTTGGTGAGATTGAAGTTGTAAAGAGTGAGTAAACTATATTGAGGTAGTCAGAAAGCTCTAGAGGAGAAGTGAGTAATCTATCTTGGATAGACAGAAAGCTTGTGTGAGTTTTGAGTTAGTAAACTACAGAGGTAGTCAGAAAGCTCAAAATTAGAAAGGTTAGTAAACTACAGAGGTAGTCAGAAAGCCTTAGGAAGTGATTAGTGAATTTCTCTGAAAAGATCAGGGAGAGTGGACGTAGGAGCTTGAGTCTCTCGAACCAACTATAATCATTGTGTTCTTTGCTTTCTGTTTTGCTTGATTTATCTGTTGCATTACTTTGTCTTGAAAGCATATTTTCACTGATATTTCAGTTGGAATCAATCCACCAAAAGTTGCATATAAATTGAATCACAACCTAATCACTATTCCATTAAAGGAAGGTTTTTAGCAAAAGCTTAAAACGAGTATAAACTAAGGGCCAACCATTCCAAGACATCCGAGTAGCTAGAATGATAGTTACCAAACCGAACTTACTCTTCTGGGGGTTCAATAAGTTAGTTATCTGATCCAAGCAACTCAGGATCTCTGAAAACTCAGGACTCAGTTGGGATTATCTGAGGTATCTGGACGCAGCTCAGGATCACTGTCTCAGATAGACTTTGACTCAGAGCGATTTGTGCTTCTCAGGACCAAATCATCAGGACAACCTGACCCAAGTTGACCTCAGTAAGAAAAGTTTTAAAAACACTGAACACGTGTATTCCCCCCCCATACAAGTGTAAGACTCGTTTGCACCGGGACCAACAGACTGCATATTCCTAAAACATGCAAGGGAGTATTCAAACCCTAAATTTAGTCGTTCATCAAACACCATAAGAGGAAACTCATGAAGCTATCTCCTCCAACGGATAGTTTTTCAAGAGTGACCTTGGTAAAGTTTTCTATAAATACTAGTGACCCTTTACATTGAGGGGTTACGGGAAATTTCAAAGCAACTCAAGAGCTCTTTCGTATTATTGCAAATTGAAGCATTGGAGAGAGCTCACTATTGGAGAGAGCTCACTATTCTAAGCCTAGAGTGATAGATATATCCAAAGCTTAGAAGAGTTGCATTCGTTCTTATTGTAAAGGATATCTCACCCTAGTTGGAAACCAACCCAAAACTCAAACCCTTTGTTAAGGTAGTTTGTGTGTGTTTTGTTGGTGAGTTGGAATTGTAAAGAGTTAGTAAGATACCGTGAGTTAGCCAGAAAACTCTAGAGAAGAAGATAGTAACCTACTTATGGTAGTCTGAACACTTGTGTGTGTTTGAGTTAGTAAGCTGCAGTGAGTCAGCCAGAAAACTCAAGGTAGAAAAGTCAGTAAGTTACAGTGAGTTAGCCAGAAAGCTTTAGGAAGTGGTTAAGGAATTTCTCTGAAGGTCAGAGAGAGTGGACGTAGGAGCTTGAGTCTCTGAACCACTTTAATTGTTGTGTTGTTTTGCTTTCTGTACTGCATTATTATCTGTTGCATGTTTTCACTGAAAGCATAATTCACTGATATTCAGTTGGAACCAATCCACTGAACTTGCATCAAATTGATCATAGCCTTAATCACTGTTTTATTGAAGGGAAGATTTTCCGCAAAGTTAAAACGAGTATAAACATAGGGCTAACCATTCCGCACATTTGAGTAGCCAGAACAGATAGTTACCAAACTGAACTAACTGTACTGAGGGTTCAGTAAGATAATTATCTGATCTAAGTGCCTCAGGATCTCTGATAAACTCAGGCTCAGTTGGGCTAATCTGAAGCTTCTGAAAGCAGCTCAGGATCATTGTCTCAGTAGACTTTGACTCAGGGCAATCTGTTCTTCTCAGGGCAAAATCATCAGGATAACCTGACCCATCTGACCTCAGTGAAAGAAAAGTTTTAAAAATCATTTAACAGGTGTATTCCCCCCCCATACACGTGTGAGACTCGTTAGCACCGGGACCAACAAGTGGTATCAGAGCAGTGGTTCATTTTGAGCACTTGCTTTGGTAGCCATATTCTATTTTGCTGAAAGACTTTGGTGGTCTACTGAATAGATCTGTTTGCTGATATCTTACAAGGCTCAGTCATCATGCCTTCTAAGAAACTTCCTATGTTCTCTGTTGAGAGCTATAACCTATGGAGATTGAGAATGCAGGCTCATCTTTATTCAAAACATGAAAGAATGTGGAGAGTGGTTTCTGAAGGACCATTCAAATTTACCGTTGTGAATCCCAGAATCACTGATACTGAGAGGAATGATCCCAGAGATGAATTTCCAAAGTCTGATGATCAACTTACTCCTGATGAGAGAAAGTTAGTCAATCTGGACTACATTGCTAAAGATACTTTGTATAGCACTATTAATGATGGTGTTATGGGATAATTTATCACTGTGAAACTGCAAAAGAAATATGGGACACACTTGCTGTTATGTGTCAAGGCACAGATCATATTAAGGAAAAAAAACTTTATGTTGCTATTGGAAAGTTTGATAGCTTTGAAATGGAAGATAGTGAATCCATTGACAAACTTGAGGTCAGATTCACTAGCATCATGAATGATCTGAGTGCTCTTGGGAAAAGATACCCACAGAGAGAAGTGGCACTGAAAATTCTTAGAGGATTATCTAAGAAATGGGATATACATGTTGTGGTGATTGAAAACACCAAAAATATTGATTCCATGTCATATCAACAAGTTTTTACGTGAACCCCAAAAGCTTATGAGTTTGTGATTGACAAGAAAACTAAGAAATCTGAAGCAAAGATGATTCTTCATCTATCAAGAATGTGGCTTTCAAAGCCAAAGAGAAATCATGTAAGTCTAGAGAGTCTGAGAACTCACTTGCCAAAAATCAGGATGAGTAGGAGGATAAGCTAGTACTGATGGCAAGGAGGTTTGAAAGACTCAATAGCAGATATGGGAAATATAAGAAATATTACAGGAATCACAGGTACAAGAAAGACTCGGTTTGAGGACGATACACTGAGAAAAGAAAGGACCAGAAAGCTGAAGGATCCTCATCCAAGAAGAAGAACTCCAAAACCAAGGAGGAAAGTGATCAGGATGATGATACGAACAGATGTTACAACTGTCAGAAGAAAGGTCACTTTCAATATGACTATCCTGAGGTGAGTGCTAAAGAGAGAAAGGAAAGACAAGCCAAGAGAGACAAGAAGATCTCCAGCAAGAAAGCTATGATTGCTGAGGAAGAAGAACATTCTGAAGAAGGTTTCAGTTCCTCAGATGAGATTTTCTCAGATAGTGACAATGATGATATCTTTCTTATGGCTGTGGAGGAGGTAAATTCTTCTATCTCAGTTGTTGCTCCTACACAAGCACATGAGTTCTCAAGTTCTATCAGAAAAGAAAGAATTTTGACTGATGGATTCATTTGAGAATCTTATGAAGGACTATTCTCGTTTACAAGAACTACTCATCAAACTCAAGAGCGTAACAAGGAACCGATCACGAGAATCAAGTGGAAAGACTCTAAAAATGTTGAGATTACTTCTCAATTGATGGGAACTACTGATGAACTGGATGTTCTGAAAGTACAACTCTCAGAAAAAGAGAAGGTGATAGAGATCCTGAATGGAAAATTAGAGAAATCCACTAAAGAGATTCAAACATCGAATCGAAGTTAAATGACCTCTTTGAGAAGCATGAAACTCTAAAGAAATGTGAGGATAGTCTTGCAGAGAAAGTTAGCTCTATTGAATTTCGCATCTAAAGTGATAAATGAAATTGAGTTATCAAAGACCAAGCAACTATAAAAGATGGATTGGGATACATTCCGGGGGAACCTCACAAGGTCTTCAATCTTTGCTTCTAGTAGCACCAAGACTGCCTTTTGTTAAACCAAATGCGTCTAATCTTCTTCTTCAAGAACCGCCTGAGTTTTAGACATGGGTAAAGGACCTATGGTTTGAAAAAAAGCAAGGTTCAGGAAGAAAGCCTGCACCTCGTGAAAAAGGCTAGAAAACCTGAACACTTTCAAGAGGGAAATCTTTAGGCCAAGATGCTTCAAAAGCCTCAAAGCTAAGAATACCAACCTAAAGAGATCTCAAGATTTGACCATCGAGGAATTTTCAGAAGAGAAACACTCAGCAGAGATATTCTCAACTGAAAAAACCAAGTTCTCAGATTACTGAATGACCCCAATTTCAGTACAGGCAACCCAAACCCCACATGCCTAAGGGTAAAGGTTTCCTGAACCCAACTCAGCAGAGACAGAGACCAGCTGCACAAAAGCTAAGGCACTTGAACAAAAGGCCCGAACCCAAGAAGAACTCTAAGGCTCATGTTCATGCTAAGGCTGACACTCATGCACAGGATACTGCCAAGGCTCCTAGGGTGGTGAATGTGTATGTGGATGTTTATGGGAGACAAATCAGCCACTCTAAAGTAATTAGAGTTGTTAGGAAGATTTGGGTTCCAAAAGGTACAGCTAACCTGATAGGACCCTACACCAAATGGGTACCTAAGAACTGATCTGTTTTTCAGGTGAAGGAAAAGGGCAATGAGCTGAATGAAAACAACATAGCACTGATGAGTGGAAATGAATTGACTCCTGCTATATGGTATCTGGACAGTGGATGTTCAAGACATATGACAGGATATAAGCAACTAATCACTGACTACGTTGAGCAAAAAGGCCCTCAGATCACATTTGGAGACAATTCCAAAGGACAAACTGAAGGATATGGAACTCTTGAAGTTGACTCTGTTCATATCCATGGTGTTTCATATGTGTCTGGTCTAAAGCATAACTTGCTTTCTATCAGTCAATTTTGTGACAAAGGATTCAGTGTTGAGTTCTCAAAGAACTTATGTTACATAAAAGACAATACTTCACGTAAAATTTTCTTGGTGGTACTAGAAAAGGAAATGTGTATCTTCTCGATTGGAGTTCAACTCCTAAAGATACATGTTTGGTTGCAAAAGTTCCAATCGATACCAGGTGGTTGGCAACAAAAAGAATGAATCACTTAAACTTCAAAACCTTGAACAAACTTGCAAGATTAGCACTTGTGAGGGGGTTAACCAATGAAGTGTTTAGTAAAGATCATGTATGTGATGCTTGTCAGAAAGGAAAACAAATCAGAGCATCTTTCAAAAGCAAAGTAGATGTTTCTACTGATAGAATACTACAACTGTTACATATGGATCTCTTTGGTCCAGTAACACCTGTGAGCACTAATGGCAGAAAATACACACTTGTGGTAGTTGATGACTACTCTAGATACACATGGGTCATATTCTTACTCACTAAGAAAGAGACTCAGACAAAACTGCCTGAACTACTGAAAAGGCTCAGTACTGAAAAGAATCTGAGTGTGGTCAAAATCAGATCAGATAAAGGAACTGAGTTTATCAATCATATCATATCTGACTATTGTGCAACAAATGGAATAGCTCATGAAACATCAGCTGCAAGGACCCCACGAACATGACTCAGGAGAACTGATCAAGAGAAACACCAGACTTAGCCTGAAAAAGAATGATAAAACATCCTCTGAACCTGAAAAGAAGAAGTCAGTCACTTTCTATGAATGGAGTGAATCAGACTTAGACAAAGAAGTTCAGTATGGAAAAACTTAGGATGATGAGACTCAGGATGGAAATTCTCCACTGAAGGAAAGCTAACACACTGAAGCTGACCAATCTAAACATACACCAATTCAGACTCAGGTATGTAATGCCGATGAAGATGTGGTCACAGCTGAGGCAAACTCTGAATATATCAACCAATGGGGAACAAATGTCTCTGACAATGTTCTGAATAGAATTTCCCCTGAGGAAGATGATTCTCTTTCTCCTTTTCTGTTGTTCCCTGAATTTAATGAACTACCTAAACCTAACATTTTTTATGTTGAGGATACTACTGAAGGGGGAACATCCAGGAGAAAATGGTTGGATAGTCATCCTAAAAGTCAGATTGTGGGTGATCTATCAGATGGTGTCAAAACAAGAAGGTTCCATGGAGAAAGTGCTTTGTTCTACTGCTTCCTATCTGAAAAAGAACCTACTGAGATTGAAGAAGCTCTACAAGATTCATTTTGGATTATTGCTATGCAAGAAGAGCTGAATCAATTCTCAAGGAATGAAGTTTGGGAGCTAGGATAGACCTAAGAGGCATAATGTGATTGGAACTAAGTGGGTGTTCAAGAATAAGAGAGATGAAAACAACAACATTGTGAGAAACAAGGGAAGGCTAGTTGCACAAGGTTATTCCCAAGAAGAAGGCTTGGATTATGATGAAACCTTTGCACCTATTGCAAGACTAGAAGCCATCAGATTGTTTCTTGCATATGCTGCCCACATGAAATTCACAGTCTATCAGATGGATGTGAAAAGTGCATTTCTGAATGGTGTGCTTAAGGAAGAGGTTTATGTGGAACAACCTCTTGGTTTCAGACAGAATGACCAAGTTTACAGACTCAGGAAAGCCTTGTATGGTCTTAAGCAAGTACCCCGATCATGGTATGATACCCTTTCTCAGTTTCTTACTGACCATGGTTTTATCAAAGGAACTATTGATATGACTATGTTCAGGATAGAAGATGGGAAAGACATCTTACTTGTTCAGATTTATGTAGATGACATCATATTTGGATCTCCAAATCATCAGCTATGTGAAAAGTTTTCTACCCTGATGAAAGGAAAGTTTGAGATGTCAATGATGGGGGAGATGAATTTCTTTCTTGGACTTTAGGTGAAACAAACTAAGGAAGGAATTTTCATCAATCAAACAAAATTCACCAGAGATCTGATTGCAAAGTATGGTGTACAGAATTGCAATGCAGTTAGAATTCCTCTGAATACTTACTACAAGATGGATCCTGATCCTGAAGGCAAATCAGTAAATCACACTGATTATAGAGGGATCATTGGATCACTGCTATATCTCACAGCAGGTAGGCCTGATATAACATTTGCTAGTGGAATATGTGCAAGATACCAAGCTAATCCTAAGGTTAGTCACATGGAGGCTGCCAAAAAGATTCTGAAATATCTTAAAGGCACTGTGAATAGAGGATTATGGTATCCAGCTGATGATAACCTTGAATTAACTGGTTATTCAGATGCTGATTTTGGAGGATGTAGAATTGACAGGAAGTTTACCACAGGAACTTGTCAATTTCTTGGAAGTAAACTGATATCATGGTTTTCAAAGAAACAAACCTCAGTAGCAACCAAGATTTCACCAAGTTTGAATACATGGTTGCGAGAAGTCACAGGTGCGCATTCTTTGCCTCGCATAACAATTGAGGGATTATAAGATTATAGGCAATGAAGTACCTATATTTTGTGATAATAATAGTGCAATTGCTATTACACAAAATCTCAGATGCACACAAGATGTAAGCATGTTGATATCGGACATCACTTCATCGAGATCATGTTGAGAAGAAAGACATCGAATTGGAGAAAATTCATACCGATAAAAAGAGAGTCGATATCTTGACTAAACATTTGGTCAATCAAGATTTCGTGAACTATCAAATGAATTAGGTATGTTGGATCCATGTGAATAAAACAAATCTGAAAAATTGAAGGTTTTCAGATGCATGAAGTTTTCTAAGGTTTTTACTGAAAAACTCAGGATAAAATTGAAAGTACTGAACACTGAGTATTAGGAAACTCAGTTATCTTGAAGATCAGTACTCAGTATTATACTGACATTTTATCAAGGACAAAACTCAGTAAGACTGTTGGTCCCGGTGCAAATGAGTCTTACACTTGTATGGGGGGGGAATACACGTGTTCAGTGTTTTAAAACTTTTTTCTTCGAGGTCAGCTTGGGTCAGATAATCCTGAAGATTAGGTTCTGATAAGCACAGATCGCTCTGAGTCAAAGTCTACTGAGACAGTGATCCTGAGCTGCTTTCAGATACCTTAGATAATCCCAACTAAGTCCTGAGTGTCAGAGATCCTGAGTTGCTTGGATCAGATAACTAACTTACAGAATCCTCAGAAGAGAGTTCAGTTTGATAACTATCTGTTCTAGCTACTCAGTCGTGCGGAATGGTTGGCCCTTAAGATTATACTCGTTTTAAGCTTTGCTGAAAACCTTCCCTTAATTGAAATAGTGATTAGGATGTGATTCACTTATGCAACTTCAGTGGATTGATTCCAACTGAATATCAGTGAAAAGTATGCTTTAAAAACAAGTTAATGCAACAGTTAAGTACAGATAAGGAAAGCAATACAGAACACAGCAATTATAGTGGTTCGTAGACTCAAGCTCCTACGTCCACTCTCCCCGACTCTTCGAGAGAAATTCACTATCAACTTCGAGCTTTTCGACTACCTCGTAGTTTACTTTACTCAACTTCGTACTCGAAGTTTTCTCGACTACTCCACGTAGTTTACCTACTCAACCCGCCTTGAGCTTTACGACTACCTCCGTGTAGTTTACTTACTCAATCACACACAAGCTTTCGACTACCCCCAGAGCTTACTAACTTCTCCTCTAGAGTTTTGTGACTACACCGCGTAGTTTACTAACTCTTTACAATTCTTTCTCACCAACAAACACACTCCAACTACCTTCTCAAGGGTTTGGGGTTTCTTGGTTGGTTTCCAACTAGGATGAGATATCCTTTACAATGAAGCACAATGCAAAGGGTTAGGATATCTCGACTAAGCTTTGGATAAATCTTATCAAGCTAGGCTTAGTATAGTGAGCTCTCTTCAATATCGAAGCACTTGGGAAATTCTAAGTTTTTCGAGCTCTTTAACTTTTGCAAGAATAAGTTTGAGCTCTTGAGTTGCGTATAAATTTCTCGTAACCTTACAATGTAGAGGGTCACCAGTATTTATAGGCATACACCAAGATCACTTTTGAAAACTATCCGTTGGAGAGATAAACCGTGAGTTCCTTCTTGTGGTGTGTGAAACGGCTATACTTTAGGGTTTGAAACTCCCTAACACGCTTTTAGGTAATAGCTTTTCATGTAGCCGATCTTCAATTTTGCAAATCTGAACTTTTGTACATCCGACATCTTTTTTTTCACATTCTTGTCGCAAGGTCGAAGATGGTACAATGTCGTCTTCTTCTTTTTTACTTTTGTCTCCAGTTAAAGGTAGACACCTTCAACGGCTCTTTTGGTTACAAACTCTGAGTTTGATATAACCTTAACAACACACTTGACTTAGTTCCTTTTTTCGCATTTTGAATGTCTTGGCAATATATAACTTCTTAAGGAATCGCGATCTTCTCAGTATTGCATCCTTTAGATAGATATTATCAGTTCCTCGGAACACTCAGGTTCATACTGAGCATTCAAAGATATTATTGAGTCTTCGATAATCTCGTGCCTTCAATATTTTTGATCTTCGATTCTTGATCTTACCTTCTTACGTGTCTTCCGAGTCTTGAGTCTTGAGGTCTTCGAGTTTTCGTGGTCTTCTAAATCTTTGTAGTTTATAATTGACCGATGTCTTGAGTCTTCGTCTTTGAATCTTGATTACTCAAGATTATCATCGAAGTCTTGATCTCTCGCCATCCTCAAACTTCGATACTTCGAAAACATACTGAGTTCTCCAGAGTCTTCAGAACCTATCCTAAACTATATCTGCTGACTATACATTTTGCAGATAACATCCTGATTACTCTAAAACTGAATCCTGACTCAACTATCAAGATCATTCTGAACATGTCATACTTAGGGGTTTTGGGATCTTAATCAAAATCATATATCTTTATTAAATTCATCTCCCAACAATTTCCCCCTTTTTGATGATGCCAAAACCTATCTTGTTACAAACATAAAACCTATACTCAGGTTTCAGTTTATCCTATTACAAGATTGGTTGTCTCCCAACAATTTCTTAAATTAGAGAATCTCCCAACAATTTCAGAGTTTCTCAGCAGTTTAATCATTCAGCAATTTCTTCAGTAATGAATCTCTTTAAATAGTTCATTACCAAATACTTATATAAATTTTTCAAAATTCAAACAATTTCTCCCATATCATCATACATTCAGGCATATCAAAATAAAAGATATGTAAATAAGATAATGAGATATTATCTTTTGAGCATAATGATAAATCTTCATTGATGATGAGTATACCATTTACAGATTACAATGAGTTTATCAACAAAATCAAAAAGACAAAAATTTAAAGATTACAGAATCTTCTGAGTCTTCAGTCTTCAGATTTGGCTCTTCAGTCTTCTGCTCTTCAGTTTGCTTCATTCTCAACTTCATCAATGGGCACCTCCAGATCGAACATTCCGAAGAATCTCTTCTTCACTTTCATTTCTTTCCTTGATGATGTCCGGACTATTTCTGTTAGACCTAACCCAACCAAAGATATCGAGCAATCTCTTGAGTAATGGCCTTCTCATTCACTAAGCCATTATCAAGTCTTGGAGGAGGATAGAATACGGACCGTGGGCTACTATCTCGTATTTCTCCTTCATCCGCAAGGTTAATCCACTCAGAGATACTTTGGATAGAAGGTAAGGAGATACTCAATGAATGCTTCATTCTGATCTGAGCCTTCCCTTCTCCATTCCCTGAGAACATCATAATTGAACCAGAAGGTTCTCTTGACTTCTTCCCACATATCGTTGAGTTTAATGGGCATCCATTTATCAACGTGGGGCCACTTTAGCGCTTTTGATGTTCCTTTCCTCTTGCTCGTAAAACTTCCCGAATTCACTCCTTCGCTTCGCTCTTCGCCTATCTTCTTTACGATCCGCAGATGCTCCCGAGATCGAGGCGACTTTTCTTAGCTTGTTCCATTTGGAGTGTCTTCAGAGCATTTCTAGTATTGAAGACTTTCATCTGAGGTTGAGACTCAGATTCTTCTTTCTCTTCATCATCCAGAATCAGCTTTCTCTGGATTGGCTTAGGAGCCTTCGCACGCTTGCTTTCAGGTTGAACAACGCCCGAGGATTTCCTCTTCATAGGCATTTTAGCAGCAGCCTGGCTTGTTCCAACCTTTGCTCTAGCACTCAGTTTTTCTTTTGACACGTCAAGCATGGTTTGCTTAGAAACTCGAGTGTAGACAGGCTTCTCCACCTGAGCAAACATTAACTTCTCAGAAGCTTCGACTTCTTTTAAGGCTTTGGCTAAATTATACATTTCAGCATCTTTTTGAGCCTTCTTCTCCAAAGTACGTGCCATGAACTTTCTGAGATCTTCGGCTTCCTTTTTTTTCGTTCGCACCATAATTTGGAAGAAGTCCGAGAGTCTTTGTCCATGTGATATTGCTCTTTGCTCACACAAAATGAATCTCTCCGCTATCCGATCTTGTTCGCCTTTCCAAATTTCCTTAGATGGTTCTTGGCCACGAAGAATTCTTCAGATAAGTGGGCAACCGCCGCGAGAGAGTGCTTCCTTGAACATCTCTGTCATCTTGGTCATGAGCATTGAGCTCATTTCCTCAACAATGAGACTTTATCAAGACACCTCATTCTTTTTCGCCGGTTTCACCTCTAGAAATCGAACTCTCTCTGTGTTTCGCCCCGGTTCATCACTTAACTTCGGCCTTTGACTCCCTCCAAATTTCTCATTCAAATTTTTCTTCCATGGAGGTTATCTAGGTGGTCGAGTGTTTTGAATTTGCACCACTTTCAAGAGTGACTAAGACTTTCCATCTTTTGAGCTTGATTGGCCAACGCCTCTTCCATCCGAGCAATTTTGATCATCATTGGCTCAACCTTCTCAAGTTTTTCCATCAAGGGAGTGAGATCAATCTCAGGAATCTTCTGCACCTCCTGTGATGTCTGATCATCCTGTGCCTCAGCTTTGTCCTGAGCTCCGGGTCTCCAATCGAGCCTCGACCGCTTATCGAGACAATTCAGAGTTAAAGATAGGACTTTTCAAGAACTTTGGCATAATTGTTAATAGTGCCAAAAAGGTACCAGAAGAGTTCTAGCTTCAGTCTGAGGTTGACCAATTTCAGGTTGATCAGCGACAGAAGTCTCCTTTTCCATCTGAGACTGCTTCTCAACATCTCCCTGTTGGTCCCCATCTCCATCTTTAGATTTGTCTCCATTGCTTTCGGGCACCAACTTCAGTTGCTCTCCTTTCAGCCAACTTCTTCTGAACTAGCTCATCAAAATCGAGTTTTTCATCCCGAGCTTTGTCCTCCCGAACCCCGAAAGTCGGTCGGGAAGGTTGTCTCCTCATTCCACCCGTCTTCCCCTCTCGAATGCAAAGAATATCAAGCATCTCTCGAAGAGTCCGATTGAGGATGAATACATTGTCCTAATCTGAAGAAAACATCTTGCGATCGGGGTATGAGTTGAGCTCGGGGGTAGCGGTCAAGAATGAACCGCTCCCCTTGCTCCTCCACTCGCCTTCTTCAGCTTCTCCCTTCTTCCATCTTGGGCTCTCTGGTTCAGTTGAAACATCTGCTAAGGGATCAAGAAGTAGATCACTCAGGAGCTCATCAAGAATATTCTGCTCCTGAGCCTTAGCAGCATCTGAAGTTTGTGCGGTCAGGTCCTCAGTTTGCATCTGAGAGGGTTCTGAGGCCTGAGTTGGCATATCCTCAATTTGAATCTGAGTCGGCTCGTCTGCTGTCTAAGCCTGCACATCTTCAGATTGACTCTGAGTTGGCTCTTCTGTCTGAGCCTGCACATCTGAGGTAGGTACCTCTGAGGTCTGAGCTCCTTTAAAAATTTCTTGAGAAATTTTATCTGAACTGAGCGATGTCTCGAGCACCTCGCAGAGAAGACACCGCTCCTCGGGCCGATCTCGTGGTCCTCGAGATAACCCGAGCCAACACTTGTAATGGTGAACTCGAGTGGTTTGGCGCCCGGTTGAATCTCGTCGAAATCACTTTCATCTTCATCGGTGAGAACCACCAATCTTCTGCGTTTTGGAGCAAGATCCTTTAGTTTCAACATCTTTGTTCCCTGCTCCTTCTTTGCCTCCAACAAAACCTTCCCCCTGGTTTGTTGAGTCTCTTTTTCAACCGCAACTGGTGATTCAACCTTCTTTTCTCTCTTTCCCGATGACCGCTTTTTTTGCAAAGAATGGGTTTAAAGAGAATTTTGATTTAGGAATGGGGTCGAATTGGCGAAGATATCCTCCTCCTCTCTCGCACATCTCCAAAATGTAAGCAATTTTGGTGTCATGGTGGATCTTGCCTTTTTATTGAGATCGCCTCACAACCTTCTTCAAAAAAATTTTGATCTGCTTTCACTCACCGTCCCTAATCAAAATTTCAAATGGGTTGAAGTCGATGGTGAGTGAGGCCTCTATCGCCGCCATCAGTCTGAGCTTCGGGGTACTGATCTGCTCAAAACTCCTCGCAAGACTCATGATGCATTTACTCACAATATCCATCAATACACGATATTGTGGCTTTAGGTGTCTCTTATGCAATGTCGCCTCAAACTTAACAGATTCTCGGAAATCTATCTAAGTATTCCTGCTCTCTACCCGACATATACATCGTAGGATCCTCTCCTCTATCACAGAGCTCAAAAACATCATTCAGATTTTTCGGGGTTATGTACAAATCCCTTTCAAAATCGACGTATTTGGACGAATGCTCTAAGTGTGATACAGTAATCGAAGAATGCATACAGTCCTCTTCATCTACCTTCAAGTTATAGATGAATTCGATTACCTCTTTCGCAAACTCCTGGTCTGGTCGGTTTGCGATTAGTTGGGTGAGTTTTGCCAGTCGAATCATATGCAAAGCCTCCTCTTTTGGCTTTGAGTTGGTTGTGCTTTCAAGTGAAACAACGAACTCGTACCACGGCTTGTTGGTTTCGGCTAATCTGTCGAACAAGGTTGGAGCCATTTTAGAGATTGATTTGAGAAGTGAAGCTTTAGGGTTTAGGAATTTCTGGGCAAGGGGATTTATTTGCAGAGGATTTGGAATGAAGGGTTTAATAAAATTTTGGCTTGAAAGGCTTCTTAGGGTATATATAGCTTTGAGATCGTGGGGAATCGTGTTGGTTAGGTGAAAAACAAAGGATGAGACTAATCTCCGATTAATCGGGTATATGAACCGACGATCTCTGAAAAGTAAGCAACCAAAACATCCTCATTGGTCATTAATGTAGCAGAGCATTAAATGACTGTTGACCTTCTTCGGAATTTGAAACGATCCCGCCCAAAAACATTCCTCAGGTGTTTTGTATTTATTACGAATGATTTCTGAGCTTCACTTAAGCAATAAATGAGTTGCATGAGTCATTACTTCTTCAGACTAATTTTCTTCTATCAGTCTTCTTTATCGAAAGAATCGACCTTGATAAAATCTCAAGATAATAATCGAAAATCGAAAATGGTTCTGCTTTGCTCGAGTACTCACCTTCAAGAACTGAAGTTTCCCCGAGACTCGATTCAAGATTTCCATTTTATCCTAAGCTTCTCAAGAGAGTCCGAGAAAACTTCATGCTTCAAAACCTTCAATTTTTCGATTTTTCTATACACCGTTTCTAACATCCCTAATTCAATTGAAAGTTCCTCAAATCTTGATTCAAATCCAAAGGTTTAGTCAAGATATCGCCTCTCCGCTATCGGTATGAATTTTCTCCATCCTTATGTCCTTCTTCTCGACATGATCTCTCGATGAAGTGATGTCTCGATATCCACATGCTTGCATCCGTGTGCAATAACGGATTTTGTGAAATAGCAATGGCACTATTATTGTCACAAAATATTGGTACTTCATTGGCTACAACTTTATAATCCCTTAATTGTTGTCTGAGCCAAAGAATCGAAAGCACAAAGAAGCCTTCCTCGCAACCATATATTCAAATTTTCAAAGAATACTTGTTGCTACTGAGGTCTATTTCTTCAAAAACCAAGATATCAACTTACTTCCTAGAAATTGACAAGTTCCTGAGGTGGACTTCCTGTCAATTCTGCAACCTCCATAATCAGCATCTGAGTAACCACTTAACTCAAGGTTATCATCAACTGGATACCATAATCCTCTATTCACTGTGCCTTTAAGATACTTCAAAGATCTTTTGGCGCCCTCCATGTGACTAAATTTTAGATTAACTTGGTATTTTGCACATATCCCAACAACAAATGTTATATCCGGCCTACTTGCTGTGAGATAGAGCAATGATCCAATGATTCCTCTATAATCAGTATGGCTCACTGATTTGCCTTCAGAATCAGGATCCATCTTGTAGTTAGTATTCATGGGAATCCTAACTGTGTTGCAATTCTGTACACCATATTTAGCAATCAGATCTCTGGTGTATTTTGCCTGGTTGATGAATATTCCTTCCTTTGATTGTTTCACTTGAAGACCTAGAAAGAAATTCATCTCCCCATCATTGACATCTCAAATTTGCCTTTCATCGTTGTTGAAAAACTTTTCACACAAATGATGGTTTGAGATCCAAAAATGATGTCATCAACATATATCCAACCAAAGAAGATATCTTCCCCATCTTCTATCCCAATGAGTTCTATCAACTGCCCCTTTGACAAAACCATGGTCAAGAAGAAACCGAGAAAGAGTATCATACCATGCTCGGGGTGCTTGCTTAAGACCATACAAAGCTTTTCCCGAGCCACAGAAACTTGGTCATTCTTTTTTGAAACCAGGAGGTTGTTCCACATACACCTCTTTCTTTAAGCACACCGCTCAGAAATGCACTTTTCACATCCATTTGATAGATCAGAACTTCATGTGGGCAAAGATATGCAAGAAACAATCTGATCGCTTCTAGTCTTGCAAACAGGTGCAAAGGTTTCATCATAATCCAAACCTTATTCTTGGGAATAACCTTTGTAACTAAATTTCCTTGCCTTGTTTCTTACAATGTTGTTGTTTTCATCTCTTTTATTCTTGAAAACCCACTTGGTTCCAATGACATTGTGCCTTTTCTCGGGTCTATCTACCAAATCCCATACTTCATTTCTTGAGAATTGATTCAAATTTCATCTTGCATAGCAAAGAATCCAATGAGAATCTTGTAGAGCTTCACCAATCTCAAAGAGGTTCTTTCTCCGATAGGAAGCAGCAGAATAGTGCACTTTCACCATGGAACCTTCTTGTTTTAACACCTTCGCTAGATCACCCACAATCTGACTTGTAGGATTACTATCTAACCATTTCCTTCTTGATGTTCCTGTTTTCAATAGTGTCCTCAACATTTGAAATGTTAGGTTCGCTTAAATCAAGAAATTCGTGGAACAACAAAACAGAGAAAGGAATCATCTTCCTCGGGAAAATTCTATTCGGAACATTGTCGAGACATTTGTTCCCCTTTGGTTGATAGATTCAGAATTTGCCTCACCGTGACCACATCTTCATTGGCATCACATACCCGAAGTCCGAATCGTGTCTGCTCGGATTGGTCACCTTTTGTGTTTGGTTTTCCCGAGTCTCACCATCCCGATTTCCATTCTCAACTTTTTTATTCGAAGTCCGAGTCACCCAATCATAGATAGTGACTGACTTCTTCTTTTCAGGTTCAGTGGATGATTTATCTTTCTGTTTCAGGCTTAATCTGGTGATCCTCTTGGTCAGTTCATTTGCATCATGTTCCTGTTTCTTCTGAACACAAGTAGATTCATCAAAAACAACATGAGGTGTTTCCTCCACAATAAGAGTCCTACAGTTGTAAACTCGAAAAAGCTTTTTCGACTTCGAATATCCTAAGAATATTCCTTCATCGCCTTTTACTATCAAATGTTTTCAACTGGTCTTTACCATTATTGTGTATGAAACACTTGCAACCAAACACACGAAAGAAAGAAACAAGAGGCTTCCTTTCATTCCAAAGCTCATATGGTGTTTTGCCTTGACTCTTGGTCAACATGGATCTATTCTGAGAGTAGCATGCAAAGGTTGATGAAAATTTAGCCCAAAAATCTTTTAGAATATCACCTTCAAATTTATCATTGTCCTTGCAGCTTCTTTCAGAGTTCTGTTCCTTCTTTCAGCAACACCATTTTGTTGAGGGGTCCTTGCAGCTGATGTTTCATGTAAAATTCCATTCTCTGCACAATAATCAGATATGATATGATTTATAAACTCAGTTCCTTTGTCGATCCGATTTTGACCACACTCATTTTTCTCATTCTCGAGCCTTTTCAAGAATTTCGCAAATTTATATCTCGAGTCTCTTTCTTCGAAGTAAGAATATGACCCAAGTATATCTTGAGTAGTCATCAACTACTACCAATGTGTATTTCCCGCCATTAGTGCTCATAGGTGTTATAGGACCAAAGAGATCCATATGCAATAATCAAGTATTCTTTCAAAGAAAACTTCAACTTTGCTTTTAAATGATGCTTTAACTTGTTTTCCTTTCTCGCACGATTACAAATGTGTTCCTTATCGAACACTTCATTAGGCAACCCTCTCACAAGAGCTAATCTTGCAAGCTTGTTCGTGGTTTTGAAGTTTAGGTGATTCATTCTTTTATGCCATAACCAACCCGTATCTCTGGGAACTTTTAACAACTAAACATGTATCTTTAGGAGTTGAACTCCAATCGCCAAAGATACACATTCCCTTTTCTTGTACCAAATAAGAATACTTTCTTCGTGATGTATCATCTTTCACAAAACATAAGTTCTTAGAGAACTCAACATTGAAACCTTTATCACGTAATTGACTAATTGAAAGCAAGTTATGCTTCAATCCGTATACATATGAAACACCATGGATATGAATCGAGTCGACTTCCAAGTTCCATATCCTCCACCGTCCCTTGAGTTATCTCCAAAAGTGATCTCAGGGCCTCTTTGTTCAACATAGTCATCGAGCATCTTCTTGAATCCCGTCATATGTCTTGAGCATCCACCGTCAAGATACCATACATCGCGAGCTTTTTTCGCTCTCGCTCATCATCGCCATGTGATCTTTCATCGACTTAGTGCCCTTGTTTTCCTCCCCGAAAAATAGATCAATTCTTAGGTACCCAATTTTTAGGGTCCCACGAGGTTAGTCAGATTTTTTCGAATCCAAATCTGCCTCGACAACTCTAATCACTTTAGAGTGGCTAATTTGTCTTCCATAAACATCAACATATACATCCACTACTCGGGTGCCTTAGCAGTTTTCTATATATGTGCTAGCTTTAGCATGAACATGGGCTTTTGAATTCTTCTTTGGTTCAGCCTTCGCTCGGTCTTAGGCTTTTGTGTACCGGTCTAAATCTTTGTTGGCTTGGGTTCGAGATAACCTTTACCCTTAGGCAAGTGAGGTTCAGTTGTCTCAGAAAAACTGGGTCTTTCAATTATCTTTGAGGACTTGGTCTCTTTAGTTGAGAATGTCTCTGAAAGTGTTTCTCATCCAAGATTCCTCCGATGGTTCAATTGTAGAGCCTTTCGTGTTTGCATTCTTAGCTTGAGGCTTTGAAGTACTTGCCTGAAACTTTCCAACTGACTGCTCAGGTTTTCTAGCCTTCACCTGAGGTTTGGGCTTTCTAACCTAATCATTCAGTTTTACTGAGACCATAGGTCCTTTTCCCTTGTCTACAAACCTTGGGCATTACTCCCGCTTGAAGTGTAGGTGCCATCGGTTTTACAAAGATAGTCTTCTTGCTACTTGATGCAAAGATTCGTGATGACCTTGTGAGGTTCCCCCTAGAATGTATCCCAATCCAGATTTTATAGTGGCATATCTCTGATATCTCTGAATTTCATCTATTACATTAGATGCTTTATTCAATAGATTTAACTTCTTCTGTGCACTATCCTCACAGTTCTGTAGAGTTTTATGCTTCTCGGAGAGGTCATTGAACTTCGCCTCGATTAGTTTAATCTCTTTAGTGGATTTCTCTAGCTTTTTCGCTTAGGGACATTATCATCTTCTTTTTCTCGAGAGTTGTACTTTTCGTAACATCCAGTTCATCAAGAGCTCCCATTAATTGAGAAGTGATTTCAATATTGCTAGAGTCTTTCCATTTTAGATTTTCAAATTTTCAGCCTCCTTTATTCTCGCTCTTGAGTTCTATTTAGCAGCCCTTGCAAAACAAAGATAGTTCTTCATCGATTCTCAAAAGAATCCATCGTCAAAATGATCGCTTTTTCAGTGGAACTTGAAAACTCTTGTGCTAGTGTAGGAGGAGAAACAATGCAGAAAGAAGAGCTTACCTCCTCAATGGCCATCGACGATGTCATCATTTTCACTTTGTCGAGAATATCTCATCCTAAGAGCTAGATCCTCCTCGTAGTTTTTCTTCTCGCAACCATGACCTTTTTGCTAGAGAACTTCCGATCTCTTTTGGCTTGCCTTTCTCTTCTCTCCTTAGCACTCAAATCTGACAATCATACCGAAGTGACCTTTCTTCCGCAATTATAGCATTTGTTGGCATCATCATCCCGATCATTTTCTTCTTTGGACTTGGAGTCCTTTCTCTTGGATGAAGATCCTTCAAATTTTCGTGTCCTTCTTCTTCTCAGTTGATCCGTCCTTAGGTTTCTTCTAGTACTGTGGTTCCCGTAATAGTTTTTGTATTTTCCAAATATACTATTAAGTCTGTTAAACCTCCTTGCCATCGCTCTTTAGCTTTTCCTCAAGCTCATCCCCGATTTTTGGCATGGGGGTTCTCGAACTCTAGTTTTATGGTGTTTTATCTTTGGCTTTTAAAGCCACATTCTTACTTCGATGAAGAATCATCTTTCTTTGTCGGCCTTTTGGATTTCTTATCAATTACAAATTCATAGGCTTTCAAATTTCGAGAAGACTTGTTGGTAAGGCATTGAACTAATGTTCTTGGTGTTTTCAATCACCAATGCATGAATATCCCATTTCTTAGATGGACCTCTAAGAATTTTCAATGCAACTTCTCTCTGTGAATATTTCTTTCCAAGTGCATTTAGATCATTCATGATGCTTAGTGAATCGACTTCCAATTTGTCTATTGATTCACCATCATCCATTTCAAAAACTATCAAACTTTCCAATTGCCATTGAAAGTTTGTTTTCTTTTTATATGATTTTTGCCTTGGCACATAACAAAACAGTGTATCCCAAATCTCTTTAAGAAGATACAAAAGGAGAGATCATTCCCATCACATAATCATCAATTGTACTTGTATAGTGTGTCATTTGCAATGTAGTCTAGATTGACTAACTTTCTCTCCTCGAGTCACTTGGTCATCGACTTAGGAAATTCTCGCTTTCTAGGATCAATTCTCTCATCTTCGCTCCTCCTGATTCACCACAAGAACCGGAATGGTCCTTGAGAGACCACTCTCCACATACGCCATGTTTGAATACGAGATGAGCCTGCATTCTCGCCTCCATAGGTCATAGTTCTCCACCGAGAACATGGGAAGTTTTTAGAAGACATTTTTCCGATCTTTTGAAAAAATAAAAAGTTTCAAAGAAATAAGATCGATTCGGAGATAGGCTACAAGTATTTTTGAAAAGTAAAACTTTGGTCAACACAAAGAGGGTGGTCAAGTTGAACCACTTTCTCGATACCACTTGTTGGTCCCTGTAGATAAACGAAGTCATACACGTATGGGGGGAATACACGTGTTCAAGTGTTTTTAAAACTTTTTTCTTCGAGGTCACTTGGGTCGATAATCCTCAAGATTAGGTTCTCGATAAGCACAGATCGCTTCCGAGTCAAAGTCTATCGAGACAAGTGATCCCGAAATCGCTTTTCGATACCTCGATAATCCCAACCGAGTCCCGAGTGTCAGAGATCCTGAGTTGCTTTTGATCGATAACTAACTTAATCAATCCTCGTAAGAGAGTTCATTTGATAACTATCTCGTTCTAGCTACTTTCATCATCACCATGTGTAATGGTTGGCCCTTAAGATTATACTCGCTTTTAAGCTTTGGTTTAAAACCTTCCCTTAATTGAAATAGTGATTAGGTTGTGATTCACTTATGTAACTTCAAATGATTGATTCCAACCGAATATCGCTGAAAAGTATGCTTTCAAAACAAGTTAATGCAACGAAATTAAGATGATAAGGAAAGCAATAAAGAACACAAAGAATTATAGTGGTTCGAGATTCAAGCTCCTACGCCCACTCTCCCTAACTCTTCAGAGAAATTCACTATCAACTTCTGAGCTTTCTGACTACCTCGTAGTTTACTTACTCAACTCGGCCTTGAGTTTTCTGACTACTCCACGTAGTTTACTTACTCAACCCGACCTTGAGCTTTCTGACTACCTCCGTAGTTTACTTTACTCAATCACACACAAGCTTTCGGACTACCCTCAGAGCTTACTAACTTCTCCTCTAGAGTTTTCGACTACTCCGCGAGTTTACTAACTCTTTACAACTCTTTCTCACCAACAAACACACTCCAACTACCTTCTCAAGGGTTTGGGGTTTCACAGTTGGTTTCCAACTAGGATGAGATATCCTTTACAATGAAGCACAATGCAAAGGGTTAGGATATCTCGACTAAGGTTTGGATAAATCTTATCAAGCTAGGCTTAGTATAGTGAGCTCTCTTCAATATCGAAGCACTTGGGAAATTCTAAGTTTTTCGAGTGCTTTAACTTTTGCAAGAATAATTTTGAGCTCTTGAGTTATGCGTATAAATTTCCCGTAACCTTACAATGTAGAGGATCACCAAGATTTATAGGCATACACCAAGGTCACTTTTGAAAACTATCCGTTGGAGAGATAGCCGTGAGTTCCCTCTTGTGGTGGTGAAATGACTATACTTAGGGTTTGAAACTCCCTAACACGTTTTTATAATAGCTTTTCATGGGTTTGAAACTTTTTTAACACGAACTTTTGTACATCCGACATCTTTTTTCAACACACCGTCCTTTGTCGGTTATCGGTATGGTACGATGTTGTCTTCTTATTTTTGACTTTTTGTCTCCAGCTAAAGGTAGACACCTTCAACGGCTCTTTTGGTTACAAACTCGAGTTTGATATAACCTTAACAACACTTCGACTTAGTTCCTTTTTGTCGCATTTGAATGTCTTGGCAATATCTAACTTCTTAAGGAATCGCGATCTTCTCAAGATTGCATCCTTTAGATAGATATTATCGCTTTCGAACACTCGGTTTCATATCGAGCATTCAAGATATTACCGAAGTCTTCGAGAATTACTGTGCCTTCAAGATTTTTTGATCTTCGGTCTTGATCTTACCTTCTTGAGTCTTCGAGTCTTCGTGGTCTTCGAGTCTTCGTGGTCTTCGAATCTTTGTTGTTTATAATGGACCGATGTACTTAGTCTTGATTACTCAAGATCATCTCGAAGTCTTGATATCTCGCCATCATCCTAAACTTCTGGATACTTCGAAAACATACCACGAGTTCTCCAGAGTCTTCAGAACCTATCCTAAACTATATCTGCTGACTATACATTTTGCAGATAACATCCTGATTACTCTAAAACTGAATCCTGACTCAACTATCAAGATCATTCTGAACATGTCATACTTTTAGGGGTTTTGGGATCTTAATCAAAATCATATATCTTTATTAAATTCATCTCCCAACAAAGACTGATGGAGAAAATTAGTCTGAAGAAGTATTGACTCATGCAACACATTTATTGTCTAACTGAATCTCAGTAATCATTGGCAATAAATGATAAAACACCTGAAGAAATAAATTGGGCGGGACCTTTGAAATACACGAGGAAAGTCAATGGTATGCAGGAACAATAATTAAATGCACTGTTCATTAATCACCAATAGGGATAAATTGGTGGCTTAATATTTGTGAAATCGTCCTTTCATATACCCGTTTTAGTCAATTTTTAATCTCAACCATCGATTTCTTCATTTACGCGATTTTCCATAAATCAAAATCCTATATCCTTTGAAAATTTCTTTAAAAGCCCGATTCCAAAAAGCCTTCATCTTCAAACACTCTGCTTAAAAAAACTCTCGATTGCCCAGAAATTTTCACCTATCTCAAAACCCTTCACCAAAAATTCTCCAAAAATGACACTTTCTGTATACGACAAGCTCGCCATTTCCAATAAACCTTGGTATGAATATGTCGTCTCTCTTGAAAGCTTGTCCAATGCAACTCACGAGGAGGAGGCGTTGCAAATGATTCTTTTGGCAAAGCTTATTTATCTGGTCGCGAATCAACCAGAGGCCGAATATGCGAAAGAGGTAATTGAGTTTATCTCTAATTTGAAGTTAGATGATGAGAATTGTATAGAATCTCAGATTACAGTCTCGCATTTGGAGCATAGTTCAAAATTTGTGGATTTTGTTAGGGAATTATATATTATTCCTAAGAATCTTAATGCCATATATGAGTTAAGCGATAGAGGTGAAGACCCTACGGTATACATGATGGGTAGGGAGCAAGAATATCTGGATAAAATTACAGAGCATCCAGTAAAGTTTGAAGCTACTCTGAATAAGAGGCATTTGAAGCCTAAATATCGAGTATTGTTGGACATTGTAAGCAAATGAATCATGAGTAGATCTGGCAGCTTTGAAAAGATAAGCAAGCCTAAGTTAATGCTAATGGGGGCAATTGAAGATTCACCTTACACTGCATTCAACTGGTTACACAATTTAATCAAGGTGGTGAGTGATCAAGCCAAACAAATTCATAAGGTAAATGGCTCTGTAGTTGTCAAAGGAAAGATTCTACATGCAACCAAGATTGCATTTAACTTGGAAATATGCAGAGAAGAGGAGGACATCTTTGCTAATTCCACATCCTTTCCAAAGTCAAAAATCATGTTCAAACCACCAACAAAGAAGACTTTGAAAGGAAAGAAAGAAAAGCTCGAGAAGTCTCGGAGGAGATCACCAAGAAGAAGCTGTTGAAGCCAAACAAGCCAGGGGGAAAGCCCAGATGCAAGTTAAAAGAGAGAAAGGAGAAAAACTGAAGAAGAAAACACTGGCTCCTCAGAAACATAGAAAGCTTCAATCTATTACTGAGGAGGAGGTCAGTGACACTGAAGAAACTCAAAATGAAGGCCAGCAAGGGCTGAAATCTCCACTTCAGGTTCTTGCTCAGGTTGTGACAAATGTACAAGAGCAAGAAACTGAGGAACAAGTTTTCTCTGAGGTACTCGAGACTTCTCTGAGCTCAGATAAAATTTCTCGAAAAATCTTCAAGGACCTCGATTCCCATCATGAAGAGAGACTGCTCGGACTTCAGATCAGTCTGAACCTCAAGAATTGCTGAATTTGGATGCTCTCCTGAATGAACCATTTCTCAATCCATTAGCACTAGAACTTTTACAATTCGAGCCAACTTCTCCTGAAAGCCCAAAATTGAGGATGGGAGAGGCCGAAGAAACTGAGTGGCGCAGCAAGGGGGAACGATTCATTCTTGACAGTGGTACCACGAAATGAAGCGATATCCCGACCTTCGAGAATCTTTTCTTCCGGCTTCGTAACCACGGTCTACATCCCCGAATCGACTCTTCCAGAGATGCTGAATATGGCCTCCTTCAGAGGAGAAGATTGGTGGAATGCTGAGACTGCAGTTTTGACAGAGTTCTCTGGATTCAGTAAGACCAAGCTCAGAATGAAAATTGCTGACTTTGATGAGCTAGTAAAGAGAAAGGTGGCTGAGAGAAGGAAAGCTGATGTTGATGCCTCCAGTTATATGAATCTTGAAGGAGATGAGGATCAAGATAAAGAGGGTGCCAAACAAGATGATGCTGAGGGGGAGAAGGAACCTCAGACAGATTTTGAAAAAGAAAAAGAGACTGAAAGTCAGATGGAGAAGGACATCGATCTTTGATAGACCGATATCACACATCCTCGACCGGAAAGCAAGACTTTGGGTATCTTTCTAAGACTATTATACATTATGCCAAAGCTACCGAAGTTCCTATCTTTAAATCTATTATGTATGATATGCAGACTGAGGCTCAGTTGGAAAAAGTTGTACAAACTCCAGAAATTGATTTCAGTCATATCCTGGATAAATTGGATAAGGTGGTGCCAATAGTTGAAAAAATGACTCAAATTGAAGAAACCTTGGCAAGCCAATCTCAAAAGCTGGAAAATTTGAGTTCATCTTCAGACATGCTGCAACTACAAACAACTCTTGCAGATAAAATGACCACTTTGGAAGGAAAGATTGATGTAGTCAAAACTGTGCTCAATGCAGAGATGAAGCAGATGTATCAGGAAAGAACTGCCTATCTTGAAGCCAAGCTGGTTGAGAAAAATGATCTGATGATCAAGACAGCTGTTGAGGAAATGGGCTCTATGCTCATGACCAAGATGACAGAGATGATGCATGATGTCTTCTCAAATCAGTTCGCACCTCTTTCAGATGAGTTCTCAATGGCTAAGATTTACATGAGAAGGCTAGAGGATGAGCATGATCAGTTGGCAGGGCAAGTGCGAAGTATAAGTAAAGAGAAATACCATATAGATACTGCACTGACTCAACTACTCCCAAGGTATGGTGCCAAAAGGGGGGAAATGCTTGGTGGCAAACTAAGTGAGTTGTTGGCACAAACCTTGAAGAAAAAGGCTCAGAAAGAAGCTGAAAGAAAGAAAATTGCTGATGCCTTAAAAGAAGTTGAAGCCACTGAGAAGCTCAAGTTCAAAGTAGCTAAGAAACCTATCTACACTCAAACATCTGAGCAAACTATTCAGAAAGTAATTTATGAGAAACTGAGTGATAGAAGGATAATTGAGACAAGCAAAGCCGGTGAAGATCAAGTCAGACCTGAAAAGGGAAAGGTTTTTGCATTTTTGGAACAAGAAAAGAAGAAAAGAGCTAAAGCTTCTAAGCCTACTCAGAGGAAATTGATAATGGATTTTGAAGAATCTGAGGAAGAAGCTGAAAAAGAAGAAACTGAAACTCAGAAAGAAGTCTTCAATACCAAGAAAACTCTGAAAACCCTTTAAATCGAAAAAAAAGAAAGAAGATTGTTTATACGTAGTCGTCGTGTTCCCCGTGATCGGAAAAAAAAAAGAAGAAGAGAAGAAAAGAAGAAGAGGGGAGCAAATTTCGGATATGAATGAAGCCTTCATTGAGTACTTATGACATTCTATCTTAGTACCGCAAAGTTGGATCAACTTGGCGATGAAGGAAATACTCAGATAGTAGCCCCTGGTCCATACACTTACCCAGCTCCTAGACTTGAGAATGGCTATGTGAATGAAACAGCCATTTCTCAGGAGATAGCTCAGTATGCCATCCAGCTAGGCCAAACAGGAAACAACCCTGATATCATCAAAGCAAGAGATGAACTGAAGAAGAGATACTATGGGATGTTCAACCTGGAAGTGCCAGAGGATGAAGTAGAAAGAAGACCAAGACTTTAGTATTACATTTTTTTTTTTTTGTTTTTCATTGTGTCTGTAAACTCTTATCCTACATCAATGAAAATTTTTATCTTTTATGCTCAAAGATAATATCTCATTATCTTTTTACATGTCTTTTATGTTTGATATGCCTTATGTTTTGAATTTGTTGGGAGAATTACCATTTTTGGATTGTAATAGACAAATTGAAACCTGAGTATAGGTTAGGTTTTTCTTAAATGTAACAAGATGGTTTTGGCATCATCAAAAAGGGAGAAATTGTTGGGAGATGAATTTAATAAAAAAGTTTTGATTAGATCCCAAAAATCCTGAGTATGACATGTTCAGGATAATCTTGATAGATCGAGTCGATTCAAAGATAGATTATTCGTAAAGTTATCTACACCATGTATAGTCGTGCAGATATAGATCGTTTAGATTCTCAAGACACCAAGACTCAAGAATCGTCGAAGACATCAAGACTCAAGATATGTCATCAAGACATCAAGACTCAAGATGTCACTAAAGACATCAAGACTCAAGAAGTCACCAAGACATCAAGACTCAAGATGTCATCAAGACAATCAAGACTCAAGAAGTCAAAGACATCAAGACTCAAGATGTCATCAAGACACCTAATCAAGACTAAGTAAGATATCAATACTCAAGATAATCAATGTTCGTGAGGCAATCAATAATATCTATCTCAAGACTACAAAACTGTGAAAAAATGCAACTATTCTAAAAAGTAGATATTGCCCAAAAACATTCATATCGCGTACAAAAAGGAACTAAGTCTAAGTGTTGTTTAAGGTTATCTCTTTCAGAGAGATTGACCAAAAAGAGCCGTTATGTTTGTCTACATTTGCTGAAGACAAAAAACCAATCACAGGAAGACAACACTATACTTTACTGACGCTGAAAGCGACAGGACACTAAATCATGTCAGTAGTACTATGTTCCAGACTGTAAAAATTGGTGATTGGCTACATGACTGCATATTTCCTAAAACATGCAAGGGAGTATTCAAACCCTAAATATAGCCGTTCATCAAACACCATAAGAGGAAACTCATGAAGCTATCACCTCCAACGGATAGTTTTTCAAGAGTGACCTTGGTGAAGTTGCCTATAAATACTAGTGACCCTTTACATTGAGAGGTTACGGGAAATTTCAAAGCAACTCAAGAGCTCTCTCGTATTATTGCAAATTGAAGCACTCGAAAAACCTAGAATTTTCTAAGTGTTTCACATTGGAGAGAGCTCACTATTCTAAGCCTAGAGTGATAGATATATCTAAAGCTTAGAAGAGATATCCTAGCCTTTGCATTCATTCTTATTGTAAAGGATATCTCACCCTAGTTGGAAACCAACCCAAAACCCAAACCCTTTGTTAAGGTAGTTTGTGAGTGTTTTTTTGGTGAGTTGGAGTTGTAAAGAGTTAGTAAGCTACAGTGAGTTAGCAGAAAATTCTAGAGAAGAAGTTAGTAAGCTACTTGTGGTAGTCTGAACACTTGTGTGTGTTTGAGTTAGTAAGCTGCAGTGAGTCAGCCAGAAAACTCAAGGTAGAAAAGTGAGTAAGCTACAGTGAGTTAGCCAGAAAGCTTTAGGAAGTGGTTAAGGAATTTCTCTGAAGGTCAGAGAGAGTGGACGTAGGAGTTTGAGTCTCTGAACCACTATAATTGTTGTGTTGTTTTGCTTTCTGTACTGCATTATTATCTGTTGCATGTTTTCACTGAAAGCATAATTCACTGATATTCAGTTGGAACCAATCCACTGAACATGCATCAAATTGATCACAGCCTTAATCACTGTTTTATTGAAGGGAAGATTTTCAGCAAAGCTAAAATGAGTATAAACATAGGGCCAACCATTCAGCACATTTGAGTAGCCAGAACAGATAGTTACCAAACTGAACTAACTCTACTGAGGGTTTAGTAAGATAATTATCTGATCTAAGCGCCTCAGGATCTCTGATAAACTCAGGCTCAGTTGGGCTAATCTGAAGTTTCTAAAAGCAGCTCGGGATCATTGTCTCAGTAGACTTTGATTCAGGGCAATCTGTGCTTCTCAAGGAAAAATCATCATGACAACCTGACCCATCTGACCTCAGTGAAAGAAAAGTTTTAAAAATCATTTAACACGTGTATTCCCCCCATACACGTGTGAGACTCGTTAGCACCGGGACCAACACTCTCCGATGATTAGATCAGTTGGATGACTGGTTATCCAGGTCCTTCTGTCCTGATTGTCATTTGTTTGGAGAACATCATCCTCTTCTGATAAAGATTCATCACTAGAGACTGGGAGAGGTACTTGAGTAGGATCCACTTGGCGTGGACATATCCCAGCTGATTTTGGACTCATCATGTGCTGAAGTCTGTTCGCCGGAACATCAGGTGTTCCCCCTGAACCAGATGGTTCAGTTGATACTGTCTCAGCTGTACCAGCTTCTTCACTGACAGTTGTACGTTCCTTGGGGTTTGGCTGACCTGGTGAATCGTCAAGGTCAAAGTTAGGAACATATACAGTAACGTATATTGGATCCTTTCCTTTGAGCCTTAAATGATCCATTTTCAGTGAATCTGGTTTGTCTGGTATATCTTGTTCTGCGATAGATTTCTCTTGATCAGATGTTGACTCATCATAGACCACATGAGATGTTTCTTCCACAACTAGGGTTCGTTTGTTGAAAACCCTAATTGCTTCGCTGGTCGAGGAATATCCTAAGAATATACCCTCATCTGACTTGGCATCGAAGATTCTCAACTAACTCTTCCCATTGTTGTGTATGAAACAATTGCACCCGAACACATGAAAGTAGGAAACACGGGGTTCTATGCCCTTCCAAAATTCATAAGGTGTCTTAAAGTGAATCTTAGTAAGTGAACATTTGTTCTGCGTGTGACATGCAGTATTGATAGCTTCTGCCCAGAAACGACTTTGAGTTGCATGCTCAGCTAACATGGTGCGTGCAGCCTCTTTAAGTGTTCTATTTCTTCTTTCTGCTACACCATTTTGTTGTGGTGTTCTCGCAGCTGATGTCTCATGTCGTATACCAAACTCAGAGAAAAAATCAGATATAAATTGGTTCAAGAATTTTGTACCTTTGTCTGATCTAATTTTTACTATGCTTAGACCCTTCTTATTCTGAATCTTCTTGAGAAGTTCAGGTAACTTTGTTGTAGTTTCACTCTTCTTATACAAGAATACAACCCAGGTGAACTTAGAATAATCAACTACGACCACCAGAGTGTATTTACGTCCACTAAAACTAAGAGGTGTAACTGGTCTAAATAGATTCATATGGAGCAGTTGTAATACTCTGCTGGATGGAGGAGAAGGTATCCCACTGAATGAAGCTTTTACTTGTTTTCCCTTCTGACATGCGGCACATGTCTGATCCTTAGAGAATACTTCATTTGGGAGACCTTCAACCAAGGACATCCTTGCTATCTTGTTAAGAGTTTTGAAGTTCAGATGGCTCATTCTCTTGTGCCAGAGCCAACTGGAGCTCTTTGAACTCTTAAAAATCAAGCATGCATTTCTTGGACAACTGTCCCAATCTGCTGTATAAATCGTTCCTTTTCTGGAGCCAGTTAGCAAGATCTGTTGAGTCACTCGATTTCTGATTGTGCATTGATCTGAAGAGAACTCAACACTAAATCCGTTGTCGCAGAACTGTGATACAGATAACAGGTTTTACCTTAATCCATCAACGTATGGAACACCTGTAACATGTACATCATCGTTTACTAAGGTTCCAACTCCTCTGGTAAAACCAAAGTTGTCATCCCCAAAGGGAACTCGTGGGCCTGGTTTCTCAATGTAGTTGCTGAGGAGATGTTGACTTCCAGTCATGTGCCTTGAACATCCACTATCTATGTACCAGATAGTTGCTTGTACACCTCCTTTATTAGCCAGTCCCACTAGAGCCTGCGAGCAGATAAGATTTTAGGTACCCCAGTAGAATCGGGGCTTGGGGGGTTAGAGGTACCTTTCGGGATCCAAACAAATCTGGCACCTTTGTTGAACACAGAAGGCTTGATTTGTCTCACATAAACATCTACATAATCATACATTTCTTCATATGCAATCTGATTTGTATGATTATTAGTGTGAGCCTTGGACAGATCAGAAGACTTGGAATTTTTCATTGAAACTTGTCTTCTTTTAAATCCAGTGGGGCTCAGGCGCAGTAGCCCTAGGTTTCTGATTGTAAGGGTAGGTACGACTGCTACCATTAAAAGATTCATATCTTTTTGGCATAGATGGTCTTAGCAGTTTACCATTAGGCTGAGGTCTCCTCAAAAGAACAAGATTCTTCTGTTGATACCTAACAGTGTTTGAGTATAAGATTTGTTTTGTTCCAACTGGAATACTATCCTATCTTCTAAGTAGCCTAAAGCTAGAGGATAAGTATTCTGGCTAAGAACTAAGGGATGAACACTTAAGAATAAATCTTCGATTTGGTGTTCTTTGTTCGGAAATTGCTTGTGCTTGAGCTCGATCATAATTTCCGTAACCTTACTGTGAAGGTTTGATCCCTTATTTATAGGCACGAAATCGAATTAGCCGTTGAAGAGCAATTTGAATTTCGGTCTATTTTAGGTAGGTCTGCAGACGAATTTGACACTGAACCACCATTCTACAGAATGTCAGTACTCCGTACGTGCATTGTCATCTTTTCATTGGCTATCAAGTACGATTCGCAGCAATTGAATAAGCAACAAGGTTGACATTCTTCTTGTAAGAAAACATTCCTCGTACTGGATAACACAGAAATAGTTATCTGATGGAGCTGATATAGATCAGTTGTCCACTAATCTGTCTACCTGATTTAGGTCTTCTGCTCGTAAGTTGTCTTAGCACAACTTACTGACCTTTCCTTGTAGTCATCTGATGTAGGTTGTCTGGTCTTGATGTCTTCAGTCTTGACCTGCCTGCTTCTTGTTGATCAGTTCTTCAATATATCTGAACTTCATGACTTATCTGATTCTCAGCTTATTTGTTTTAATCACTAGATCTTCATCATCTGATCTTCGAGTTAGCTGATCTTCTAATCTTCAAGACTTCACCTATACATATTGAGTTCCCCCTCAATATGTGACCTATCTGTTACTTCAATTGTCTATACACTTCAACTGGTCATCTTATCTGCTATCTATATCATCAGTCAGCTAACAAGTCTGACTGGTTTTATTACATTATATGTTTTGGAACTTCCATCGAAACTATAAATTTCCCAACACAGCCTGTCCCAAACCTAAAAAGGTTGGGAAGAAAGGTAATTCTCAAACATTAATTGTTGAAAGTAGCGGGAGTGAGACCATCATCTCCATGGGCAATGTTACGAAAGTAGCGGTATTGAAATGCTACGAGAATAGCAAACATTGAAATACTACGTATGTAATAGTTATTGCAATGCTACATGATTAGTGGATATTGCAACGCTACGTAAGTAATAATTATTGCAATGCTACATGATTAGCGGTTATTGCAATTCTAAGTAAGTAGCGGTTACTGCAGCGCTACGTGAGTAGCAGGTACTGCAATGCTATGAAGGTAGTGCTTAAAGTAGTGGGAGAAGTGCATCTATCTTTTAGTGATAGAATTATTGTTTTGAGAGATATTCTTTACGTTCCAAGATTTAGAAAGAATTTGATTTCAATTTCTAAAATTCTTTAATGATGGATGTTTGGTTACTTTTAATAAAGTTGTTACCATTTCTCAAAATGATGAGTTTATCTGTCATGGAACGTTGTCTAACAATCTCTACACTATTAACTGTGCACACCACTCGCAAAATGCATCCTATAACACATCGACTATTTCGAGTCATAAAAGAAAATGATTAGCAGATGTGAACGAAACACTTCTATGGCATCTGAGACAAGGTCATATTAATACAAAAAGGATCCAATGGTTGATTCAAGATGGTTCATTGGAGTCACTCCGGGTTGAACCATTTTCAACCTGCAAATCATGTTTAGAGGATAAAATGATCAAGAGGGCATTTGGAGCCAAGGGGAATAGAGCCAAAGAAGTGTTAGAGATCATTCACACTGACGTATGTGGACCAATGTCAATCAAAGAAAGAGGAGGTTATGAGTATTTCGTTACTTTTATCGATGATTACTCAAGATATGGATACATTTACCTTATGAAGCATAAATCTTAGACCTTTGATAAATTCAAGGAAGTTAAGGTTCAAGCAGAGAATCATAGGGAAAAACGTATCAAGTCTATGCGATCTGATCGTGGAGGCTAATACCTCAACGATGATTTTTTGAACTATTTGTCAAATGAAGGGATTGTATCCCAGTTCATTGCACCCGGAACCCCTCAACAAAATAGGGATGCGAAACGAAGAAACATAACTCTTTTAGAAATGGTCAGATCAATGATGAGTTATGCGGATCTACCTAAATCATTTTGGGGTCACGCCTTGGAAACAACGACTTACATTCTAAACTTGGTGCCATCCAAATCGGTTCCCAAAAGTCCTGAAGAGTTGTGAACCGGGCCCAAGCCCAGTTTAAGACACATGAGAATCAGGGGGTGTCCGGCATACGTGTTGGACAAGAAAGCCGGTAAATTGGATCCACGATCAGAATTAATGTTAGGAGATGAATTTAATAAAGATTTTGATTAGATCCCAAAACCCATAAGTATGACATGTATCAGGACATTTTGGTTGTATAGGATCAGGTTTCAATAGGTACTAAGACTCAGGATCATTTGCACCCTGTATAGTCAGCAGATATAGATCAGGGATAAATAGATATGTTAGAATTTACCTGAAAAACTTAGTAGTTCCTGAGGAACTCAGAAGAAACCTGAAGTTTGAAGATCATGAAGACTGAAGATCCTGAAGATTGTTTTGTACTGACCCAAAAGACCCTGAACAAGCCATTTCTAGTTAAATAGTATTTTGTTCATTCTTAGTACAAACAAAGAGAATGTTATACATTTGTGGACATTAAGGAACATATACGTTCAGTGTGGTTGACCTAAAAAGAGACGTTTTATTTGTCTATATTCAAAGGAAGACTTCGACCAATGAGGAGGTAACAACAGCGTACTTTACTGACACTGAAAGCAACATATCTCCGAAGAAATGTCAGGGCTGATATCTTCCAATTCACAGAAGTTGGTGATTGGCTGCGTGGCTGTATATTACCTAAACCATGCATGGGTGTGTTCAAACCCCAAAAATAGTCGTTCATCAATAACCAAAAGAAGAAACCCTTGAAGCTGTCTCTTCAACGGATAATTTTTCAAGAGTAAACTCTTAGAGAGTTGTCTATAAATACCAAGGCCTTGCACACAACCAAGGTCACAGGAAATCAAAGCAACTCCAGAGCTCATTCGTATTCAGTTTACTTTGGTCCTACACATTCCGCACTCTAGATAAGCTAGTATAGTTAGTTATCAAACTGATCAACTCTCCTGAGTAGTCAGTAAGATCATTATTTACTCCAAGCTTATTTGGACTCTATTTTGAAACTCAGAATCAGTTGAGCTAATTTGAAGTCTCTGAAAGCCGCTCAGTGTTATTGTCTCAGTAGTCTTTGACTCAAGGAATTTTGTGCATCTCAGGACTAATCTTCAGGACACCCTTTTCTGAAATGTTTAAAAATCACTATACACGTGTATTCCACCCCCATACACGTGTGAGACTCGTTTACCCCGAGACCAACAATTAAGGCTGTTTATAGGGTACTCCGAAGGAACGAAAGGGTATATGTTCTATGATCCCGAAGATCAAAAGGTGGTAATCAGTACGCACTTTAGAATTTTTGGAGGAAGACTATATGAACGATAGAAAGCCCGGATGTGAGATTACCTTAGATGAGCTAAGAGGGCTTACCTCAATGCCAACTGTACAAGTTGACATACCAAACGATGCACTTACACAACCGGAACCTCGTAGTAGTGGGAGGGTTGTTAGACAGCTCGAGAGATTCATGGGAATAGGAGAGTCATCGGACTTGGTCCTCGGTGAAGATGAATCAGACCCATGGACATACAATGAGGCAATCCAAGACAAGGATGTGGATTCTTAGCAAATAACAATGGATGTCGAGATGGGTTCTATAGATCACAACAAGGTGTGGGAGCTAGTCGAACCACTTAATGGGATCAAACTCATTGGATGGAAGTGGGTATACAAGAGGAAAAGAAGACTAGACGGGAAGGTAGAGACCTTCAAGGCTAGACTTGTGGCAAAAGGTTACACTCAGAAAGAAGGGATCGATTATGAGGAAACATTTTCACCTGTAGCCATGCTTAAGTCCATCCATATTCTCTTGTCGATAGTTACGCATCTCGATTTTGTGATCTTGCAAATGGATGTCAAGACAGCTTTCCTTATCGGACTCTTGAAGAAGAGATCTATATGCAACAACCATAAGACTTCGTTGAAAAAGGCGAAGAACATCTAGTTTCCAAGCTCAAGAAGTCCATTTACGGACTAAAGCAAGCATCCCATGCTTGGAACCAATATTTTGATCAAGTTATAAAGTCTTATGGGTTCGATCAAAATGAGTACGAGAGTTGTGTGTATAAAAATTATGTCGGAACTACATTGGTATTCTTAGTACTATACGCGGGCGACATTCTGCTCATCAGAGACGATGTAAAGGTGTTGTCAGCGTAAGGGCATGGCTGTCAAAACAGTTTGATATGAAGGACTTAGGGGAAGCCGGTCACATCCTTGGGATCAAGATCACTGGAGATCATAAGAAAAGGATGATAGGCTTATCGCAAGCTTCACACATAGATATTGTCTTGAAGCGATTCAACATGCAAGATTCCAAGAAAAGTTTTGTATCCTTCAGAAATGGAATCCATCTATCCAAGAAAATGTGTCCTAAGACACAAAAGGAGATAAATGACATGAAAGATGTTCCTTATGCTTCGGCTGTCGAAAGCCTTATATATGCAATGTTGTGCACAAGACTAGATATCTGCTTTGTCGTTGGCATGTTAGCAAGATATCAGAGTAACCCATGGAAAGAACATTGGATTGCAGTTTAAAACATTTTGATGTATCCGAAGAGAATTCCGGATTGAATGTTGGTTTATTAATCAGACAGTCTAATTCTCATCGGTTATACGGACTCGAATTTCCAAATCAGACATAAATTCCATAAACTATCTACCTCAGTTAGTGTGTTTTCACTGACTCAACCATGGAAGTCGGGTAAGTAACTACTTGTGAAGTAGTGAAGGAACCATTTTGGCTCTAGATCTTCTCAGTGGACTTGGATGGAGTTCCGAATTTGTCTACCAATATTTGTTAGGGGCAGTTGCAAATTCAAGGGAACCAAGAGTCCACGAGTCAAAAAAGCACACTGAAGGAAAGAAATCTTAGACGAGAAATCTTTAAGAGAGGAGATGCAGAGATGGCGAAGATCGCGTAGGAGAATAACCTATTCAATCCTTTTACAAAATGTTTGCCTCTCAGAACACATTCGAGAGACGTGTGGAAGGAATGGTTATCAAGTGCGTCGCTAATCTGCTTTGACTATAAGTGGCAGAAATATTGTTAGGTTCATGTTGGTGACATTAGATGCCACGAATAACATGAGATATGTTGTAGTATACTTAAAAGCAGAATTTGAGTATAAGTGGGAGATTGTTGGGGTTACACTGGAAAGTATGTTTTTACTTTGTATAACCAAACTGAATTTCTGTATTATTTTCTTAAATAAATTATTACCACTGATGCTTTAAATATGATTAAATATTACATATATTACTGCATACATGTTCAATAAATAGTACGTGTTACATTGTAGTTAATTTAGTGATACCATATCACAGAAGATTAAATTAACAGTTCCTTGTAATCAAAGTACATAATTCACAACCCAGGTGGAAATGAACAATCCATCATGAAAGATTGAAGTGTAAGGCTCAGATTGGCTTGTCTTGACCAAGAGATTGCTTACACTAGTGCATTATGATGCGCTGAATAGGACCTACAGGAGGATAAATTCTTCAGTGCTGAATATAGAAGAATTAGACCTCAATGGTTCATTATTTCTTAATCCCCGTCCCTTAAATAGGATCGTGTGGAATTAGTAACTATTGCTTTGACTTATGATGGGTAGAGAATCAATGCGATTCAATACTTTATATCTTGGGCAATATTATTAGTTAGATGACGATTGCTAAGATTTAATACGGAGAATCGTGTGCAAGTACGTCTTGCATGATTTGTCCCCTTGGTGGGCTCATAAGTTTTATTATACAAAATCTTGCAAGTGAAATTTATTTCCGGTGTGGATAATAATGTTGAGCTGACCTTACTCCAAGGAAATAGATATTAATTAATATGAGCTATTCAGTGGCTTAAATTAATTAATAGACTGGATAATCTTAAACACAAAAGATAATAATCGGGAGCCATATTAACATTAATATGGATTAAGATGGATTGTGCAATATTAATTATGTAGTGTGATTAATTAATATTTAAGGGCTTGAATAATATTGTGGCTCAATATTGATAATTCAAGGTCCATTGAAAAGTCCAATATTAATTCTCCTAAAGGCCCCTCAATTAGCCTAAAGATAAAGTCTAATAACTGAAAAAAGTGTTTAAAATAAAATAAATTATTGTTGCCTATTTTTTCAATTTTTCGAAAATAATTAAAGGAAGACAGAGAAAAGATTTTCTTGATTATCTTAGAAAGATTTTATGGAATAAGTATTCTTGAAATACAAGATTATCCCATAAATTCACGAAAAGTCAAAGATCTTATTTCTTCACAATTAATTTTGAAATTTTCAAAAATTTCATATAATAAGGAGGAGAAGATTTTGTTGGGATATATTTTGGGAAATTAAATATATTGGATATATTCAAGATTGTATCTTGAGGAAGAAGCAAGTAAATT